>CM076581.1:1486547184-1487147184 GCA_034641835.2 Pinus albicaulis
TATGACCCTAAGGGTAGAATATTCAAATTTACCTCTGTTTGAAAATAATTTAACTTAATTTCTGTGCGAGGCAATTTATGTGTTACCTTTCTCTTAGTTCCAGTAGCTAGCTGTACCAACCATGACTACTGAAATTTTTCATATTTAAGATTACATTTTTCTACAATTTTTGGACTAATGTAACTCAAAGAAGCACCTGGATCAATCAGAACAGTAACAGATAAGTCAGAAATCTTACCCTCTATTTCCACCATGGTTGCTTGATGTTCTTCTTGCCGATTTTCCAGGGCTGCACTTATAGTTGGTATATTTCTGGCTACATCATTTACTATTGTCACCTCTCGATCTTTCATGAGCATATGAATGTTTCTATGAGGGAATTCCCTCAAAAGATGGGGTTTTCCACAGCCCCAACATTTCAAGGGTTCCTTCATTCTGGTTGTCCCTTCCTTTTTACTGTCTCCCTCTATTTGTTTTGAAGCCACTTGGGATTGAGTAGTTTGACTTTCTCTGGGTTTATTAAACTTTTTCCGCTGATGATCCCTGCCAAAATTCTTCAAATAGGCTGGTTTCTGTTTCCTCCCTTTCAATTCATTTTTTTGTACCCAGCTTTTCCCTTGTTCAGTTTTTCCTTTGAACTATTGGTAACATAATCTGGCTTTTCTAACAGCTTCATCCATAGTTTTTGGGTTGTCAAACTTGATTTTCTCCTTGTATGCAATAGGCAAACAATTTAAAAATCTTTGAACTTTTGCCTTCTCTTCCCTTATGTAGGGTACATATCTCAGTAGATTTGTAAACTTAGTAACAAATTCATCAATAGTGAGCTGTCCCAGCCTAAGTTCATGAAATTATTTTTCTTTGTCATCATAGTAATGCTCATTCAAGTAGCGATTTTTGAACTTAACCTGGAAATCTTCCCAAGTAACTGTCTTTTCATCAATGGCATGGACCATTTTCGTCTCTTCCCACCACAATGTAGCTTTTCCTTGTAACTGGTAAACAACTAATCTTGCCTTCAGATTACTTTCATATTCATAGACCTGGAAATACTTGATCATGTTCAATAACCAAGCTTCTGCATCTTCCTCCTTCTCCCCATCATAGGAGGGAGGTTTGATCTTCCAGAATTCTCCCTGTAATTCCTTTTTCTATTTATGCTGCTACCTCGTAGCCTCCTCATCATCAAACTCATCCATATTCCTCTTTTTGGAACCTTCGCCTTCTTGGCTGTTCCGGGAAGTTAATTCTCTGATGAGCTTTTCCTGCTCCTTGCTGGTTGATGCAACCTGTCATTCTGGCTTCTTAGTTCAGCCAATTCTCGTTGCAACTTGTGCAACATGGCCATCATCGTAGCGTTGGGATCTGGTGTAGCAAATTAATCCTGTAGATCCACATAAATCCCTTCACCTTCAGCCATTTCAACTGTACACACTCATACACAGATCAACAAGATTTATAAAATTAATAATTTCCTCATACAAAAAAAACACGTAGTAACAGTCAGCACGATAACGATAGCCCAGTTTTTTGTAACTTGGGCTTTGATACCACTTGTCACACCTCCCAATTTTTTATTTATTTTTTCCATGAATTAACTTGTATGTCTTTGTCTATCTATTCCACCAGTTCATTTTAGGTTTCCTCCAATCTCAAACCATTTGAGCATTAACTAGGATCAAGAGGTAATAACCCTTTTTTTTTTTAAATCTATTTATTATGGTAACAGTTAGATCCTTTACAACTATCATATTAGACATGCTTATATACAAAATCTATATACCAAATTGTGATAACAATAATCCACTTTAGATACCATATATATATAATAGTGACACCATAGTCTACTTTGGACACTCGTATATATATAAAATCGTGCAACAAAGGTTACACCGCCATGGTATATGATTTGGGTATTACATAAGTGTTATATATATTTAACATTATGAATATCGGTGATATATATATACACATAGGTACGATTACCGATTATGAAATCAACATTATACCTACTGATCGTTACAGTCGATAGTTATGATAACACATTGTGTAATTAATGTCACAGCTACCGATCGTTGAGAAAGTTCGGTTCTATTCCGAATGTATATAGTTCACGTAACCCTAACATTCGTCTAAACCCTAACCTGAGCGATATTTGACGCACCATTACATGTAACTCTCATATATCGATATTACACTGTTTCAGGTAGGTATGCCGTGACAGCGTTCCGTGCATTAATATGGAGAAATTGGTACAAACAGAAATCCGTCTTTTGGACTGAGAGAGGGCACGTGTCCTACCCTTCTTCGCTACCAGGTTATGGACTCCAGATTGGTGTGTTCCTTGTTCACGCAATGGGAAAGTTTGTTTCAAAAATTGTACCACTACTGCTGTGCAGAAGGCACGTTTGATCCATAGCTAGAGGAGAAGTTGGGAAGGGTCATTTCGGCAAGGAGAACTCATGAATTCACTGAAAATCCATTTTCCAGGTACCTTGAGAAGGAATTAAATAATATTAAACCTTACATAATGGTACCGAGGTTGCTGTTTGACTTAATTCTTATAATCCGCCTCGGGATTTCGTCAAGTTCGGGATCGTTGACGTGTTAATGCATAAATCCTTGATCTGGATTTCGCATGTACATTTGTCAATTTTATCTTAGGGTTCTTGGTTCCCATTATTAAATCCTCCATTGCCCAGGCTGCACTACTGTTCGTCTCGCCCTTTCTTTTTGTTCAAGTCTTCCTGGATTTAAAATTTTCTAGACGTGCATAGCAGGCTTGCATTCCACAGTCGACCGGTTGGTAACCCTCTTACCTGGTTACTCCTCTTCCGCATTCATTTGTTTGTGGATTTCTTTGCGCGTAGAATGGATCCTTCTTTTCGATTCTGTCCAGAGACTGGTTTTTTTTTTCGTAAGCCATTCTTATGATGCATTTCACTGTTTGTTGCGCAACTACATTGCGTATTCCAGATTTTAAATAAGGTATTACGTTTTCCGCCCTATAACGAGTTAAGGGTGTGCTTAACTAAGTGGGAAAAAGTTATTCCTCTTCTGCCAGACGAACGATCGTTTTTCGGGCCTATCGATTTCATCCATTGCGAGATATCCTATTCTCGCTCGACATTTACCCTTACTCCTTGGTAAATTTATCTACCGTTTTCTCTGTCTCTTTTTATGGCACGTTTGTGTTTGTTTTTTTGTTTTGTTTTAGGTGTTATATAAATAACTCTCGGCGTTTACATCTACGCCTTGCTAACTCAAGTTTCAGGCGGTCCTGGTGTACAGGTTTCCCCCTTTACCCATTTCTTCAAAGGTGCGATTGAGACGCAGCTCTGGTTGCCGAATATAATTTTTTTCGTTTGTTCCAGTAAATGTGTTGGGTTCCGGAATTTGTGTCTGTATGAGAGGGATTAAAGGGTGAAGTTATTTCATTTCCGTGCTCCCATAGTTCAGTTGTTTTATCGTTTCATTTCCCATACGCTAGCATATCCTTATTAACTGGAGGGGACTCTGTTTAATAACATTTCTACATGAAGATGTTTCTCATTTGAATTAATTCCTCTGTCGATAGCTTGTTGATTTATAAAGCTCAGTGTAAATAGACTGGTGCAGGAGTACTCGGCAACTGCCCCAACCTGTTCACACACACACGCCCTTATTTATCTGGTTATGTTTTTGTTTTTCCATAGCGAAGTGAAATCTTGTTTCGTCCTTCCCATATAAGCTAAAACGATGTTATGAATTTAAAAGCTCCGTTTTAATAATAAGGGTAAACAATCATGTTCTTAATTTCAGAACTATTGTCTACGTTAACGTCACGGGAAAATTTATATGCCGCAGTAACTGAATAGTTTTGTTCTTCTGGGTAGCATTTTACATCAATTTTCTAAATGCAACTATTTCGGCATCCATTCTAATTCGAATATTTTTGCCGCAGGTCAAATCTTGGTTAATATCTACATTTTACCTATTTTCTCGTGTATATGCTGACTTCTCGTTCAGGTTTAGAAATTTATCACTTAACTCATATTGAAACTCTGATAGTTACTCTTTTCTTCAAGTCTACATAAACGTTCAGTTTCTCTCTTAAATCATGGTTCATCCTGAATGGTATTACTCTGCACACGATTTGTCACTACTGGCAGTAGAAGCCGTAACCTATTCACATTATGAAAGGTATAAATGTTTTGACTCGGCGCTCCAATGGATTTTATGATTTGATACAATAATAAGGGTTTGATATGAAGCCGATGCAACTATAGATCGTTCTCACCTTTGCATATAATTCATGCTCAAAGACTCTCACTTGTAATGGACCGAAGTTTATTTACTTACTTTCCATAAAATTTGTTTTTTATTTTATTTTATAGCAAGGTAAAAGTAAAAACAGAGTTGCTTGTAATAGGAGTAGTTTTTTTTTTTTATTCTTTTATCTACGGCTTCCCTTTATAAGTCATGTTGTTTATCATAATTATAATACATGTGGCTCCAATTGATGTACTCGGCTGTTAGGGTGGTCTCCCTAGCTAATTAACTAGGAGAAATTTATGGAATTTGCAACAGTGGTTCATTTCTATTCTAGCTGCTTGCATGCACATTTAAAATTAACTCATCTATGGCTATTTCCACTGTAGTATAAGGACTTTAAATTTTTCTTTCCTATGTATGCATACATTAGCATTATTTTATGAAATAGAAGCAGATTAAAACTGACTCATCAAATTTTCTGTGGAGATAAGTATCTTTAGATTTAAACCAGTTATGGTTTAAAGATTCTATAAGATTTTACTCTACATATTGAGATTCTACAACCATGGCAATGACAAAGGTGCACTCCTCAGTTCATCTCTCAAAAATGTAGAATTTATAATGAATATAAATCAAGTAACTAATTTTTTTTTATATGTAGCCAATTCATACTGATTGAAGTGAATGAAACATTTCATTTAAAGACATACCACTCATGCAGTAGACCAACCTCCCAACCGTAGAGTTCCTTTTTCTCCCAGATCTCACCCCCGAGATGAGACCACCATCCACCACAGATCAACCCCTGATCTATTTAGGAGTGGCTTATTTAAGCTAATAGTTCCCCAAAGCCTGTTTCTAATTCTGCGTCCAGAATAGCAGGATGCTTTTCTTCCTGTTGGCCTAGGCTTCCCATTTTTGGGATTCTTTAAAGCTGTTTTATGATTTTCCTCAGCTTTTCCAGCTTTTCACCTCTTCCCAACTACTTTCCTCATCATTGGGGGAAATTTAGATTGTTCCTCAAAATCTAAATTAGAAATAATTCCCTTCAAGGATTTCTGAAGGATTTTAGGGGAATAGTGCCTTATCCATCCTCATGGATTTAGCAAGTGATCTCCAAATCTCATTCTTGGTCCATATGCACACTAGAAAGTTTTATTTATTTCCTCAACTTAAATATTAAGTTACGTTCACAATTTATTTATCCTTTGGGGTCCACTCCCCTGAGGATTTAAAGTTCAAATGTCTACCTTTAAAAGTTCAACACACAAATTGGGGGTGTTACATATTTAAGGAATATTTACAATAATTCTCACATTTATATTTTCTCTTAATTAATTAAAAATGAGCAAAATGATTTAATAAATAATTAAAATATCACACCCCCTAAATCACACAAATAAATAATGAAAATTTTGCTAGATGCTCCTGCATGAGAATCCCCATGTACATAAGTTTCCATGGACTCTTGTCTACGAGGTCTACCGCTTTTCTGTAACAATGTGATAGCCACAAGTCCTGATGATATGCTCCCTCCAGGATTCTAAACTCTGTTCTGCGGCTGGTCCTTCAAAGTATCAACTCGATTTGGTAACTCATCACTCACTCTGTCAATCAGATTCCATCGGATTCTCCAACACTTTCTTTCACCAATTCCTTGGAGTAATTCCTCTTTGTCGAATTCTTTTGTCTCCAACTGAGTTGAACACTTAACTTTCTACAATGAAGAATAATTAAGAATTATTTCTTAATTACAACTATAGTCTTTGATTGATTTTATAGCAATGATTTCCTCATCTGATGTTGTACCTGCATTCACCAACAAACTGTTAGTTTTAAAAAGATAAGACCTTTCAGCCTCTTTTTATGCTTCAGACACCAATCTCCCATCATCGACTTTCTGGATTTCAGTAGATCATGTTATGAATTGCTGGCTACTTCCATCTTTATCCTACTGATTCAATATTTTTGTCTCTTTTATGTCTCTATGGACATAATTTTCTTGCTAGTTTTGATATTTCATCGCAGCTCTAAATAATTTCTACTCAATTTCTCTGATTTCAACACTATATCTATTAATGTCATTTTCTGTACCTATAGTCACATTATTATCTGAAAAGTTATAACATTCATTCAACTCTATAAATGTTAAAAACATTTCATCTTCATCATGCACAGTAACTGTGATTTCTTCTGGATCAGATTCTGCAAGCTTCATTTCTCCCTCGGGTTCCTTAAGCCATCATTCCAAGCACTCGATTTCCATGTGAAATATTTTCAGCACTTCATCACAACCTCCATTCCTAGCTTCATTCTTCTTTTGGAAATCTTTCTAAGTTGTCCTAGTTTCAACAACATCACATGGTAAAATTCTGTCAGCAAATTCATTGAACAAATACATTCGTTTACCTCCTTGGAATATCTCTTCGGCATTTCCATTATGCTCATGCTCCATAACAGCTTCAATTGGTTGTCTTACCCCAAACAAGAATTCATTTATGATTTATTCCTACTGTAATAAATCAATACCTTCCTCCTTTCGAAGGCATTCTCCATCAAACTTCACCTCAAGAGTTTCATTCTTCTCTGTGACAGTTTCACCAGACTCTCCACCATCTTTCGCACATCTTGCAAACATACATAAACTATGAGATTTAACAATGCAAGGCTTCATAGCCTCATCTTCTTCTCTCATCAAAACATCTTCAGATTCTTTTGAACTATCCGAATAGTTCATGAGATCTTCCTCATTGATCTCTTCACCCAAAATTTCACCATGTTCTGGGCCACAAATGGAAACATCCATTTTTAACTCAGCCTCTCTGAGTTCTTCACACCTCATTTGAACACTTATCATATACTCGTGCTTCCTCAGCTCTTCTTTCAACTGCATGTTTACCTAATTTTCCCTCTTTGCATGTAGCCCCTGCCACTTCACTTTCTTCTTCATGGTCCAACCATGTGTCTGGTCTTTCATATTTCTCTACAATAGTTTCATTAACAATTGAAGGTGAACTGCTATCTTAGCCTTCTCCTGCTCATAATCTTCATTAGTCAGCTGCTCAAATATGCCACTTACCTTGGCATTTTCTTTCTTCCTTTTTCTGTTGCGGTCTTCATCAGATCTTTTGAAATGACTATCAACAGTCATCATCTCCTCCTTTGTGAAATTCTTCTGTTCAGGTGTGGATTTTATTCGAATTCTCTTTTCAGCAAGCCTTAAAAAACAGAAGCTCTCTTCCTATGCTTGACCTCTTTTGTTTCTCTATTTTGGAATCATTTCTGGAAATTCTCTTGCTTCACTTTGCTGCAAACAACACTTTAGTAATACTTGTGTTACACTGACCAAATTCTTTGGGTGTTGGGTTCCGCGATCATGCACCCAATAACATTCAGACCTTTGACTTAGCTTACGACTCTTTCAATTTAGACTTTACACCCATTCTTCACCTTGGATGAAAATACTCAATCTTAACTCAACCTATACAAAATTTCATTTAACCATAACCTTTGTTTTGACTTCAAGGCTCGACCCAATAATTATGATAGTGGATATTTTGACTTAATTCAAGTTATACAATCCTCCAACGAACATACACCCCTAATACATTTTTAGGATGTAAAATCTTCATACTCGCTCATACTCCATTCTTATCAGTTTCCCATTATCATTTCATATGATGTTGAAGTGTTTAATCGAAATGCAATCCATGTTTTCCAAGATTTATTTTATGGTGAAAATAAATAAACCATCCAATTTTCAACATTCAAAAATATATTTTTGAGTTATCATACCTTATGGTCCCTTCAAGGTTATTAACAAACCTTCTCTTTGCAACATCAATTCTCTGGATTCCACTTTTCTATCGCATGCCCTTCATACCATAAGCTCGTCATTTTAATGATTTTTTTTTTCTTAAATCTTCTCGTGGTTGAAATGATCCAACCCTTCTCTCACATATTCTGTTAGGAATACATTTAAGCCTCTACCAATTTAATTTGAATGCGCAAGGTCCATTTTCTCCCCAGCAAATAAAATTCTTCCCAACAACTTTCTAACATAAATATTTTCTCAACAAATAATAGTAGAAACTTTCAACGTATGCACAATCTCCCCTCTTAGCTTAAGCCAAGTTCTCCCATCTCAATCTCTTCAATTTCAATTTCTTTCTTTGAAAACATGAAACCTTAATGTAACCGAATAGCCTTTCAAGATTACATTCTCCAAAAAAAATGCACATCAATTATTCGCAAAAAATTTACCTCGATCAATCACAGTGACCTTTTCTTATGCTAGAATATGGTACCGTGGAAATAATGGATCCATACCTTGAGTATTCCGCTGGAGCCGCACATCTTTCACAAGCCCCACACATGCCTTTTTGAGAACAAACACACAATTTAGTATGAATGTGGTAAGAAATTATATTATATATAATTCCACATAGATTGATTTCTCCATATGCGATTGAGTTCAAGTTTTAAATTTCAAAAATGTGAAACATCCATTTTTCTAATAATCACAAATCATAGAGGTATAGAGGCAATGGTTAATATTTATCAAACTTGGTTGCATTCACAACTCCACTATTAAAAATTCCATCATATTATGGACGTCCCTTCAGAAATTATGTTATATGTAGTTCCGATCAGTTTAAAACATATAACAATGATACTTCTATCCAGCTTTGTAAGTATGATTCTGATGCACTGATTCTCAACATAATAATGCAATGTCAATGTCATCAATAATATGAAACGTCCGCACAAAGAAGAGAAAATGTTGTACGGAATTTCTCTGCACTACTTGAAGTCTTTGCCATATTGGAACCCCTTTAAAAAATTCAACGTGGCCTTTTATGGTTGAACCCACGGTTCACACAAATCAACACCACTATTAAACAAATGTGATACGACAATCTTCAAGATATGGTTTATATCAATCCAACGCAACTATTAAATGAATGATGCTGCCAATCAAGAGACTCAAGTCATCGTATATAAATGGCATGTAATATATCTAAAGACTCAAGTAAACTCACGCAAGGATGTTGACTCACTGATGTTGCAGAATCATATTTGTGATATCATACCCGTGTTAATATGCTGACTCCACTTACTGTATCATAACTGTGATAAACAACGTCGCGGAGGGATTTAAACAATGTCGTAGTTTCTATGACCGTGGTATCAATGCTTGAGATGGATTCAACAATTTCCATGGACTTATATGCTGCTTAACATGGTGGCTATCAACAATGAGCATGAGCTCCCCACGCTCGGCCTCCATGTCTGCCATGTAGCTCGACCTCCATGCAATAGCAGGCACTTCATCCAAGCGCAATAGCTTCTAGTAGAGGAATTTCACCTCTTTTTCATCAAATTCAAGATTGGCCTATATAGGCAATTAGACACAAAGATTCAAACCCGATTCTGGAGTCAAAGCCACCATCGGGTCTGATAAACAGTGAAATCAGGTTGTAAATGGTTGAGAAGCAAGTAGGCACTGCTCTGAGAAGGTTGCCTTCCAGTGAGTCTGAAGTTTATGCACGAGAATTTGTTTGGTGTTGGTCAATCAATAGTTTTGTAGGTCACATGGAGATTCATAGAGTCAATGGAGGAACAACAAGGCATCATTTGACATGGCCTGATGCCAATGAAATGGACCATATCGGAGGATACATTTCAAAAATTTAAAGCAAGAGAGCATAAGAAACCGCCCTTTCAAGGTTATCTGTTGGACAGTATTAATACTGAGTTGATCGATGCAATAGGAAAACAACACCTTCTGATGGTTAAATGGATTATGGAGTATATAGCCTTATATCAACTTCAATGGGAAACACTCTTCTTAAGAACGAATTTATTGGACAGATTCTTGGCTAAAGGGGCTTTAAAAAATGATAGACATATATAGGTCTTGGGTGTTGGCTGCATGACACTTGCAATTAGAATTTAAGAAAATAAACCTACGAATTGTATAAGGCAACAAACATTTACAATCGAAGATAACGTATTTAAGTGACAAGAAGTTGTTGCAATGGAATGGATTGTCCTTAAAGTTTTAGATTACCGATGCTCCTTGCCTACAACCACTACCTTGCTCTAATGCTAAATGATGCCAGAGTACTGGGTTAAATAGATCCTAGCATATAAAAACTCGAGTGCTTTCTTCACGCATTAAAAATCTCGTCTAATTCTTCATTAAGGAAAAAATTTGCAGCTTAAAATATACATACAAAAAGGAAAGCCATCCAAAAAAAATTACTGGCATGTAATAAGCATAATGAAATTTACAAACTCAAAACATCTAGCCGAATATTACAATGAATGGCCTTTCTTCTCTCCCCCCTTTACAAAAAGCTCTCAACCCATTTTCTCTCAGTTGTCTTTCATCCCCACACAATCCTCCTATTTATACATAAATATGAATTTATTTCATTCCATAATTTCTTCCACACAAATCTCAACTTAAAATCTAAATTAGATTTATCATTTTTTGGACTCAACTAAGTCTCGTTTCTGGAATTCGTAATCCCTATATCATCTACCAAATTCAACACCACTCATATCCTTAATTCTTTAAGGAATATTTACAATAATCCTCACATTTATATTTTCTCCCTTAATTAATTAAAAATGAGCAAAATAATTAAATAAATAATTAAAATATCTCACCCCCTAAATTATACAAATAAATAATGAAAATTTAGTTTGATGCTCCTGCATCAAACTCCGCATGTAGAGAGGTTTCCATAGACTCCTGTCTATGAGGTCTGTCACTTTTCTGTAACAATGCGACAACCACAAGTCTTGATGACTTCCTCCCTCCAGGATTCCAAACTCTGTTCTACCGCTGGTCCTTCAAAGTATCAACTCAATTTCGTAACTCATCACTCACTCTGTCAATAGGATTCCATCAGCTTCTCCAACACTTTCTTTCACCAATTCCTTAGAGTAATTCCTCTATTTCGAATTCTTTCGTCTCCAAATGAGCAGAACACTCAACTTTCTACAATGAAGAATAATCAAGAACTCTTTCTTGATTACAACTATAGTTTTTGATTGATTTTATAGCAACAATTTCCTCATCAAGTGTTGTACCTGCATTCACCAACAAACTGTTAGTTTTAAAAAGATAAGACCTCTCGGCCTCTTTTGATGCTTCAGGCACCAGTCTCCCATCATCAACTTTCAAGATTTCAGTAGATCCTATTATGAACTGCTGGTTGCTTCCATATTTATCCTGCTGATTCAATATTTTTGTCTCCTTTATGTCTCTATGGACATAATTTTCTTGCTGGTCCTGATATTTCATTGCAACTCCAAATACTTTCTGCTCAATTTCTATGATTTCGACATAATATCTGTTAATGTCGTTTTCTATACCTACAGTCACATTATTATCTGAAAAATTATAACATTAATTCAACTGTATAAATGTTAAAAACATTTCATCTCAATCATGCATAGTAATTGTGATTTCTTCTAGATCAGATTCTGCAAGCTTCATTTCTCCCTTGGGTTCCTTAAGCCATCATTCAAAGCACTCGATTTCCATGTGAAATATTTTTAGCACTTCATCACAACCTTCATTTCTAGCTTCATTCTTCTTCTGGCAATCTTCCCGAGTTGTCCTAGTTTCAACATCATCACATGGTAAAATTCTGTCAGCATATTCATTAAACAAATACATTCGTTTACCTCCTTGGAATATATCTTCGACATTTCCATTATGCTCCTACTCCATAACAGTTTCAATTGGTTGTATTACCCCAAACAAGAATTCATGTATGATTTCTTCCTGTTGTAACAAATCAGTGCCTTCTTCCTCTGAAAGGCATTCTCCATTAGACTTCACCTCAAGAGTTTCATTATTCTCTATGGTAGTTTCACCAGACTGTCCACCATATTTCGCGCATCCTCCAAATATACATAAACAGTGAGATTTAACAATGCAAGGCTTCATAGCCTCATCTACTTCTCTTGTCAACACATCTTTAGATTCTTCTGAATGATCCGAATAGTTCATGAGATCTTCCTCATTGATCTCTTCACCCAGAATTTCACCGTGTTCTGGGCCACAAATGGAAACATCCATTTTTAACTCAGCCTCTTCGAGTTCTTCACACCTCATTTGAACACTTATCATCTGCTCGAGCTTCCTCATCTCTTCTGTCAACTGTATGTTTACGTGCTTTTCCCTCTTTGAATGTAGCCACTGCGACTTCACTTTCTTCCTCGTAGTACAACCATCTGTCTGGTCTTTCATATTTCTCTGCAATAATTTCATTAAAAATTCAAGGTGAATTGTTATCTCAGCCTTCTCTCACTCATAATCTTCATTAGTCAACTGCTCACATATGCCACTTACCTTGGAATTTTCCTTGTTCCTTCTTCTGTTTTGGTCTTCATCAGATCTTCTAAAATGACTATCAACAGTCATCGTCTCCACCTTTGTGAACTTCATTTGTTCACGTGTGGATTTCATTCGAATTCTCTTTATAGAAAGACTTCAAAAACAAAACCTCTCTTCTCGTGCTTGACCTATTTCGGTTCTCTGTCTTGGAATCATTTCTGGAAATTCTCTTGCTTCAATTTTCTATAAAAAAATCTTTAGTAATGCTTGTGTTACAATTACCAAATTCCTTGGGTGTCATGCTTCCCCAATCATGCGCCTAGTTACATTCAGACCTTTGACTTAGCTTACGACTCTTCGACTTCAGAATTTACACCAATTCTTCATCTTGGATAAAAATACTCAATCTTAGCTCAACCTATCCAAACTTTCATTTAACCCTAACTTCTGTTTTGACTTCAAGGCTCAACCCGATAATTATGATAGTTGATATTTAGACATAATTCAAGTTATACAATCCTCGAATGAACATACACCCCTAATACATTTTTAGGATGTAAAATATTCACACTCTCTCATAGTCCATTCTTATCAGTTTCCCATTATCATTTCACATGATGCTGAAGTCTTTAATCGAAATGAAATCCATGTTCTTCAAGATTTATTTTATGGTGAAAATAAATAAACCATCCAATTTTCAACATTCGAAAATCTATTTCTGAATTATCATACCTTATGCTCCCTTCAATTTTATTAACAATACTTCTCTTTGAAATCTCAATTCTCTCAATTCCACTCTTCTATGTCATCTTTGTCACTATTAACATTCACATGCCTTTCATACTACAAGCTCGTCATTTTGATGCAAACATTTTTCCTTAAATCTTCTCGTGGTTGAAATGATCCAACCCTTCTCTCGTGTATTCTTTGTTAGGTCTCTATATTACTAGTATACTCCCTTATTGTTATTAGTGTAACCCCCTTATTGTTATTATTGTACCCTTGTAACCCCCATTTTGTTATTATTCTGCCCTTAAATTATTATTGTTAGGTTGGCTAGGATTACATTGTGGCCCACTAGGATTACATTATGGCCACATGGACTCCTATATATAGAAAGGAGGTTTTGTAAATTGTGTCATCCAAGAATTGTTCATTTATGTAATGTATTGGAGGTTTCCCCCTCGAAGTGGCTTATTTCTAAGGCGTTGATATCTCATTTCTTCTATTTTTGGAGCTGGTTACACAACATTTGGTATCATAGCTTTGGATTCTAGGGTTTCGCTGCTTCAAATAGGTCATCGTGGAATTTTCGCTATAAATTTTTTTTCTACGAAGTTTCAGAAGATGAAATTTTGAGGGTGTGAATTCGAAATCCAGATGAACATCGTCAAAAAATTTCAGAGCTTGGTTCACAATATTTTGGGAGATATGATCTTTGGAAGTTAGGTCTTTTTTCAGGATTCTAATCAGGTTAGACCTGTGGCATTCGAAATATACTTAAGAGGGCTACGTTGGTACCGAA
This sequence comes from Pinus albicaulis, assembly GCA_034641835.2. NCBI lineage: Eukaryota > Viridiplantae > Streptophyta > Pinopsida > Pinales > Pinaceae > Pinus > Pinus albicaulis. The sequence continues at coordinate 1,486,561,323 of CM076581.1, forward strand.
ATTCAAATATTGAAGTGTTGCAATCACAGAGATAATCCAATTTCAATATCAATCTCCTCAAAAGCAAGAAAAAGGTGTGTATTTTTTTTCCGAATTTCATAAGTCTTGTTTGAAGAATCAATTTGAATTGATTCCAAGGTCATATTGTAGAATAGATATCAGTATTGGGTTCTAAAATATGCCCCGTAAAAATAATTCAACACCCATTAAGCCTTCAGAAGGTTCTACAATGAGTCATGAAGATGAATAATTGCAACATGATCTATCAAAATTACAAGAGGAAGTGCCACAAATTTCACTCTCACAAAGAGCAACAAAAAATGAAATGGAAATTTTGAAGAAAGGCGTGGAAGCGAAGATGGACGGTTTGAAGAAAGGTGTGGAAGCTAAGATGGATGGAATGGAAGCGGGCATGGAAGCTAAGATGGATGACATGAAAGACAACATGGAAAACATGAAGAATGATCTAAAAGCAGACATCGAAGGTTTGAAAAAGTTGATACAAGAAATGTTTCCTAATGGTGAAAAGATAGTATAAGAACCTCATGATGAGAACAAAATAAATGTTAATCGTGATTTCATAAACTCTAATGTTGGCTGGAAGAACCACCATATTCCAAAAATGGATATGAGGAAGTTTGATGGAAAGGATCCTGTAACATGGATACTACAGATGGAGCAATATTTTGATCTCCATAACGTGAAAAACACACAAAAGGTATGCATTGCAAATTTACATTTAGAAAAAAATACATTTGTATGGTATCGATGGCTTTGCTCCCATAAAAAAATTGTTAGTTGGTCAATTTTTACAGAGGAATTGATAGCACATTATGAGGATACAAAGAAAAACACCTTCTTTAGGTAATTGATAAATCTCAAACAAAAGGGTTTAGTGGGCCAGCACATTGAGGACTTCCAAAAATTGAATATAAGGGTAATTGATATTCTAGAGGAACACAAGATCGATCTCTTGATAGGCACTTTAAAGGATAACATCCAACATGAAGTTCGTGTTCTGGAACTGGTTCATTGGAGAAGGCATTCAAGTTGGCAAGAAAATTTGAATGTAAAATAATGGCGACAAGGAAGCCTACCACTCAATTCTATAAAGAAAGATTTCTCGGTTTAATAGGGTATTATCGCAATTTTGTTAAGAATTATGGGAGAATAGCAGCACCTCTAACAACATTATTGAAGAAAGATGCATTTTCATGGACTCCTGAATCAACTAAGGCCTTTGAACATCTTAAAGAGGCAATTTGCTTAGCACCGATCTTAACTATGCTAGACTTCACAAAAACCTTTATTGTGGAATTTGATGCCTCAGGAAATGGAAATGGTGCTGTTTCAATGTAGGAAGGAAGAACCATTTTTTTTGAAAGTCGTCCAATCAAAAGAAAGTATTTACAGAAACCTATTTATGAGAAGGAAATGTTATTAATACTGCATGCACTAAGGAAATGGAGAACTTACCTAATGGGAAGACACTTTAAGGTAAAAACTGATCATGATAGTCTTAAACACTTTTTGGAAAAAAGACTATCTTGAGAAGAGCAACAAAAATGGGTCACAAAGATGTTGGGTTATGACTTTGAAATAATCTACAAAAAAGGAAAGGTTAATGTTGTTGCAGATGCACTCTCAAGAAAGAATGAAGAGGTGGAAGCATTTCTTTGTGTCGTTTCTATTATCCAACGAGATTGGATAACCAAAGGAAGAGACTAATGGAAGAAGGACAAAGATGTATGGACACTCATTCAAAAGTCGTAGCAAGATCCTAGTACATTTGATACATTTAGTTGGAAAAGTGATTCCTTATGGTACAAAAATCGCTTATGCCTTTGTAAGAATTCCCAACTAAAAAAAAAGATTCTTCTGGAATTGCACACTTCTCCTTTAGGAGGACACTCAGGATTTTTAAAAACTTACCACGGGGTGAAGAAAGAATTTTTTTGGGATGGCCTTAAATCTGATATTCAAAAGTTTGTGGCGGAATGTTTGGTTTTCCAGTAGAATAAAGTTGAGATAATTAAGACCCCGGGACTTCTACAACCTTTATCCATTTCAAGTCAACGTTGGGAGGAGATTTCAATGGATTTTATCACAGGTTTACCTAAGTCCGAAGGAAAGAGTGTCATCATGGTGGTAGTGGATAGACTTACCTAGTATGCACACTTTTGTGCATTATCTCATCCATTTAAAGCAATTACAATTGCTACTACATTTATGGACAGAATTCAAAAGCTACATGGAAGCCCAAGGGTTATTGTGAGCGACAGAGATCCCATTTTTACTGGAAATTTTTGGATGGAGTTATTTTATTTTTTGGGTACTCAATTAGCTTATAGATCATCTTATCATCCTCAATCTGATGGTCAAACTGAGGTAGGAAATAAATTTTTGGAAGGATATCTTCATTTTTTGTGTCTGATAAACAAACACAATGGGTCAAGTGGTTACCTCTCGCTGAGTGGTGGTATAACACTTCCTTCCATACTGCAGCAAAAATGACCCCATTTATGGCACTTTATGGATATCATCCACCATCCATCACATCATCTCTAAGGGAAAATTTGAAGGTTCAAGCAGTGGAAGATCACATCGAGCATCAACAAGAAGTTCTCCAACTCTTAAAGGATAACCTGAATTTGGCACAAAATCGAATGAAACAACAGGCAGATCAACATCGCAGCGAGAGAAGTTTTGATGTAGGAGATTGGGTATTTTTACGGCTACAACTATACAAACAAATGTCCCTCAAGCAAGCTAAGAAGGATAATAAATTATCGCCAAAGTACTATGGTCCTTACAAGGTGTTGCAAAAGATTGGTACTATGGCATACAAATTGGAGCTTCCTGCTTCTTCGCGAGTACATCCAGTCTTCCATGTTTCATGCTTAAAGAAGGTTATAGGTGAAAATCTTCCAGTTCAAACAGTATTGCCAGAACTTGATGGGGAAGGGAAAATCATATTGGAACCTGAAGCAGTCATGGAAAAAAGAACTCGACAACTACGGAATCGATCAATTTCAGAGTATCTCATCAAGTGGGAGAACTTACCCACTGAAGATTCTACATGGGAGGATGAGAATTTTATACAGAAGCACCTAGAGCTACTCAAGCGTTGAGGACAACACTTTTTTGAAGGAGAGGGGCATGTTAGGTCCCTATATTACTAGTATAGTCCCTTATTGTTATTAGTATAACCCCCTTATTGTTATTATTGTACCCTTGTAACCCCCATTTTGTTATTATTGTGCCCTTAAATTATTATTGTTAGGTCAGCTCGGATTACATTGTGGCCCACTAGGATTGAATTATGGCCACATGGACTCCTATATATAGAAAGGAGGTTTTGTAAATTGTATCATCCAAGAATTGTTCATTTATGTAAGGTATTGGAGGTTGCCCCCTCGAAGTGGCTTATTTCTAAGGTGTTTATATCTCTTTTCTTCTATTTTTGGAGCTTGTTACACAACATTATTTTAGGAATACATTCAAGCCTCTACCGATTTACTTTGGATGCAGAAGGTTAATTTTCTCACCAGCAAATAATGTTAGAAACTTTCAAAGTACGCACAATCTCCCCTCTTAGCTTAAGCCAAGTTCCCTCATCTCAATCTCTTCAATTTCAATTTCTTGCTTTGAAAATATGAAACCTTAATGTAACTGAATATCCTTTCAAGATTACATTCTCCAAAAAAAACGTACATCAATTATTTGCAAAAAAATTACCTCGATCAATCCCAGTGACCTTCTCTTATGATGGAAGGTGGTACAAGGAAATACTGGGTCCATACCTTGAATATTCTGTTGTAGCTGCACCTCTTTCACAAGCCCCACACATGCCTTTTTGAGAACAAAAACACATTTTAGTATGAATGTGGTAAGAACTTATATTATATATATGCCCACATAAATTGATTTCTCCGTATGTGATTGAGTTCAAGCTTTAACTTTCAAAAATGTGCAACATCCATTTTTCTAATAATCACAAATCATAGATGTGTAGAGGCAACAGTTAAAATTTATCAAACTTGGTTGCATCCACAACTCCACTGTTAAAAATTCCATCAAATTATGGACGTCCCTTCAGAAATTATGTTATATGTAGTTCCCATCAGTTTAAAACATATAACAATGATACTTCTATCCAGCTTTGTAATTATCATTCCAATGCACTAATTCTCAACACAATAACGGAATTTCAATGTCATCAATAATATGAAATTTCCACACAAAGAATAGAAAATGCCGTGCGACATGTCTCTGCACTGCTTGAAGTCTTTGCCATATTCGAACCCCTTTAAAAAATTCAACGCTGCCTTTTGTGGTTGAACCAATGGTTCACACAACCCAACACTACTATTAAACAAATGTGATATTACCATATTCAAGCTAGAGTTTATATCAATCCAACACTACTATTAAACGAATGATGCTCCCAATCAAGAGACTCAAGTCATCATATATAAATGGCATGTAATATATGTTAATACTCAAGTCAACTCACACAAGGATGCTGACTTACTGATGCTGCGGACTCATATTTGTGATATCATACCTGTGTTAATATGCTAACTCCACTTACTATATCATAGCTATGATAAACAATGCCATGCAGGGATTTAAAAAATTTCATAGTGTCTATGCCCATGGTGTCAAAGCTTGAGATGGATTCAACAATTTCTGTGGACTTCTATGCTGCTTAAAACAATGGCTTTAAAAAATGAGCACAAGCTCCCCAAGATTGGCCTCCATGTATGCCACACAGTTCGACCTCCAGGCAGTGGCAGCCACTTCATCCAAGCACAACAACTTCTGGCAGAGGAATTTCTCCTCTTTTTCATCAAATTCAGGATTGGCCTATACATGCAACTAGACGCACATATTAAAACTCTCTTTTGGAGTCAAAGCCACCATCGGGTCTCTTAAACAGTGAAAGTAGGTTGTTAACAGTTGAGAAGCAAGTAGGCATTGCTCTGAGAAGGTTGGCTTCCGTTGAGTCTCAATTTTCTGCACAAGAATTTGTTTGGTGTTGGTCAATCAACAGTTTTGTAGGTCACATGGAGATTCATAGAGTCAGTGGAGGAATGGGAAGGCACAATTTGACATGGCCTGATGCCAATGAAATGGACCAAATTGGAGGATACGTTTCAGAAATTTAAAGCAAGAGAGCGTAAGAAACCGTCATTTCAAGGTCATTTGTTGGACAGTATTAATACTAAGTTGATCAACAAAATAGGAAAACAACGCCTTTTGATGGTTAGATGGATTATGGAGTATACAACCTTTTATCAACTTCAATGGAAAACTCTCTTCTTAAGCACAAATTTACTGGATAGATTATTGGCTAAAGGGGCTTTCAAAAATTATAGACATATATAGGTCTTGGGTGTCACCTGCATGACACTTGCAATCAGAATTGAAGAAAATCAACCTACGAATTGTATAAGGTAGAAAACATTTACAGTCGAAGATAATGTATTTAAGCAACAAGAAGTTGTTTCAATGGAATGGATTGTCCTTAAAGTTTTGGATTACCGATGCTCCTCACCTACGACCGCTACTTTTCTCTAATACCAAATCATGCTAGGGTACTGGGTTAAACAAATCATAGCATATAAAAACTCAAGTGCTTTCTTCACGCATTAAAAATATCATCTAATTCTTCATTAATGAAACATTTTGCAGCTTAAAATATACATAAAGAAATGAAATCCTTCCAAAATAAATTACTGGCATATAATAAGCATAATGAAATTTACAAACTCAAAACATCTGGCCAAATATTACAATGAATTGCCTTTCATCTCTCGGCCCTTTACAAAAAGCTCTCAACCCATTTCTCACCCTCACTGTATTCCTCACTTCTCTCAGTTGTATTTCATCCTCACACAATCCTCCTATTTATACATAAATATGAATTTATTTCATTCCATAATTTCCTCCACACAAATCTCAACTTAAAATCTAAATTAGATTTATCTTTTTTTTTGGACTCAACTAAGTCTCATTTATGGAATTCCTAATCCCTTTATTATCTACCTAATTCAACTCCACTCATATCCTTAATTATTTAAGAAATATTTACAATAATCCTCACATTTATATTTTCTCTCTTAATTAATTAAAAATGAGATAAATAATTAAATAAATAATTAAAATATCTCACCTCCTAAATCACGCAAATAAATAATAAAAATTTAGCTTGATGCTCTTGCATCAAATATTTCTGAAAAAATAGCATTCAGGAAACTTAGTAATCAAGGCCTATCAATGTATTTCCCTTTAGTGTATAAAAATTGGAGTTGTCTTTAATGCGATTTTTTGGAGTTTTTGTGCGGAAACTGGTGAAAACATTTGAGGTAAAATCTTGATTTCTTCTATTTAAACTGGTGTTTTGACTATATATGAATTTAGCACTCTAAAAAACCCTAGGAGATTTCAATTTTGAGTTACCCATAAACCTTTGTTTTCAATAAATTCCTACCAAATTTTAGAAAAATTAAACCAAAAAATTACAAAAATAACTTTCAAAAAATCACACTAAAAACTACTCAATAAAAATTCTCGCAGTTACCCTAATAGACAAGGCCGATTAGGCTTGACACTGTATTTCTTTATAAGGTGTAACAATTGTCAAGCGACATGAAAATATGAGCTGAAAATATTACTTTCCACTTCAATGTTATATACAAATATGTACTCACGATGTCAGTACAATAGGTTTGCCCTTGGTTATGTTATAAGAGAGAGCTACTTGGTATTTAATATTTATATACACCTAAGCTTCCTCTTATCTATATTCACTCACTTCAGAAGCATAATAACAAAGAAGAAGCTCCTATCTAAATTTACATCAATTAGCTCTCTCTTATAACATCAAACAAGGGCTTGCCCAACGTATATATATTCAAATCACTCGCATAACTAGGTTATTGTTTATGACGTTATCTTAGTCAAAGATAGAAAACGAGGTCGTCATAGATCATACATAATATTTTTAAAAGTATTTTCTACATTTTTCTAAAAGTGTTATAATTTTTTTTTATATTATTTCAATTATCTGTCATACTTCCAATCTTCTTGACCTATTAAGTCAACTAACATATAACAATTTTGGATTACTTATTTCCCTTATTTTTGACCATAGAAACAAGATTTTGCAAAATCAAATTTACATTTTTTCTCCTCTCTTAAAGTCCAATAAAAAAATAGCGTTGGTCTTAACTAATGGTAACCGTCATCATCATCATTTTTTAAAGGCAAATTATTATAATAATTTTTTTTTTTATGTTTTAATATGAATTTTTAAAATAATTTCGTTATAATACTAATCCTTAGGTGTGTTTACTTTATATATATATATATATATATTATTATTATTATGTAATTGGATTATATTTTTTTTAAATTTAGTTGTTTTGGCTATAATTATGAAAATTTTTAATAATTTAATTTTATAAAATAGAAATATATTAAACATTTCCTAACAATAATTTAAAATATAAATAGATATACACATATTCATATATAAATATATATATATATGAATATGTGTATATCTATCTATCTATATATATATATATATATATATATATATATATATATATATATATATATATATATATATATATATATAATGTAAAGTTATTATGTTGAGTAAATTTAAAACGTGTCTCATGACCCTCTTTCTTTATTCATAATTACCTCAAAGCTAGTAAGCATGTTCTACCTTTAAGAATAGATCTTCTTTTATTCATACTTACAACAAACCTAGTAAGCATGTTTTACCTTTAAGATGTAAGAGATCTTTCTTTAGTCACACTTACCTCAAACCTAGTAAACATGTTTTACCTTTAAGATGTAAAAGAATTTTTGATAGTCATTGAACCTAAAAAAATATGTATGTTGGTGGTGGAAGAGTGTGGAAGACAGACATTTCTTATGGCTCAATTTTCCATTTCTTGTGATATGCCTTGTGTAAGGGTTTCATGGGAGGATTTTAAAGATATGGGGTAGCACTTCATGGTTATATTGGTCATAGGGAGGTTATGTTTGATGGAAAACACAAAAAAATATATTTATGTAAGCAAAATATACTATAATGGTATAAAAACGGGGATTGTGATACTAAAACACAATTACAATTTGTGAACATAGTTTCATTTGACTAGTTTGAATATTTCTAGGCGTTAATATGAATTCAATTTTGATAATAACTTAGGTCATTGCTGTTAATTAGAGCCTAAATATACCTATAATCATTCGAGAATCAACGCCTATACAATTATTGAACTCACTAATGTCAATTATAAAAGTGTCACCTTCACTATTGTTTTGATATTGATTGGCACTATGTGGATTTAGTGATCTGCAGAGTACTATAATGCACCTTTGTAGCTTAACTTGACAAGAATTAACATACCTTTACTCAAGACTCACCAATGTGCCTTAAATAATTGCACACTATTATGAATTACTATATGACATACTCATGCAAAAAAATCTCCACTAAAATCTACGATTTTAGTTGAAAAAAATAACTCTTTTGAATACTTAAAAATTTCATTCACATTATCTTTCTATAAACTATGTAAAACTTTTAGTAAAAATATCTTTCTATAATCTATCATCCATATTCCGCTAGAATATTTAATGACAACAATTCATGAACTATTTACTAGCTTGGTTTCAATTTATGAAAAAATAAAATAAGTGAAAATAATATGTACATAAAAATTCCATCCACAAAAATGATCATAAGATTTACCATAAAGAACACAATATACGAGAAACCCACTTTGAATGTAGGTCATATCCTCCTCTTCATCACTTAAGCTATAAAAAAAATAACTTTCAAAGGAATGGAAACTCCATGGACTTTACCTTTGGAACTACAACCTAAATTCCTCCTACAAAATCCTTCTCCTCCTCTTTTATGCTCCCAAAACACAAATTTGAGATGTTTCAACTATGGAATAAGTACAATGCAAAATAATAGATCTCCTCCTCCCCCTAGTAGATTATTATTTACCATAACATGATAGTTATTTAAAGTTTGGGATTTCACTTCATTGACTCTCAATTTGATAAGGTTTTGGATCTCCTAGAATATTCTTCTAATTCTGCACATAGAAACCCTTGCATGTGTGGGTAATTGGAACATCTCATCCAAATATATCATGGTCGTCAATTGGGTAATCCAACATGTAGGAACAATAACTTTCACATATGATATTTTATATAGGTGATATTTGGACTATTTGAAATGTCTCATAGTGTGGATCAATGCTAAGGGTATGACAATATGGTCCAAACGCTACAGAGAAAATGTCATTTCATGCCTCAAAATGACACTAAAGGTTTTGATCCCCAATTTCCCAAACTTGGACCTGCCACTAAAATGGCCCCTCAACCTAATTCATGCAATTTATTCCACCTAAAAATTGATGATATCGATGAAAGTAGTATGATTATCTCATATTAGTAAATTAGAAATGATTTTTGAAGAAGATTTTGTAAAAAGTAAATCTTGTAACACTAAGAATATTTGCCAGATTTTGCTTTCTTTATAGTGTTTTATGACTCATGTACAATGGATAATAGCCTTATAAATGGAATTGTTATGCCATATATGTAATATGAACATAGTTATGTTATATGGACGAGGGATTTGTGTCATATCCATGGACATTGTTAGCCCGTGATAATGGATGTATTCAATCCAAAAAGGCTATTTTTACAATTTTGGTCTAGGGTCAAAAAGCAATGTATAAACATTGTCAATAGAATATTTGAAAAAAATACGATATGGTCATCATTATGAGGATTTCCAAAAATTTAGTGATGGTTGTGAAGACACTATATATAGTACTAGTAATTAGGGATAAAATAATCATCTTAGTGTACAATAATGATTTTAATTGTACTAAACTATGAACATTGTCAAAAAGGAAAGTTTATGAATGTAAAGTGAATACTTTTGTGATGAATATAATATAATCTCCATTGTCATGTTTTTTATATCACGGTTGGGTACTAATGCCATGTGATTTGTCTATAACAAAGCAGAAATATATTATTTCCAAAAATATTATTTTCGGTCTCTTAGACCATAAATGGTGTTCCAAACGACCATAAATGGAATGTTTTTCCCATCAGTGTTGCATGAGAATAATTATAAAAACTTTCAAACCATTAATGAGTCTTTCAGTCACACACATTATTTTAGTAGAAAATATACTGTTTATAGCCCAAAAAAATCCTTTAAAGGTCATGGAAAAAACATGGGAGCCATGAAACATCACATGGGACTTGTAAAAGAAGACACTTAACCAAGTGTGAAATGCATAGTATTTGTAACACCTCCTCATTCCACATTTTTTTTTTCTCAAGTCATACTTTCCATAGTGTTAAGTATATATATAAATATATAACACCAATCTTGCCTATTTTATACAATTCTTGCATTGATATTGTTTTATAATTCTCATAAACAATATCTTCTTAACCCCCTTTTTTTTTACTATACATTTATAAAAGATTAATACCTTTATTAATATAATAAAGGCCTATCTCAATGTATTTAAATAAATCTTAATTTCTATTTATTTTCACCCCATATTTCTATGGGTTACTATTTTCATTTTTTTTTAACAATAATTCTTCAAAGTAATTTGGCGAGTTTAAGACCACCAACTCTATCTTCCCTTTCGTAACCCTAGACGCATATATATATATATATATATATATATATATATATATATATATAACCTAACTTTATACGTATACCATTTCTACGTATACCATTTCTTTTGAAAGTACAAAGGCATTCAAATTCGTGAGGTATATCAACCTACAAACGTATTATAATATATTCAAAGCTCGCCTTTACTTGGAGAATTGTTTTTCATTAACTCATATATGACTTGATTGTATCACGGTAATTATGAAGGATGATTTGGTTGGAATCATTTCTTGCATGTTTTTCTATTTGTTTTAATACTACCATTCATTGCTACCCACTCTCTGTCCTGTGGCGATACATGTCTCCTCTATGGTAAATGAGTACCATCGTTTCAGTACTGTGATGTTGATTTTATGCAACTAATATATCAAATAACATCAATGTGGAGATTTTCAATTGATTTATAAGATCCCAAGAATGCGGATCGATTTCATTTCCATACCTAATCTATTGACATGTGGAGGATTTTGGTCTGTCGATTTGAATTAGGGTTTGCTTCTGTCGAATACTATTTAACCTATTCCTTCAATCCAACAATTTCCTTTACCATTTCATTTCGGCGTTCATGAGTTTTGATCTGAGCTCTGCTAGGCTACTTGGAGTTTCAATGTCTCGACTTCGTTCACCAATCCTTCGCGGCGTCTTCCATGGCGTCTCTACCAGGTATGAGAGAGCTTTCATGTGGTTTATAAATTCATTATGAAATCATGCGTTATTGCATCTTCATATTGGTATTAAGATTTTATGTAAACATTCTCATTTTGATGCTGGTGTTTTACCTCTGCGTCTTGCTATCGTTGATTGAGTTTTACACGGTTAGTTCTAGTTCATGTGTTTTTTTCTTGTCGGGTTAATCGTTTTCTCACAGTCCTCTGTTATTCATACAAATAAGCTTTGTGATTTCTATAGTTTATTGCTATCCGTGATTTTAAAATAGGCCTTCCTATTATCTTCATATGATTAGTTTCTTATCGTCATGATATAGCCGGTTGGACTCACATCCATCATTCTAACTTAGCGTTCGCTCTTAACTTGTTTTTGGGTGTCTGCCTATTAAGGTCAACGTTTGCATAGCTTATATGGAAATCAAACGATTCCGATGATTTAAACATTGCCAACCTTTGATAAGAATCGAAAGTAAGAGTTACACCAATGACTTCAATTTTTTTTTCTTTATATATCTATGCGTCTATGTGCCATTCACGATATTTGTTCTCCACAGAACTGTGTTTCTCATGGGGATTCTACTTTTTTCTATCAGGTATTGAACCCGCTTGCTTACTGCTTCTCTATAGTTATAACTCTATAGTGGTACTTCATCTGATATATATATATATATATATCGTGTTCATGTCACTGATAAATTTTGGTTTTTCGTGTGATGATAATATATCCACAGGTAACCATTCATTACTGGATTCGCTCAAGTTACTCACCACGAGCTATGTCACTTTCCATTTAAGGGTTAACAACCCGTTCGCTTCTGTTACAGGTCGGTACTTCAACAATCGTCTTCAAGAGGGAACTGATATGTTGCCTCAGCAACAATTAGTTTGATATTTACTTCCTATAAGTTAATGTATAATGACATTAAATCCACTGAGATTTTGATAATGTGACTTATCACTCGTAGTCCCATAAGTGTTTTGTATACATAGACTTTGGTATATTTTGCCCAAACAGGACAATGATTAATTTAATATACCTTTCTTATTTTATGAAATTATAATTTTCCATATATTACTCTTCCAGATCTCTATATTCTCTGTATGAATAATTACCACTGTAAGTAGTCAATTTTTCCTATCTAGAAATTAAATAATTATATTGATAGTATTAGATTTTACTACTAGGCTATAACATATATATGTTTATTTTGACTTTTATAGTATTTTCCCTATCAATCCTGGTCACTGTTAAAACACTTGTAATACAACATTTTGTACATATAATGTTCTATATTCAATCTGCAAAATTTTAAATTTATTTCCCAGTAGGATGTGGTCCTATGTTCATTTGGTTATTATATTCAATTCTACTCATTTATTTGAGCATGTAGTCATAGTTCTGAATTTAAGTAAGGATGTTTACCTTTAGTCTCTCATATATTGAATATCATGATTTCCTAACCGAATCTTGCATAGTTTTCTGTACTCACTCAATATATTTGTGATAACACTTTAAATTTTATTCTCTTGTGTAACAGAAAATAAAACTGATATATTTTTTTTCCCAGCATGGATATTCCGATTAGAATATAACTCTAAAACTAACAAGGGAAGAATGTAGAGTATTTATCTGTTTATGTTCGAGTTTAAATCAGCAAACAGTTATGTCAGAATAGACATATATCTTCTTAATTATAATTATAGATTATACCAGAGTTAACTTGCAAAAGTTTTTTATCTGCTAGACACATTTTTGTGCAACAGTAAAGTATTACTTACTTTGACAGACTTTATTTTGAGTTGTATTCTTCAACTTATATGCATGCAATTTACTAGTTAGATTTTGCAGAAATTAATATTTATTTGTTCTTAACTTCATAGTTGATTTAATATTTTCTGACTCTAACTTTTCCTAGTCCATACATAGATATGTCTGTACATTTACAGAAGAAGATTAAAGTTACAAATCTAATTATTTATGGGAGTAGTATGTATCTCCAGATTTAAACCATTAGCAGGTTTAGAGATTATGGATGATTCTCCCCATAATTCCCATTCCTACAACTATACAAAATTGAGAGGATTAATTTCTTCTAAATAGTTCTGTTAAATGTAAGGAATGACAACTTTAGAATTTTAATTTAAAATAACACCTACAACAATTAACCATATTTCACAATAACATGTATTTTAACCATTCATAAAAATGGTGGACATGCCACTTCTGCAGATGACCAACCTCCCAACCTTAGAGTTCTTCTGTCTCTAGAACTCACCCCTGAGCTCAGATCATCTCCTAGAATAGACCAACCCCAATCTATTCTGGAGTAGCTTATTTAAGATTATGCTCCCCAAATCCTGTTTCTAATTCTGCGTGCAGAATTACAGGATGCTTTTATTCATGTTTGCCTAGGCTTCCCTTATTTAGGTAATTTAAAGATGCTTTATGCTTTTCCAGCTTTTTACCTCTTCCCAAATACTCTCCACATCATTGGGGAAATCTAGATTTTTCCTCAAAAATCTAAATTAGAAATAAATTATTTCAAGGCTTTTTGAAAGATTTTTTGGGGAAAGTCTTATCCTCTTTCCATACCTCATGGATTTGGCAGGTGATCTCAAAAATATCATTTGGTCAATATGCACACACACACACACACACACACACACACACACACATATATATTGGATTGAAGTTCAAATGTCTAACTTGAAAAACATAAACTAGGGGTTTTATATATTCCCCCTCTGAAAACAAACACTGTCCTCGGTGTTAACAGCTAACTACTAGATTTTATTTTGAAAATAGATATGGATATTTTTCCATCATCTCAGCTTCTCTTTCCCACGTAGCTTCTTCAGCAGTAAAGTGCTTCCATTTCACCTTTACTCTTGCTACTGTTCAGTTCCTCAATTCAATTTCTTCCCGCTCCAATATTTGAAGTGGTTATGGAAGGAACTCCCCTTCTGGTTCCACCTGTATCACATTCCAATCAACAATATGAGAAGCATCATGTAAATATATATTTAATAACGAAACATGAAACAAATCATGCACTCTAACATGAGGAGGTAAGGCCAACTTATAATCCACTGGTCCCACCCTTTCTAACACCTAAAAAGGGCCACAATATCTAGGAGCCAGTTTTGCACAACTTCCAACATAGAGTGTGCTCTTTTTGGGTTTAATACGTAGGTACACATGATCACCCACTTTGAACTCTCGATGAACTCTCTTCTTATCAACATAGTTTTTCTGTCGATCTTGTGCTGCCTCGATGTTTCTATGTATTTGTTTGACGATCCTTTCCATTTCTTGTAGAGTATCGGGCCCCAATATTAGCTTATCTTCAGGTTGGCTCCAACTTAAAGGAGTGCAACACTTTATTCCGTAGAGTTATTCAAATGGACTCATTTTGATGGAGGATTGATAGATATTGTTGTAAGAAAATTCAACTAAATGCAAGTACCCTTCCCATTTTGATGGCCTATCCATCACATACATTCTCAGCATATCCTTCAAAATCTGATTTATTCTCTCTGTTTGACCATCCATCTGAGGGTGATAAGCAGTACTAAAATTCAATTTAGTTCCCATGCCCCCAAACATACCTTTCCAAAAGGAAGCTGTGAATTTAGCGTCTCTATCTGAAATAATCATCTTTGGGACCCCGTGTAGCCTTACTATTTCTTTTAGGAACACATCTTCTACTTGGGCCATCCCAAAAATAGATTTTACAGGGATAAAGTGTGCAACCTTTGTTAAGGTGTCTATCACTACCATCACTGAGTCATGCTGGTACTTTCTTCTGGGTAACCCGGTTATGAAATCTATAGAAACAGTGTCCCATTTCCTCTCTGCAATTGGCAAGGGATTTAAAAGACCAGATGGATGATGATGCTCAACTTTAACTAGTTGACATTCCATGCATCTAGCTAAATATTCTGCTACATCCTTTTTCATTCCTGGCCAAAACAATTTCTTTTCCAAAGATGTTAGCATTTTATGATATCTAGCATGTCCTGAATATGGTTGTTTATGATATTCATCTAGGATCTCTTTTTTCAAAGACTCTAAATTGGGGATACACAATCTATTTTTATAGCAGATCAACCCTTTCTGGTTTTGGGTGTATTCCGCCATTTCTTTCTTTATAATTTTCACTTGTAGATTCTCATATTTTGGATCTTGATCTTCTACCTTGTTAACTAGTTCTTCTAAATCAAAACTAGCACTACTCCTAATGTTGCTTATGTTTTGACAAGCATTTCTTCTTAGAGCATCAGCAATTTTGTTTTCTTTCTCTTTGATATGTTTTATGTACATATCAAATTCACTTTGAAAAGACAGCCATCTGGCTTGTCGACAATTCAAATCGGTTTGAGAAAAGAAATACTTGAGACTAATATGATCTGTCATCAATGTAAATTTTTTTCCAAGAAGATAGTGTCGCCACATCTTCAAGGCATGAATTACAGCAGCCAATTCCAAATCATATACACTACAGTTCTGTTCATGTTTCCTAAGTTTTCTAGATTCATATGCAATAATAGCATTTTCTTGCAACAACACTCCTCCCAATCCCTCTCAACATGCATCAGTACACACAACAAACTCTTTGTCAGGATCTGCAATATTCAGTATAGGGGCTGTAGTGAGTTTTAATTTTATTTGTTCAAAGCTATTTTGGCATTTTTTAGTCCACTCAAATTTGGTGCCTTTTCTCTGTAGTGAAGTTATGGGATATGCTATTGTAGAAAATCGTTGCACAAACCTTCGATAATAGCCTGCAATTCCCATAAATGATCTCACTATTGAAACATCAATTGGAACCGGCCATTCTCTAATAGCCTTTATTTTCTCAGGGTCCACAACCAATCCTTGTTCAGAAATAATATGCCCCAAGTATTGAATATTGTCTTTATAAAATTCACATTTACTGAATTTGGCATATAACTGGTTTTCCTTCAAAGTCTGCAAACTATCCTTAAGTGTTCTTGGTGCTCTTCCTGACTTTTTGAATAGACCAAAATATTCTCTATGAACACTAGTACGAATTTATCTAAGTACTTGTTCAAAACACTGTTCATTAGGCACATAAAAGTGGCAGGGGCATTTGTCAAACCAAAAGGTAGGACTACAAATTCGTAGTGACCATAGCTGGTTCGAAAAGTTGTTTTACTGATGTCTTCCTCCTTAATTCTAATTTGGTGATAACCAGTCCTTAGATCAATCTTAGAAAATACTGAAGCCCCTCTTACCTGATCAAAAAGGTCATCGATCCTGGGCAATGGGTATTTGTTCTTGATTTTCAACTTATTAAATTGAAGGTAGTCAATGCACATTCTAAAGGTTCCATCCTTATTTTTCACGAACAACACTGGTGCTCCCCAAGGAGATACACTCGGTCTGATATAACCTTCATACAACAATTCTTGCAATTTCATTTTCAACTCCATGAGTTCAGGGGGGCTCATCTGATAAGGGGCTCTGGAAACGGGTGTTTCTCCAGGCACCAAATCGATTGAAAACTCAATCTCTCTCTTGCGGGGAAGATGGGGAATCTCAACTGGAAAAGCTTCCTTAAATTCTCTTACCACTGGCAAAGTGTCTAACAGGTTTTCTTCATATTGTTGTTCTAATTCTTCAACATGTACAACATATACTTGATATCCTTTTCTAGTTGTTCTTTTTAATTGCAGAGCTGATATTTTTCTTATAGAGATTGGTTTTGGTTTTCCTTTCAGTATAAAGAGTCTCCCCTCCTCATCTAAGAAATGCAGAGTTTTATCCCAACAGTTCATCACGGCCTTTCTCTTTTCTAACCAGTCCATTCCTATCAACAAATCATATGAGCCTAAGGGAAGAATGTTTAAATTTACTTCTTTCTGAAAATAATTTAACTTAATTGTTGTTTGAGGTAATTTATGAGTTACTTTTCACTTGGTGCCAGTGGCTAACTGGACCAACCAAGACTGCTGAAATTTTTCAGTTTTGAGATTGCATTTATCTACAACTTGTGGACTAATGTAACTCAAAGAAACACCCAGATCAATTAAAACTGTACCAGATTGGTCAGCAATATTACCTTCCATCTCAACCATGGTAGCCTGGTGTTCTACTTGTCGGTTCTCTAAGGCTGCACTGATAGTGGGTATATTCCTTGCTATATCATTCACTGTGGTAGCTTCTTTATCTCTCATAATCACGGTTTTCCAAGGCTACACTGATAGTTGGTATATTCCTTTCTATATCATTCACTGTGGTAGCTTCTTGATCTCTCATAATCATTTGAATATTTTGGTGTGGACAGTCCCTCAATAGATGAGGTTCTCCACACCCTCAACATTTCAAAGGTTCATGCATTTTGACTGCTCCCTCCTTCTTATTATCTCCATCTATTTGTTTTGAACCAACTTGGGTCTGAGCAGTTTGGCTTTCCTTTGGTTTGTTAAATTTCTTCTGCTGATGGTCCCTGCCAAAGTTCTTCAAGTAAGCTAGTTTTTGTTTCTTCCCTTTGAATTCACTCTTATTTACCCAGCTTTTTCCATGTTCACCCTTTCCTTTAAACTGTTGGTAGCATAATCTGGCTTTCCTCACCGCTTCATCCATAGTTTTTGGATTATCGAACTCTATTTTCTCCTTGTACACAACAGGCAAATAGTTCAGAAACCTTTGTACCTTTTCCTTCTCTTCACGAATATAAGGAACATACCTTGGCATATTTGTAAACTTGGTGTCAAACTCATATATGGTGATTTGTCCCAATCTGAGTTCATGGAACTCTTTTGCTTTATCATCATAATAACATTCATTCAAAGAGTGGTTTTCAAGCTTGACTTGGAAATCTTCCCAAGTCACTGTTTTTTCGTCAATGGCATGAACCATTTTTGTCTCCTCCCACAACAAGGTAGCCTTACCTTGCAACTGGTAGATAGCTAATCTGGCCTTTAGATTGCTCTCATATTCATAGACCTGGAAATACTTAATCATATTCAACATCCATGCCTCAGCATCTTCCCCCTGTAATTCCTTCTTCTGTTTAGACTGATGTCTAGTAGTGTCATCTTCCTCAGAATCATCAGAGAACTTACTTTTCTTCCTTTTTCCGAAACCTTCACCTTCTTGGCTGTTCCGCGAAGTTAGTTCTCTTATAAGCTTTTCCTACTCCTCACTGGCTAATGACAGCCTGTCATTCTAGCTTCTTAGCTCAGCCATATCCTGTTGCAACCTATGCAACATAGCCATCAAAGGAGCGTTGGGATCTGGTGTGTTATATTCATCACACAAATCAACATAAATTTCATCTCCTTCAGCCATTGAATTTTCAGTTCCAGTACCACTGTACAGTAAACAGAACACATCAGTACTAGAAAAATTTTCAGAAAAAAAAAAAAAAAAATTATACAGTGAGCACACAACAACAGCCTAGTTTTTCAAACATGAGCTCTGATACCATTTGTAACACCTCCATATTCAAAAAAAAAAATCAGTTAATACTATCTTCCTGACGTATTAAATATTCAGTAGGTATACATCTGTAACTCCAACAGGCTCAACCAATACAAGTTATATTATTTTCTTTTTTTTCCTATTTTGAAGTAAATCTGTAATTACCATTAACAATATCTTCTTGACTACAACTTTATAACCCATTAACACCTTTATTAATATAAGAAGGCCTATCTCAAGGTATTTAATTAAATGGTTTTCTACTTGCACATTGATTTGTTAATACCTTGCTCAACCTTTTTATAAATGAGCTTAATACATCCATTAAATATTGAGGAGTCTCTACTCCAATGGTTTAACTTTCCTCTATTCGATATAAATATCAAATTCATTAACCACATTGCAACTATGTGATTTTATTACCATATGGTCCATCTTTCAAATGTGATTTGATCCCTATTTCATAGTCGCACTCTTATAACATGTCGTTACCTCTATATGTGTACACATATAACATATTGATTTTATATGATCTCAACTTGCATATGGCCTTAGGGTTGCACAATTTTCAACTTAATGTGTCTACCTCACACCAAGATTTCTTGCGTGTACGTATTTTGCGTTGAGATTTCTATGCGTAAATTCCATTTAATTCCTGTAGTACCATGATAGAGTCTTATTAATTTTTGATCTGTCTCATGCTTCGTTGGGATTTAAACACCGGTTCATTTCACATTATTTTATTTAATATGTGGTTTTCGAGGGTGTTCTGCTACTTTGGCGTCGTCTCTCATTAAATTTTATGGATCGTTGAGATGGACGTCTTCTCAGATCGACGTTAAAAATTATCATTGGTTTATTGTATATCCCAACTTGGACTACGTTCTCTCCAGATCTCGCCATCTAGATGGTGAGGATCGATTAGGGTTTGGGTGTAACCATTGCTATTTAATTTACGGATTTTCCTTACTAAGTTTCATTTTGTTTCGTTTCTTCTCGGCTCTGGAACTTACGAAGGTCTCCTCCTTCGAGCCTTTATGGGCGCGATGGTTCCGCCCTCGCACCTCTTTGTTTTCGAGGGTTTCACCATCGAACCTCTCTATTCTCGTTTTTCTTCCTGCGTAGCACGAATGGAGATGAAGATTCTACTGAACCTCTCAGGTATTGGTCTGCTTGCCACTTTGACTTATGTATGTAGTTTATTTGTATACATGTATTTTTAATTGATAAGCGTATTGTGCCTCCCAACTGATATGTGCTCAGTCATATGAAAATTTCATTGATTCGATGCCTATATATACAGAGTATCATTTTGTTCATGGTTATCATGTCTGAGGGCGTTGAACTATTCGAACCTCTCATGAGTTCTCCTTCACAAAAAATGATTTGTTACTTTGTTATTCTTTTGTGTTGAGATTAATTTGTGATTTGGAAACAAGTTTTATTACTCACCCCTCTGGCTTACATTTCACAGTGAAACATATCAATGCTAATATTTTATGCCCTTCGTTCCAGGTATTCGGATTTCAAAAACTCTCGTTTAATTCAATTCACACTCAGTTCAATGGTTACTGTACTATTCATATTCAATGATTAGGGTTTTACCCTCTCGTTTGTGTTTTTGCAGGTGTTCTCGTCACTGAGTGCTCTCCATGTTCTCCATCTTGATATTTCAATCCACGCTACTAGATTTGACCCTTAACATTATTATTAATTTGCTCTTAGGTTCGTTCTTTGTTATCATCTGGAAACTCATCATTCTCATGGCTGGAAGAAAATCTTCCGTTTGTGGAGTAGTTTGTCTTACTCAACAGTCAGATTCGATTTATTCATATAGCTCACCCCTTTTTATTTTTTTTTAACATAACTATGGCACTGTGTAATTTATGGTTTCTCGGTGTGTAATATCCTAGACACTTACACAGTTTATTTTAACATATATATATTCTGGAGTATTCTCAATTTTAACCAGTACTCCTAACTAGTGTTGGGTCACTGCATTCATTTTTCTCTAACCGCCTTTTTATCTAGAGTTTCACAGTTTGTATACACTTGTTCTATGTGCAAGATAATGGAGTTACTCGTACTGGCCTATACATAAAAATTTTACCCTATATTGTTATTAATTTAATTATTGTGATTGCCAGCGTATCGATTTTAATTATTTATTTCATTTCTTATCAGTTCGAAACCAAATAAGAAGACTAATAGTACTTGTTTTGAGATCATAGTTTTATCTCAGCCTCCTATTTTAACTCGGTCTCCCTTTCCTGTCAAGGGTTTAAATCATTTCCTTCATAGTACCTATATTATGTTCTTTGTAATACAAAATAGAGAATGTTTTCGTGATATATATATATATATATATATATATATATATATATATATATATATATATATATATATATATATATATATATATATTTTTGATATATGTATATATGGGATAGAATAGCATTGTCTTGGTTGTTCCCTATTATAAAATTGTTTATGTTGGCTCTATGTTTCCTCCTTTACTGTATCTCTCTGGTAACTTTTATATACATTTCTTGTTAGAACAGAATTGTCCTTATTTTCCAATGAGTAATATAAGTTCCTACCTTACAGTAATAGTACTCCCACCTAATCATTTCACATGAATAGAGTTATTATTGAATATTTTGACATGTTCATCCACTAAAGGGCATAAATGTTCTTTTAAATCTCATTCTGGTTTTAATAATTTTTACATAGCAGTAGTGGGAAATTCCCTTCATAGGAAGTATCAATCCACGTTATTCACTCACAATATTTCACTTCTCTTAGCATTAGTTTTGGGCAGTTTAGCTTTCCTGCTAATTTTAGCCAGAACACAGTTTGACTCATTCATGATATAGTAGAGAAAGTTTAGTATTGTTAAGATTATTCAATAAAACAATAAACTCCTCAGGTTTAACTTGCATTATAATTTCACCAACTTCGCTCTTTAAGTCTGCACAACATTTCTGTATACATGCATGTATATATCTGAAGTATAACTTATTACAGTTTCCAAGGTGTACTACATGATCTGGTTTATTTTTTTCTATTAGGGTACTATTCATTACAAAAGCAGATTAAAGTTACACTCACTGTTCTAGAGAACCATTTATACTCTCTCCAAATTTATACCATCTAATGGCTTAGAGATTATAGTGGACGGTATTCCCTAGTATTCATTCCTACTACAATATAGAAGCTTAGAACAATTATTTCTTCTATTCAACTCTGTTAAAAGTAACAAAATTCATAACATAGCAACTAAACTCAAGATAACCACCACAACACTTTTCACTACTATCTAACAAAATCAAGTTTAATTATTCAGCAAATTTGTGTGCATACCACTTCTGTGACGACTAGTCCTCCCAACCTTAGAGTTATTTTATCCACATAACTCACCCCCGAGCCGAGATCCTCTCCCAAAACAGACCAACCCCAATATGTTCTGGAGTAGCTTATTTAAGCTTATGCTCCCAAAGCCTGTTTCTAATTCTGTGTCCATAATTAGAGGATGCTTTTATTCCTGTTTTCCTAGTCTTCCCTTTTTAGGGACTTTAAAGTTGCTTTCTTCTTTTCTAGTTTTTTACCTCTTCCCAACTACTCTCCAAATTAGAAATAAATTCTTTCGAGGATTTTTGAAAGATTTTTGGGGAAATTCTTAGCCTCTTTCCATACCTCATGGATTTTCCAAGTGATCTCAAAAATCTCATTTGGTCAATATGCACAAAAATAGTATATTTATTTTTCATAATTAAATAATTAATTACATCCACACCATAATTATCCATTGGGGTCCACTCCCCTTTGGATTTAAGTTCAATTTCTAACTTGAAAAACATAAAACTAGGGTTGTTACACATGACCACCACTCCTTTCACATTATTAGTTGCTCCACTACTCGATTATGTAAACCTATGATTAAATAATCCACATTTAGACATAAAAAGTGGATCTTATTCATATTTGAGGATTATGGGTCCCTCCACCCTTTTATTTACTTAATTAATTAAGAAAATTAAGAGCTCTAATATTCCAATTATTTTTTGAAAAATTTGGAATATTACAGTCCTCCCTGAAAAAATGTTGCTTGTCCTCAAGCAACTGCAAAAATAGATGCAAATCCATGTATTCCCCTCCAAATGGAATCCACATAAGGAATTACTCCCCCATCTGCTGCAATGTGTTATGCATGTTTGGTTCCAAATTTGTCTCTCAATAATGCATAGAATGACTTCCAACTGTGTAGTTAAATGTCCCTCATTCTCCAAAAAGTGCCAAGTGATAACCATAATCTTCCCAACATAATCATCAATACATGAGATACATAATATAAAATGGTTCTTCCCACGAAGGGGAAGCTCCATATCACAAAAAATTTCTTCATCCCATGCTTTATGAAGTAGATTGAGAATTGACATGCCCTCATCCTTATCCCTATTGGCCTTGTTGCATCCAAGCATCATTCCAACATTATTCAAAATAATAAATAGAAACATATGGGTAGACAAAAATGTCAAACCATATTCTCTCAATAGTAACCACTGGATTAAGGCCTTTTGCTGCCATCCTCCATATCCACCATGCAATATGGACAAGCCAAACTCCTCCAAAAGAAACCAAAGCAACAAAAGATCTTGCTGCCTTTTCACCTCCTCATGCAAATCATGGAGTAAAAACATACTGATAGAAATGTGGAATGTCACATGATCCCATACAAGCAAACACCATCAATACACATCATGAGAGCACCATGCCAATTTTTACACAATACAAAACACATAGACATAGGAGATGCCATGTGATGGCCACACTCTCTTAGAAATAACCAAAGTAAACATGCCTTCCTTTGTTGCATTCTTTCATTTATACACAAGAAATGATTCAAAGAAATATGAGCTATTGGGTGGTAACCATACTCACCCAAGAGCAGCCAATGCAACCATGGCTCCTTCTTCATTACATGAGTGTTGTACAAGGCATGGATCATGAAAATATGTTTTGTTGGGTAGTAACCATACTCACCTAAGAGCAACCAGTGTAGCCATGCTTCTTGCTGGCATATATCATAGTTCTGCAAGTAGTTTGACAACCCCTTGCTCCACATCATCGACCATTCATCCCAATGTCGATGATGGATATCATTATGAAAAAACTTGGCATCCTCCCATTGTAGGAAACCAACCTCCTCAAACTGTTGAAGAATTTTTCACTCCATGATATTTTGAAGTGAACCTCCAATGAGATCTCCCCATGAGATTCTATTTTCCCCAATTTCCCTCCAAAACCAGTGAGGTTGTGGATTTTCTCTAGGTATAATTTTCTCTTTTAGATATGAGATGCTCATTAAGAAAGTGTCATTGGAAAGGAGAAAATATTCATCATCTCAAGATGTCTACCATCTATCATCTTTTTCTTTATTCCTTCATGGATGAAGCTACCATTTGATTTCTCCCATAAGGAATGGGTCATCTTCTTCTCACTGCTGCTCATTAATAGTGTTGTATATCTCCAAGGTAAAACATGTGTTGTCTTAAGTAAGGTGCAATGTTGAAATCATAGCCAACCATTGTACATAGGATCATACTCATCCCATATTCTAAAATGCTACACTTCAACTCAAAGGGTTGAATGTAGTTCATCAATGAAAGAATGGGATAGCTTTTCATCTCCTCCTTGATTAAATCAAGGGTCCTCTACGTAGTGATATGATGCTGGTCCAAATCAGCATGTTGTTCTAACCCTTGGTTATGCATTGGCCCTGATGGCATGTCCCCATAAGTTTCAATAAGAGGCACTAAAACAATTTGTGATGGGAGTGGATGAATACCTTGGATCAACTGATATGTGGGAACCTCTTGCAACACAACCAGAGTTCCTCCAACTGGGACAATGGTGTCTCCAACTATGGTAAGAGTGATGGATACTCTTCTATCAATGTACAAGTGTTTGAATCTACCTCCTCTTCCTCATGCATCTCCTGAATTGTGCATGGGAATCTATGTGTCAAGAGCGTAAGACTATCTTGCAAAGATGCAAGTGTCTCTCCTCTGGATACAAGTAATTTTGTAGCTGGTGGTGAAAGTAGTGACTCTTTAATGAGACACACAAGAATGACATCCTCCTTTGACTTATCAGGAAATGTCTCTTTGTGACACATTTATTTTCTCATGGTAAACGTATTTCTCAACTTGTGAAAGAAATATGAATATTTAGTCACCTTTGCATGCTCCATGTGACCAAACCACCAATCATTAGCCTCACCATGAGGATGAAGTCGTGCAATCTATACAACCTATTTTTCAGCTACAGGATATAGCCTGAAAAATGCATCTAAATCCTTCCTCCAACCCTTAACATTACTTGAGGAAGTCCATCAAATGTAGGAAAATAGAATCTATTGTACCTATTTCTTCTATTGCTACTATAGGATCTTCTTTCTTCTTTGAGTTTGAAGAATTGTTGGACAGTTAGATTCTCCTTGAATGCTCTAGATTGTGATTTTTACTACTCAAAGTATAAGCTGAGAGTCTCATGAGTCTCAGTTTCTCTTCTTCCCTAATTTCTATACCATTCACCTTCTTCAATAGTATATCTATGAGGAGATCTATGATTATTCGGTATTCTTTGCTATTGATAAGAAGTACTGGGGTCTTCTTCATCCTGAAACCTTCTTGATGTTTCTCTTTGTCTTTCTTTCTTCATTTCATTGATCTCCTTGGAGAGATCCTTCATAGCTCTCAAGAAATATGAAGCAAAACTTAATCCCTCCATTATAGTAGATCTCTACTATATACTTTTCTTATGTTGTCAATAATGTCCACAAGTTGAGCCAAAGATCATGCTTTGATACCACTGTAATATCTCAAAATGGAATAATGCATTGATACACAAACACAATATTTGATACACAGAAAATGTACATAAATATTATGATAAACACAGATATAGACAAAATAGGTTGGCCATTTTATTCATTGAAGATGGATACAATTACAACATTGTACAAATAGAGATACTCTAGCTAAAGAAGTGGCCTAGACTGACCCTGCAAATACAACAAGAATTGCGTAACTGGAGAGTTGCAGGAAGCAATATTGTACTGTCCCTTTTGCTGATGATGTACATATAGCTGCTAAAAAGGGAAATGAAAATATTTTGAGCTCGGGTTCTCTAATTATGCCAAGATTCAAGATCTCGGCACTATGATGGAAACCCAAGATAACCCAGAAAGGATTTTCCAGATCTATGAGTCTAGGAAAATCACCCTCTTAGGGTTTCACTCCACAAATAACGGGTCTATAGGTCTGAGATAGATCTAATCATATGATGGCTGCAATAGGATGTAAAACCATATCTAAGCTTGCAAGGTTGATCCCTTCTTCAAATATCTAAGCTAGAAGCTTGAGATATTGTCTCTTATTCCTCCTCCTCAAAATGTAGCAAATGAAGATGCAAATGCTGGAAAAAGTACGTTGTAAAAGAGGGAGAGACTGAATTCCTTCTAAAATGTGTTGTAGTAAGCTCTAGGCTGATGGAGACAATGATGGCAAGGTGAGGGGATGATCCCTCAAAGGATTCCTAACTAAAATGCTAAAAACTTCCTTCCTCCTCTGGATCTACAATGATGGACTTCGCAATCCCTCATGGGATAGATGTTGATAGGAGGTAAATAAAATTTGGCATGATTCCAGATCTGAAATGAGGCCCTGGGAATGCTGATCTTGAATCCGAAGGTGATATGAATAATCTTTCATCGGTTCTCAAGCTAAAATACTGAAGACAACCTCCTCCTCCCAAACTAATATTTAGAAATAACGCAATTCCTAAACGTATATGTTCTTCAGAGAGTATGAATACTATGGCACCAATGCCTGATAATGAAATATTAGCACAGAATAACTTTTCAGAGTAGGCACAAAAGTCCCCCATGGGTAAGGGTGAGATTCCCACTCGAGAACACCCTCTGCTAAACAACAATGTTGACTTAGCTAAACAACTCGAGATCTAAACAGATCGTAAAATCATAAAATAAATCCTACCTCCAATGTTGCCTTACTCTTCTTTATATACAAAGTGAGCCTTCCAAGGCCCTGGCCCACCTCTAAATTGCATTGTGCATGTGGACATAATCCTCCATGGTTGACTCTGCTGTCTCTCTAGGTCCTCCATCATGTCTACATGCAATGTGCACCCTCTCGATCATGTGTGCATTAAATGCACTACTTTCTCCATCACTTCATCATGAATGTTCTATGATCTTACATTAGATTCCCTCCATGATCCCAGTTGACCGCTTCAACCTCTATGATCTATCTCATTAATCAGACATGACCACCACTTCTTTCACATTAGTAGTTGCTCCACTACTCCATTATGTAGATCTATGGTTAAATAATCCACATTTACACATAAAAAGTGGATCTTATTCATCTTTGAGGATTATGGGTCCCTCCACCCTTTTATTTACTTAATTAATTAAGAAAATTAAGAACTATAATATTCCAATTATTTTGTGAAAAATTGGGAATATTACAAAATGTGTCGAGGTGTAGTATCAAATTGAAAAAACCAGAAGGATACCCATTTGAGAGATTAGTGAGATCTTTCCAACGGTGCTGATGATTTTTTAAACGGAGCTACGGTTTGGTCACAGGTGGCGAAATAAAAATCTTGGTTGTTTCTTTTAATAAGTTATTTTCCATCCAATTTGATTCATTTGTAAACGTAAATGTTGTGAATGTAGATAGGTGAAAATGCCCTAAATATTATGGCAATCGTACTAGACAAATCGACAATTGGAATCGAGATCCGCTAGTTGCAGGTAAGAGGCCTAACCATACTTTTTCAATTTAATGGATTAAAAGTTCATTTTAGGCACCTAGATCTCAAGAATGGATCGTTTCTCTTCTTCACGGTCGGGTCACAATTTTTGGGGCATTATTTGTGACCTAGGTAGTAGGTTTTGGGTAGAAAATTATGACTTGTCCCAGGAATTGTTTGAAAAGTATGACCTGTCAGAGAGAGGGAATTTTAGTGATCTTTTTTGCTTATAGCTGAGATTTTATGGTTATGATGCAATATTTCCTTTCTGTACACTGAAAAACATGATGGTTTGTTGCCGATATGGTAGAGTTGAGGATCAACTAGAGAAGGAGAGACCAAGACACGTTACAGTCTGAGATCCGAGAGGATCATGGTGTCCATGCTGCATTGGCCAGGTTTGGGGTCCTGAAGTTTGTGGATAACCCTTTGATGAGAGCACAAGAACCCTTGTTGGCCCATATTTTCAGCTATTGGGATCCGGATCATGAGATATTTATAGTGCAGGGGCACCAGATTGAGCTGACTGCCCAGAATATATATTTCCTAACTAGTCTCCCACCACTTGGGATAGTGGAAAACACATATCCAATGTTACCGTGAGGGAGGAACATTATGGATTTTGTAGAGCGTCATTTTTGACTGGGTATCTATGTGAAATGGACACAGATACCAATTGAAGATCTAGATAAGCTAGAGACTCGTGCTATGGCTGTAGCAGTGCTGCATATCCTAGACAACAAGGTGCTCCACCACATCAGTAGGTGTCAGACGATGCGTGTTGAGAGTTTGTTGAGTGGGACCTACTATAGGTGGGCCAAATGATGTTGTCATCATTGAAACGACAATTGTCACTATGCAAGAGGTAGGTGAACCACGACTGTGCATATGGCATAGTGCTTTGCTCGCTCATCTTTGAGAATATCCTGACACTTCGGCCTTGCAATCCACGATGGGGGCCCGTGAGAGACCAGGATGCGCCGCTGGGGGTGGCTATTGTGTAGAGGGGGAGGTGGGGTAGTCGGACGGGTGTTCCGATTGGAGGTTTTCACTCATTGGGATCAGATGCCACTGTACATAGACAAGTATACCTAGAGTGGGATGATTTATCATAGGGACCTAGACTTGCCACTCCCACCAAGTCAAGCATGGGGGGCAATGGTAAGTGAAAATTTGTTTATTTTTTATTTGAATTGTAAATTTTCAGAATATTGTATATAGTATTGATTCATTCTCTTTTGGTATGCAAATACAACACTGGTGAGAATGGCCGAGTATATTGGGCAGCCTACAGCATTAGGAGCTACAACACCTTGTGGGTCGAGGGGCCTGCAAAGTGAGTATGCAGTTGCCCTCCTAGATAACATCTGTATTAGAGATGAGAGGATACTAACTAGTGTTTCATAGCACGGCTAGCAAGATTTTGACAACCAGTACATACAGCCACGTATTGGTGTGCCCTCAGAGTGGCGAGGAGTCATGAAGTGCATGGCAATGGTTGGACAAGGAATGCACGATCTACGAGCTACCGGAGCTGAGCGATTGGCCAGGGAGCCTCCATATAGTGATAAAATGTAGAGGCATGAGGTGCCCCCAGTTTGGATTTTTCATAACATGCTATGGGCATGTCATATGTATCAGATTTGATGGACTGTAAAACATTTTGAATGATACATAGAATGGATATGAATCATTTTATGGTTTATTGTTATTGTCTTATGTTAAATTTCCGTGATAAATTCCAATCTATAATATTGTTTGCTATGCTATCTACATAGTGATTTTGTGCTCTAGATACATGAATGAATGTAATGGTTTCAAATTCATGCATCAAAAGCTTCACTCGTAAATATCTTCTAAAAATTATAGGATTATGCAAACGATAGACACCATTCAATTACATGACAAGAAGCAAGGAATATAAATGAACATGAAGGTGAGGGATGCAACGGGAAAGGGCGTCACCTAATAAACCTATCGCTACATCATATTTGGCCTGGTTATCGGTGGAATTACCAATGCATACGCCATTAGAAAGGAAAAGTGAATGGAAGGGGGTGAAAATGGCCCAAGCTACCAAGGCTAGATTGCAGGAGTAGTGACTTGCACCATCGACATAACCGATTTATGTTGTGAATGGGGGATCCATATGAAAGGTGCCACAAGACAACTAATGAAAGGATGATGAACAATCCTGGCAACCTGAATGCAAGGTAAAAATCAAACAAGCACTGCTAGAGGGAGTTCTATGGGAAGAACTTCTACCCCCCACACACTAAAAAGGGGACGGTGTGGGGGAACTGCTTTGGGGGTATTTTGCACCCAGATCCCGAAAGTCAACATAGACATGGATGGTGCCATTCCTCTTATGGGCGGGAAATATGAATTCATGGGTCGAAAAAACTTCCATTATGTCATCATCACAGTAGAAGATGGGGTGACAGGTGGAAGAGAGACCACATGATGTGGAAAAGCTACCTGACTCATCATCATGAGAAGGAAGGTTCACATGCGCATCATCACGGGGGGTGGCCGAAGAAAAAGTAGATGAGGGATCCATTGATGTTGAGCCCAGGCTGATCGCTGAAGGTAGTTCAAGTGAAACAAGAGGGGAAGTACCAGAGGGGTCTTCTACCATGGATCTCATAGATGAGGAGAGGTAGAGGATGGTGACTGAAGGCTTCTTCATCTCAATATTGGGAGGGGGAATTTCAATGGGAGAAGATGTATCCTTAGGTTGGCATGAATCATACTACACAAGGACGAGAAAGGCAGACTCGTTCTATTCGGTCTCGTATTCCCGAACTACTTCCAAAGAGGCATAGTAGTGCTTGAGATGGGGGCAGAGGTGGGTATAGTGGCCATGGAAATCCCACAAAGCACAAGCATTATTTGTGCACAAAGATTTGAGTTTCAAGAGTGAATCAGGTAAAGTGACATAGACCTCTGGGATATCAGACTCTGAAAATGCTTCGTTTACCATGGGCTTCAGATGAGGCAATTCACGATAAGTATGGGTGGAATGAATAACAACATCACACAAGGCACACTGAGGGGTATGATTTGGAGGCTAAGGATTAGCAGGGGTTTTCTATGAAGCCTTGTCCTTAGGTGCCTTCTTGCGGGCTTCCCCCCCTCACCTGAGGCTTTCGCAATAGGAGTAGGGTCCTATTGAGGTGGTTGAGGACAGAAGCAAAGGGAGGGGTCGTGGAAACCAGTTGGACTGCGGTCAAAGCTGTATAAGGTTTGGGCTGACCAAGTGGTATAGTGGTTGGGGGATCAATGTACCATAATTGGATCCCTAGGGTCATGTTACGAAGAGACAAGGTAGCCATAACAGGTACCGAAAATACTATAGGAGGGGGAGTAAGAAACGATATTTCACAAGAGGGGGTAATGGTCAAGTGGGATGACTCCGAGATGGTTAAAGCTGGGGGGAACCATTCTGGGAGGGTAGATAGTATCATGGACACTAGCTGCATATGAGGGGCCTTGAGGAGAGGGTCTTGAAGTCTGAGTCAGGGTGTTAGGAGAAGGTTGCGGGGGGCAGGGTTGCTGACTATTCGAACTAGTTCATTTGAGGTCTGACCGAGATGATTGCATCATGCAAGCATTCGACGAGATAGGGTTAGAGATAGGAGGGGGGAGACTAGGGAATGAACCAAGCAAAGAGGAATATTTATAGACTGTGGGTGAGACACTGATCGACTGTTTGACTACTTGTTTATTGGCCACGAAAGAGATGATGGACTCTAGGGAGTTCTGGGACCTCAGTTCGTAATATGTCAGCTGATTTATGGTGAGGTTATTTCCCTTATGAGGAAAGAACATCTTATGGTGAACCGCATATGGGACATTACAAATCTCATAAGTGTAGCTACGAACCAATATAATTTTGTAGTCTAAGGGGTATGAAGGGCTTCTACGTTAACACAAACAATCTTTCCTACAAGATTAATAGGACAGCTATGGAACATGCCAAGGGTATGGGAAGAATGGCCATCCCACGCTCGGAGATTGATAGTGGAAGGGGCTAACTCAAGAGATCCAAGTTGCTTCCAAACTGAAGTGGGCATAACATAGGTGGATGCCCCATCGTTAATGATATAATGGGAGACATTGGCATTCAGGATCTTGAAAGGGATTTGGAAGGAAATGGAAGTAGGAAGGGGAGGATGTTCTAACCGGTCAAAATAGAAGACAATAAAATGATCATTTGAAGGATCCACAACACGCATGGCAGTTAGTAGAGATTTGTTTTTTGAAGGTCAAGACTGGAGGACTTCCATCGTTGACATGGCGGCATATGGTTGTGCCAATTCATCTACTATACTATAGGAGTGGGAAAATTTACAAAAAGAAGCATTTTAGTGTAATGGTCCTTTGGCGATCTTGGTATGAACCTCTGACTTAGGCTAAGGGATCTGTAAAGGACCATTGGTTGTTGAAAGAGGCTCTATGGGACCTAAAGAATGGGGCTCGGTAGTAGACGTAGCAGGGGGCTTGTTGTACTACCAGGACCGACTCTAAAGGTTGAGGTCACCGGTAGTGGGTTTGGCAGAGTTCATCATGAGGATCTAGTAATCAGAGGTACAAGATGGAGGAGGCTGAGTGGTTGCCTGAATTTTAGGGGGTTGAGAAGCCACATATCCTTGCTGGGGGAAAGTATTGGTAAACACAGTCAGCTGGATGGGTGCAGGATTAGGAGGAACCGAAGGGGAGGCTTGTTGTCCTCGGGATGTTGCTTGAGCTTCCTAGATCTTATGCATTTGAGGTGAAAGAGGACAATCATGGGAATAGTGACCATAGACACTGAAACAAGAACAAGGTTTATTCGTGTGAATGGGCATGTCCTGCTTGGGCTAAGTGCCTTATTGCTGGGTTGCAGTGTTAGGCGCAATCCCTTGGGGATTGTTTCATTGATTACCTTGGGCAGATTGGTTTTGGTTTCCTTTCCTCTTATTTTTGAAAGTAGGAGGATCATTCAGACTCTGCTACGCATACACCTGACCTTGAGGGGGTGATGGCTATGATTGCTAAGCTTCCGAAGGAAAGGGAGGCTGAGATGCTAATGATGGAGGATATGGAGCACCTGGCTGCAGATACGGATAATAAGGAGGTTGGGAAAAATTGGGGTAAACAGGTTGGGAAAAAGGAGGATGCATGCCATATCCTGGATACATGCTACTGGGAGGGGGGGAAGTGCTGGAGGAGCTATCCCATCCCTGAGGGAGACCATAACCCATGGGAGGATGAGTGTACCAATGTGAAAGGCTCCAAAGATACCGTGGGCGACATGGGATGCCCTCGGTGTTTTGGCACCATCGGGTCTAGGGAGATTAGGTAAGACGGTATAAACATAACCATATTGTGTGTAGATCAGGTCATATTTCAATGCAATTTGGAGGGTAGCTTCCTCGGTTTGAGGAAAGTGAGATGCGATGTATTTTCCAATAGCAAGCACAAGAAATTTGAGGAACCTGTTCATGTAGAAACGGTATTTGAAGGTAGTGGCTCGACATAGGCTCTTTATTCTCTGCCATTCATGAACATGGTCAGATAGGCGGGTCACAGAAGATTTACGGAAAGAGGTCAAGAGTTCGGTACTGGTGTCATAGCGAAGGCGAAGCTGGAAGTAAGATAGAAAAGTGCTCACAACGGTCACAAAGGTAGTATGAGAGGAGGAGGCTTGGTTGACATAGCACTTGGAAGCTTCTCCAGTAAGCATACACTTGAATAACCGAAGATGAACAGAGTCATCAGTGATGGGGTTAGATGAACACCACCTGTGGAAAGAAAAAACATGTTGGCATAATCCTCTCCAAAAATTGCTTCAAACATTGGGATGTCTGAAAGGAGCTTGGTTGGCATAGCAGGCCATCCAAGATCATGGTGTATGGGATCATAAATCAACTGGCTAATATCGGGAAGACTGAGGCCTACCATATAATGGAGCAAGGGAGTAGCCGGGGTAGTTCCTGTTGTGGCATCGCTAGTAGCATTCCCAGCATTACGGTCGGGGCTGCCACCAACGTGAGTTCTTGAACCAGACATGGTGAAGGTGAAAGGTGGAGGAGATTTGGGAATAGAACCAGAAGGTGAACCCGATGAACCAGAAGAAAAGTTATAATGGGGATTTGGTGGAGGAAGAACTCGAACCCTACGCAGAGGAGTAAGTCTTCCTAACGAAAACTGAGGATGAAGGCCTGGGAGTCTCTATGCTAAATACCTTGGGGGCACAATGAAGTAAAAAATACATGGATAATAGAAGGAAGAGATTCAAACAGGGGCATGAAGGTGCAAGATCAATTGAATACAATGTTTTACTCTTGGCTTGGCAGTGTAAGCCAGACACTCTTCACTTAGGGTGTGTGTGTATGTGATAAGTGTGCTAATTTTAATTAAGCCAGAATGTGTGTAGAGAAAAAATAAAAAAGGTATTTTATAACTATAAATAAATCTGAAAATGACGTTAAAGGAAACTGAATATGACAGAAAATAAACAGGTAAAGGTGCATCAATTTAAACCCAAGGAACAGGGCTTCCAAAAAACTAGTCTATGGGTAGTCGAGATCTAGTCAAAACACAAAAAATGGCCAATGTATCTAAATTCAAGAGGGACAGGGATCTAAATTTCATATCTGCTGGAAAGAGGTGCAAAAAATAGAAAAAAACCAACGTGAAAAATGATGCAAAGAGGGTGGCAAAAGGCTACAACCTGAAGGGAAACGGAGGGGACCCTAAAGGAGAACCAAAAAAAATTGAAAATAGGTGTTTTGGATGGATGAATAACCAATCTAAAAATTATTTTAAAGTATAGGTTCGGATATGAAAAATGGCTAAACACACTGAAATCTCAAAAGACCTACTTCAGCTAAAATCCTCCTAAAAAGGTGGAATCGTACTGAAGCCCTAAGGGGATTTGTTCCTACTTTGATGGGTAATTATAAGCAAGTACAGGTCCAATATGGGTGGAGGTGGAGTTCACACAACCCTGAATAGTAGCCCAGAGAAATCCAGAAAAATCACAGAAAAATTGTTGCAAAAAATACAGGTCGCAATTTCTGACCTCTTTTCTGCTAAGGTCACAGATTTCAGAATGTCTTCCATGTCTAGAAGGTTGAGGTTGTAGGCTTTGGCCCAAAAGGTGTGACCTACACTTCCGGTTGTTTTGGGAGTAGATTTCAAAAAAAAAATTCCATCCCTGCTGTGGCTAATACCTGTTAGCTGCGTAATAGGCCCAGAAACATACGAAAGTTAGAATTTTTACTTTTTTAGGGTTTTTAAGGTTAAAAAAGATCAAGAAATGAAAAATAAGTAGCTAAAGAATAACCCTAGGTGTTGAAGCAGTTGCTCATGCATAGATATGAAAAATTATTGCAGTCATAATTATAAACCCTTGTGGATTTTCCAGTTGTTAGTGTGAATTCTAATCGCAAGCGTACGAAAAAAGCTCACTTTAGATCTAAATAAATAAAAAAAACCCTAACATCAAATTTGGCGGTCAATTTCATTATATATGTAGTTAGAGATTAGAATAAATGCTACAGAAATCGAGATGTATGCAGTTAAAGACATTAAAAAAAAAGAAATAAGTGAGATTTTCTCCATGCATCCAATGAACAAGACAATAATTTTTTGTATTATGACACCTCGAAGGGAACATAGAAATATGTTACCCGTCCCTCTCAATGGGATGGATTCTTGTATGTCCTCATTGATTCTAATATAAGATCTCTCTCTCTTGATGGTGTAGAAAAACCAGACAAAAATGGAACTCAAAGGGACCTCACAAGAAAAAATTAGAAAAATATGACAATGATGGAGGATCAAAGTCAGACCAAAAGCATAGATCCAGAGTGACCTTTAGGCAAAAAAACTCAGTGAATGAATGGAAAAAACCTTCTATTTATGACAAAATATTGAGTTAGTCTAGAAATTGATACATAATTAAAATATTATTAACCAAATCTAGATCTAAATTTTATGGAATATTTTATTATTTTTGTTGGAGAAAAAAATAATTTGAATTTGGTCAAATCCGTTTATTTGTAAATAATAAATAAATAAATGATTTATTTATTATTCTAAGAATATGGTCGAGTAATAATTAAATAAATAATGATTTATTAAATTATTTATAAATGATTTAGTCAAATTTCACAAGGAATATTATTTAAATAATGTTTTAGAAAATTATTCCTAGAAACTAATAAGATAAATAATGATTTATCAAATTAATTTTCCCATTTTAGGTTAAATATGACCAAGAATATTAATTAAACTGTGTTTTAATTAATTATCCCTTGATGAAAATCAAACAAATAAGGATTTATTGAATTATTCTTCATGGAGTTTCATGTTTAGACCATAAACAACTTAATAAATTATGGATTAGTACTTAGTTATTTTTCATAGTGAAAGAAATTTTACTATGGTAAAATTGGTGCTACATGGTGTACTTTGCTCCATCTGGTAGTAACAAGTTCGATGATCAAAAATTGGTGTAACATCTACTAATGAGATTGTTGGCACCTGACCAAACAAATCCTAATCTCTAAGGAAAATTTCGATGCTTTGTTTTATGAGATTGGTAGGTGGTATAAACTATGGTTCACTGAAAACAAAATTCATTCAAATCCACAGTTATATTAATGAGGGTATGAACTTGATATGGTATCAGGGAGTGAGTTTGTAGCCTATGAGGAGAAGAAACAGTAAGGTGGGATAGGAAAAAATAGGTCTGCAAAGCAGAAATCTACTACATTTGGTATAAATTTAAAAAAGTTACATTTTAACAATATGTCATCAAGAGAAGGCTATTCCTAGTCTTACAATATTCTTACTGAAATATCATAAAGGATAAGTATCATTAGTGATGCTCTTCCACTGTTATAACATACATTTTACCAAGAATGCTCACTGTGTGAGACTAGCAAAAATTGATAAAACACATAACATGTTTAAGAGACTGATAAGAACACATAATAGCATGATGGTTTGTAAACTGAAATTGAAAGAAATAAGATATGGAAACAAAAGAAAAGTTGAAAATACACAAAACAGATTGGTAATAAGTCCTCAGTAGTATCATTCCATTTCATTCACAAAAAGATTACAGATTATATGATTCAAGATTCTAAAGCAACCAACCGTTATTACATAAAACTCAACCCTTAAATAGAGTTTCACAAAACAAATAGCTGCTAAATTTTAGGAATGAAATTTATCTAAAGAAACTAAAAATAGTAAAAAAATCAAGCTGTTTCATAAATTTAGAACTACTGAATGATTCGAGGCTTAAAAAATCTGAAGCATGAAACTGTTTGACTTCCACATAAGTTTCTTTCCTCCACCTCCCCTAATTGTCTTCACTGCTACAGGAAATGTGGAACTGACTACCACCTGGATGTTTAAAATTATGGGGGTAAAACCTGCCACTTGGAACAAGAATTTCATTAACCTGATCAAACTCTTTCC
Source organism: Pinus albicaulis (assembly GCA_034641835.2). NCBI lineage: Eukaryota > Viridiplantae > Streptophyta > Pinopsida > Pinales > Pinaceae > Pinus > Pinus albicaulis. The sequence continues at coordinate 1,486,598,518 of CM076581.1, forward strand.
TTCAAAGAATTCTCAAGAACTTAGTGCTTCAACTCTACTTCTGCTTCTTTTGATTTTTGGGAAAATATCACTCCAAAAAAAGTGAAACATGTTAGGTCCCTTCATTACTAGTTTAGTACCTTATTGTTATTAGTGTACCCCCTTATTGTTATTGTTGTACCCCTCTAACCCCAATATTTTTATTACTGTGCCCTTACAATTTTATTGCTAGGTTGGCTAGGATTATATTGTGGGCCCATGGAGTCCTATATGTAGAAGGAGGTTTTGGTCATTTGTATCATCCAATAAGTGTTCATTTATGTAATGTATTGGAGGTTTCCCCCTCAAAGTGGCTGATTTATAAGGTTTTGATCTCTCTTTTCTTCTATTTTTGGAGCTGGTTTCATAACATTTGGTATTAGAGGTTTGGATTCTAGGGTTTTGTTACTCCAAACAGGTCATCGTGGAATTTTTGCAATAATTTTTTTTCTATGAAGGTTCAGAAACTGAAATTTTTACAACGCGAAGCCGAAATCCTGAGGAACCTCCTGTAACAATTTTCGTTCTTGGTTCGCAATATTTTCAGAGATATGATCTGGGAAAGTTACAGTTTTTTCAGGCTCCTGAATTTCAACTAGAACAGGTCATTATGGAATTTTTGCTATAACATTTTGTATACAAAGTTTCAGAAGCTAAAAATTTTAAGGTGCAAAGCCAAAATCCTAAGGAACCTATCGTCAGTATTTTTGATCTTGGTTCGCAATATTTTTGGAGATATGATCTTTGGAAGTTAGGATTGTTTCAGGCTCCCGAATTTCATCTCAAAGAGGTGACCATTGGAAAACCGTCATAACTCTCTCTTTGAGCATCGGATCGGGATTATGTAAAAAGTGACTGCAATTATATGGATTACAGTTTTCGTTATATCAATTTTAGAGCTGAAGGAGGAAATGGTGACACGTGGAAAGTCGTACAAGTTTTCTCTACTGAACCAGTCCATAATTAGGTCATCATGGAAGATTGGGCATAACTTTTCCTTGAAGAATCCCAATCAAGTCAGACACGTGGCATTCGAAAGAATATTCATAGGGATAATTTAGGGCTAAATTTTAGACAGTGAAGATATAAAATCACAGGGATAATTCAGTTTCAATATCGAGCTCCTCAAAATAAAGAAAAAGGTGTGTATTTTTTTCGAATTACATAAGTCTAGTTTGAAAAAAAAATAGCTTGAATTTATTCCAAGGGCATCTTGAAGAACAGATCTCCGTATTGGGTTCCAAAATGCCCCATAAAAAGAATTCAACACCCATTAAGCCTTCATAAGGCTCTACTATGACTCATGAAGATGAAGAAAAACAACATGAGATATCAAAATTACAAGAGCACGTGCACTAAATTTCGCTATCGCAAAGAGCAACAAGAAATGAAATGGAAGTTTTGAAGAAAGGCATGGAAACTAAGATGGATGATTTGAAGAAAGGCATGGAAGCTAAGATGAATGGTTTAGAAGCCAAGATGGATGGCCTGGAAGTGGGCATGGAAGCTAAGATCGATGACATGGAAGCTAAGATAGATGAAAAAATGAAAGACAACATGGAAAAAATGAAGAATGATTTGGAAAAGTTGATACAAGAAATGTTTTCTAATGGTGAAAATATAGTAGAGGAAACTCATGATGAGAAGAAAATAAATGTTAATCATGATTTCATAAACTCTAATGTTGGATGTAAGAATCACCATATTCCAAAGATGGATATGAGGAAGTTTGATGGCAATGATCCCGTAACATGGATACTATAGATGGAGCAATATTTTGATCTCAATAACGTGAAAAACACACAAAAGGTATGCATTGAAACTTTACATTTAGAAAAAAATACATTTGTATGGTATCGATGGATTTTCTACCGTAAAAATTTTTTCACTTGGTCAATTTTTACAGAGGAAATGATAGCACATTATGAGGATACAAAAAGCAACACCTTCTTTAGCCAATTGATAAATCTGAAAAAAAAGGGTTCAGTGGTGGAGCACATTGAGGACTTCCAAAAATTGAATATAAGGGTAACAGATATTCCATAGGAACATAGGATTGATGTCTTCATATGGACTTTAAAGGATAACATCCAATATGAAGTTCATGTTTGGGAACATGATTCATTGGAAAAGGCATTCAGGTTGGCAAGAAAAATTGAATCTAAAATTAAGGCAACGAGGAAGCCTACCACTTCCATATATAAATATGGAAGTGTTGCTACTCCTAGACTTCCACAACCTACAAGGTTGACACCACAACAATTGGAAGAAAAAAGAGTAAAAGGGCTTTGCTACAGTTGTGATATCAAATACACTAAAGGTCATAAGTGTGCTGGGAAGAAATTATTTTACATAGATTTTGAACAACAAGAAGAAAATGAACAAGAATCTTCAAATAAAGAGGATATACACCAGGAACCAACCCTATAAGAGAAATAAATGAGTTTGACATTGTGTAATGAATTGGCAGGAATTACCACTTCTCAAAATCTAAAGATAGAAGGAAATATCAAGAAGAAAAAGGTAATAGTTTTGATTGATTCGGGTAGTACCCATAATTTTATTCATTGTAAGGTAGCCAAGGAATTGAAATTTTTCCTATACCCAACACCAGAGTGTCAAGTGATGGTTGCAAATGGAGGAACTATAAATTTCTCTGGAAAATGCCATAATATCAAGCTAACCATGGGGGAAAATGTATTGAATAGTCCAATGTTTTCCATTCCTATCGGAGGTGATGATGTTGTACTAGGAGTACAATGGTTACAATATTTGGGGATGGTAGCTTTTAGTTTTCAAGAACTTCTCTCGAATTTTTTTCATAAGGAAAGGAAGTCGAATTACGGGGTATCGCAAGGAAACTGAGAAATATAGTAAGCTCTAATGTCATGACAAAGCTTCTGAAGAAATAACAACGAGGCGTAACTGCACAATTATGCTCACTAGAAGTTCCAACATCAAAATCATCTATTTCTGCACATCTCCAAAAATTCTTGGACAATCATTCTATTATCACTCAGTAATTTCTCAAGGTTAAAGAAAGAAATAGTCCTAGGTAACCACAAACCTACTTTTAAACTCTAGGATCTAGCCTTCCTAGGGTTCATAGAGGGATCTCTCTATAAGATTTAACTTTGTTTTAATGTTTGATTTTAGGCTAGTTATAAGGACAATTTGGTTTTAAGATTTGGTTTGTTGGTGGGAAAATGACTTAAAGAGATGGATAGTAATAGATTTGGTTTTCCATTGGGAAAAAGGAGTCAATATGTCAAGGAGAGAACACAAGATCAAGATGAAAAGACATATATTTTCAGGACATCATAGAGAAGTCACTAAATATATATGAAGGCTGATTGGTGAAGTGGAATAATCGAAATGAAGAGCAGTTAAGAATTCTTTGATCCGGATAAGCAAAGAGAAGAAAGAGGTCATTCGAAAGAGGGAGCAATTAAGGGTTCCCCACTCTGCAAATCAGAAAAAAACATAGAAATGATAAATATTTGAAGACAGAGTTCTTTTAACAAATTCTTTAATAATATTCCTAATTTATCATTCAAATTTAGAACACATTTATGAAAGTATGTAAAACATAAGAAGATAAACAATGATAGAAGAAAGTACTTCACTTCAATGGCTCATCACATGAATCATGAAATATGATGCTTATGGCTTTGATCCAGTCTGCTACTTGAACTTGCTACAAGAAACCACTCAGGTACAACAAAAATGAATATAGAAATCTTCAAAAATTTATTCCACCCTCAATACTTCAAATGATGAAGTATTTATACAAATTCTAAACTAGAATATCTTGAAAAAATATCAAGATTGGTTTACAAATATCTCAAACTATATTACATAAATAGAACTTAATAAAAGGGAACTCAAAACTAATGAATCTATTTGACACTATACTTATGGATTTATGGTGACAAAGAAGATAATTCGAATTTGATATCAACTCTAAGTTGATGATGAGGCATCCACGTCACTAACTGTCTCCTTTCTTTATGCATTTTGCTCCCGAAATTCTGCAAACTTGGGTTCTAGTGATACCTTTGTATATCTCAGCCTGAGATAGATATGTAAAAAGTGAAAGAGGTTATTGTAGATAAATATATTTTTTGAGATAAATCTCTCTCATTTTCCTAAAATTCTGCTCCAGCAGTTCACAATATACTCTGTAAAAATATGTCTAAAACAGAACTTTTCACAATCTTAAAAATAGGTTGTGAAGATGTGCATGTATATATCATTATTTAATACCTGTGTAAAAAGTGAGATAGGTTTTTGTAGAAATTTCTCATAGGCACAAAAACCTCCTCCAATTTTTTAACATTCATTTTGGATTGGCCACACTATTATCTGCAAAATGATGGATAAATAAGAATTTTCTGTAAAAAGTGCTTTCAAATAATGTTTAATATTTCAAAACCCATATTGGCTATTAGAAACGTGAGAGAGGATTTTTTAGGTGGACATATTAGGAACATAAACCTCATTTATTTTTGGAAAATTCATCTTGGATTGGTCACAATAATTTCTACAAAACTATGACTAAAACAAGAAATTTCTGGAAAATGTACCTTCCTGCTCTGTTTTCATCTTTTAGCCTTACTGTTACTTTAACTATTTTTACTTTCACTTTGGATAAAATTCATTGTTGTTGGTGAAAGTATTTTCATCTTTTTTTAACTATTACTGCCTCTGTATTTACTTTTACTGTTTTAGCTTGACTTCATTTGTTCACATGTTTTCACTTTCATAGTAAACCTTACAACTACTCATGCTTCTGTCTTTTTATTAAAATTATTTTTTTACTAAAGACACATGTAAAATAAAAAATGTTCCTTTGGAGAGCAATTTAAAAGAATCTTTCACTATGCTGGTGAAAATGTTTCATCCTTTTTTCTGACCATCATTGTGTAAATTTCTTCATTTTGCTCTACTACTGTATGAAATCTTCTTGTTTTACGAAAACCATTCAGACTCATTTCCTTGTGAATTCTTGGAGTAAAACTGATCTTTAACTATTATTTAGATTTTTTTATCCAAAGTCTCCTTTTTCTAATAACCTGCAACAATAAAACAATTTGTTAAATGAAAACATAGGTCTGCGGGGAGGTGAGAAAGGTTTTTACTGAATTGAGAAGTCTTTTGAAGAAATTTGGACTATGTATGGATCATTTTTGCGTTGGAAATGGTATTATAGCAGTTTTTCACAACAAATGGTGAATAAGAAATGTATTGCATAGTCTATTGCACATTTATGTCACATGGACATACGGTTTGGAAGTGGGGCAAGGATATACCGCCAAACAATTTTCGCATTATGAAAAGGTGGTAAAATGTATTCATTCTAAGGATGTGATAAAATGAGAATAGCCCATGTGGAGGAGAGATAATGGAGAAATATTGCCCATATTGCACATATCAAATTGATTAACCATCGTGCTTTTTGATTTGCGATATTGGTTCTAGTTCGTCAGATCTGACAAAGGAGATGCGAATGGTCAAGATCTGGCTATGAAGTTACACGGCGAATGAGGCCTGGGGCTCAAGAAATTTATATGTGGCGGGGTTGAATTATTACTTTTAAACATGGTTTAAACATAAAGTATAATGTGTTAATGGGATGGGTGTATATATGAATTTGCACATCCAATAGACTATATACATGTGTATTGTAACCATAAGGCGAGTTATATTATATTACATATGTTTTATTAAACTATGGGGGAGAAGAATATATCACGTTGGGAATTATAACCATAGGTTAATATTAATAAAGTGGGTTTTGGGGTATTTAAAAATAAATGAATTAATATAACTACATGAAGGGGTATTTATAAGGCTTTAATAAAATAAATTAAATTTAATATGAAAATAAATGTGCGGAAATGCATATAAACGCTAATTAAAGCGAGTTTTAAGGGTTTTTGGCACATTTTTATAATGGTGGCCCCATTTTACACTTACACTTAGGATCAATATCATTCTGTGGTTTTTTGAATTTTTTTGCATGAACTGAAATTAGTTAGAGGGGATTTTTACTTTCCCTAAGAAAAAAGATGTTTTAACTTTAGGAAAAGGAATTTTATCTTAGAAGGGTAATTATGTTGAGGAAATGGGTTTTTATGAAGGGAATCCAATATTTATTGTTAATCAGTCATCAAGTGTTGGGTCTAGTCCCAACAAAAGTTAGAGAAATACTATGAGCCTTTTTAACTAAAGGTTTTGAATACTGAATACTTTGAGTGGAGGGAAATTAGTAATTTTTCCCGCTGATGTTTTATTACATGCCTTGTACAACTGATTTCTACCTACCATCATTTATTCTATCATTTTTTCCTTATTTTCACCGGTGCATTTGAGCTTGCAACCCTAAATCCATTTTTCTTTTAAAATATGAAACTATCTACTTCTATCGTTATTTCATATGAGGACTCAAATTAAAATGTTGATCTCCTCATTTATTCTCTAAATATCTATTGATTTGTCGAGATTATACTATTTGAAAAAATATTTATTCTCTATCTCTAAACATGAAATTTAAAGCATGAAAAAGTTAAGATTAAACTATTTAACTCTCATGGATTGTGGCATTTAGGAAAAGTTGCACACAATCTTATCTTGCAAAAAGTAAACTAAAGTAGTGGCATTTAAACTTGCAACACTTTCATGATATATTTTTGATGGGGTTCATATTTAATATTCTTTTGATCTTTGTTTATTTTTTTCCTTTGATTTTTCTTTTACGACATACCCTCTTTTCATTTTTTAATTTGGGAATACATTTGCAGAAAGCAAAGGTATGTACAATATTTCTTATATTTTAATAGAGTCAATTTAAAATTATGAATCCTATATTTGTAGGACCCTAACACATTCCAAGGTGTTTGAAACTCCCAAAGGACTCCCTAACACCTATAATTCCAGGAAGTGTTCCTCCAAACATTGGGCCTTATAGATATCCTTATGTCCAAAAGAGCGAAATTGAATGTATGATTGCTTAAGGCTGGTATAATTCAACCTAGTCAAAGTTCTTTCTCTGATCCATTAGTATTGGTGGACAAGAAGGATGGATCATGGTGCACCTGTCCGGATTATAGGGAGCTCAATAATCTCACCATTAAAGATAAATTTCCCATTCCTATGATTGATGAATTATTGGATGAATTACATGGAGCAATTTATTGAATGGAAATCAGTTGACATGATTATATGGAGCAATTACATGAATTACATGGAGAAATTTAAATTTAGCATGAATTTAAAACAAAAGTTGAAAATGACATGTGGTTGCTTTCCCCAAAAAGTGCAAAACATAATGCTGAAATTTAGAAAGGAGTTTCATCAATGACACCTGCAAAAAACTACTCCTATGGATAATGCATGGATGTAACTACTCCTTAGTATCACCCATCGAGACTTGAAGAAAAAATTCCCTTACTCCCTTCATCGAAAAATTTAGGAAATACTAGCTACTTTCTGGGTTTGTTGTAAAAACTATATTTTCTCTGAAAGGCAGCTATTATAAGAAATCCTATAGATAGCTGCATTTTTTTATGAAACCAAAATGCGTGTGCCTATCCTTCTTTGAATTTCCTTAAATGTTTAAATAAAATCAATTATACAAGCAAGTTGTTCAAACTTGAGACAAAAAATCTACGAAGAGCCCTAATTTCTTACTGGAGATGACGAACCGATTGCTAGAAATGTGACTCTGTTAGTTGTAATCTTCCACTTCAACCATAATGAGTAGATATAGGTTAGCTCCACCAACAATATAATCACTCCTTTATAATATAAATTTTAATTTAGAAATAATTTCCCTTTTAAAAAGAATGATATCTCATAACATAAAATATCTTCAACTAATTTCAAATGAGAATGAATTTTTCTCTGAAAAATGCTCCTTGCACGAATTTTCCAGGTAATAGCTACCTTTTTCACTGCGTAAATAATGTTACCTTCAATGTGGACTTGAGGTTTGACTTGGATTTTGGTTAGACTCATGGTTGTGTGATGGTTGTAATTAAGGGCTTGAGGTAGACAAAGGCCCATTTTTTGACAAATAAATATATAATAATAATTTTATAAAAATATAAATTAATATTATTTTTTACTTGCTCTTTTAATAAAACTTAAATAGGCCTGAGTAGTATAGATATGCTAGATTTTAGGCATATGATAGTATTGGGGTAATTTATCATTAGAATGCAAATAGCCACATCAGGTTGAATTTGAACATTTGGAATTTTGGAAAATAAGTAAAGGACTGAGGATAATGAAGAGAAATGGAGAAAATGGAGAAAATGATATGAAAGAATTGAATCGGAAGGAGCTACAGGCTAAGAAAAATGACAGAGAGTGTAGCTTTGAAAGGAATCAAAACCAATTCTAACAGTGGCTCTAATTGGGGATGATATGCCCCCTGCGGGCTATCAAGAACTATAGACTAGTGCCTTGAATCCAACTCTTATCTCTCTAACCAACGATCCTGCTCATTAACTCAAAAAGACCAGCATGCCTAGCCATTGGGTAATGGAGTCAAAATCATCATTTAAATTCCGTAGCTTATTTCTTGAAACTGAAATTGTATTAAAACTAAAAAATAAAATATAACATTCTAAAAAAATACTCAAAAAAACGAGCTTATTCATTCCTCTACTTCTAATCTGATTTGAATGGAAATCTTCATGCAATATGGAACTTGTCGTAGAACCATTCAAACAATTGAAAAAACCTCATATGGATTCTGAATCTTAAAGGTAGAATTGAAAGAATCCATATCATAACATAGTGTAGCTCATGATGAAAATAATCACAACGTGGGATACTCATAAAGCATTGATTGTCTACATTATAAGAGAAATCCAAATCATTCGCTATTGAATGAGCAAAAACATTAAATTCTACCTCTGCAATAATGTCCCTTTCAGAATTCGGAAAGGTGTAGTTGTTTATCCAAAAGTTCCACTAAAAATATGATCTCTGCATCCCTGTGAAGTCGCCACTAAATCTAGGACAATTGAGTCGCCGGTTGAAAAACTGCAGTCCTCTTCAAGTTATCAATTCCTATTCACCTTCAAGAATTGATCTTAAGCAATTAAAATAGGAAACTCAGGATAATACTTCGTTTCAAGGCCTTCGTCTGCCAGTAGATGAACTGTTAGCACTGGTTTTGATTCCTTTCCAAGTTGCCCTCTTCGTCATTTTTCTTAGCCTATAACTCCTTATGATTCAATTCTTTCGTATCATTTTCATCATTTTCTCCATTTCTCTTCAATATCCTAGATAATTTCCATTTTTTCCAAAATGCCAAATGTTCAAATTCATCCTAATGTTGCTATTTTCATTCTAATGCTAAATTACTCCAATAATATCCTATGCCTAAAATATAGCATATCTATACTAATCTGGCCTATTTAAGTTTTATTAAAATACAAAGTAAAAAATAATATTAATTTAAATTTTTATAAAATTTTTATTATATTTTTATTTATCAAAAAAATGGGCCTTTGTCTACCTCAAGCCCTTAGTTACAACCACCACAGAACCTTGAGTCTAACCACAAGAGAAGTCAAACCTCAAGTCCACATTGAAGGTCACATTATTAACACTGAAAAATGTAGCTATTACCTAGAAGATTCGTGCAATAAGCATTTTTCAGAGAAACGATCATTCTCCTTTGAAATTAATTGAAGATATTCTATATTATGAGATATTATTCTTTTTAAAAGGGTAATTATTTCTAAATTAGAAGTTATATTATAAAGGAGTGATTATATTGTTGGTGGAGTTAACCTATATCTACTCATTATGGCTAAAGCAGAATATTACAGCTAACAAAGTTACATTGCCAACAACCAGTTCATCATCTCCAGCAAGAAATTAGGGCTCTGTGTAGATTTTCTATCTCAAGTATGAAAAATTTGCTTCTATAGTTGATTTTATTTAAACATTTAAGGAAATTCAAATAATGAGAGTCACACACATTTTTGTTTGATAAAATAACGTAGCTATCTACAAGATTTCTGATAATAGATTCCTTTTACATAAAATATGGTTTTTACAGCAAACCCAGAATGTAGCTAATATTTCCTAAAGTTTTGGATGAAGGGAGTCGGGGGAGTTTTTCTTTAATTCCCGAGGGGTGACACTAAGGAGTAGTTACATGCATGTATTATCCACAGGAGTAGTTGTTTCCATGTGTCATTGATGAAGCTCCATTCTAAATTTCAGCATTATGTTTTTCACATTTTGGGGAAAACAACCACATGTCATTTTCAATTTTTGTTACACTTTTTGTGGACTGATATTTTCCAAGAAATAAAAAGAAGTAGAATTAGAGTTGAAGCACCAAGTTCCTGAGCATTCTTTCAAGGAAAGAGTTTTATTAGGCTAATGAAATTCTTGTTCAAAGTGGCAGGTTTTACCCCCCTAATTTTAAGCATGTAGGTGGTATTTAGTTCCACATTTCTTGAAGTAGTGAAGAATGTTAGGGTAGGTGGCAGAAAGAAGCTTATGTGGGAGTCAAACAGTTTCATGCTCCAGATTTTTTAAGCCTTGAACTATTCAACAGTTCTAAATTTATGCAACAGTTTGATTTGTTTACTATTTTTAGTTTGTTTTATTTAATTCCATTCCTAAAATTTAGCAGCAGTTTGTTTTGTGCAACTCTATTTAAGAGTTGATTCTTATGTAATAAGGGTTGGTGCTTTAGAGTCTTGACTCATATGATCTGTGATAATTTTTGTGAAGGAAATGGAATGATACTATTCAGGACTTATTACCGATCTGCTATGTGTATTGTCAACTTTACTTGTTGTTGGGCCATGAATATGACCACTTTTTAACACTTATTTCATCCATTTTTACTCTTCTTGATCATGTCATTTATTATAATTTATTATATAAATCCATTTTATAATGATTTATGATCTTATGGATGAATATTATTTCTTCTCCTTTATTTTTAATAAATGGATGATTATTATGCATAATTTCATTACTGATGGTTTATTAATATATTTTGTAACAACACTCACCATTTTAGCCTCCAAGATATTTTCCAGATTGCAGATTTGATCTCCAAATAATCATCAAATATTCCAACTCAGAAATTCGCTGGAATAAGAAGTGACAGTTTTTCGGTTGAGATTCTAAGAAAATGAAGAAGAATCTGGAAAATCCGGAACATGGGTTTTGTCCAAAACGGACCAAGTTAACTTTAGTGAAGAAGGATTTGCCCAAATTTGGCCTGTATTGACAGAAACACAGGGTTCTTTGAGCACAATTTTCTTAGATTTGCTGTTGCGGTCGTTCTTAGATTTTGTAAATAGTTTTATTTTAAAGAGTTTTCCTAGTTTAATTTCAATAGCAGCTTTAGTTCAATTTCTATTTCCTTTTAATTTCTTTAAAGTAGGACTGTCAACTGTAGAGAACATTGGTTATTGCTTCCTCGTTCCTAGATTGATTGTCTTGTTCCAGTTTGATTTAAATTGTATCAATTTCTAGAGGAATGAGTTATTGCTACTATATCCTCGATTGATGTTTGGCGAGTGAATAGTTGGATTTCAGAGCATTTGAGTTTATGTTTTTGTAGTTAGATTTGTTTTTCAAGCATCCATTTACTCTTGCATTTAGAACATTGTACTACATATTGAAGAGCATTACTCTTGGATAAATTTCTGCCTTATACTGAGTACACTCTTGAAACAAAAATTCGTTCCTGGATTGATAATTAATGTAGGATAAATATGCGTTAAAAAGACACCTTTTATATCTCAAAATTTTGGCACCATTGTCGGGGAGAGTGTATGCCATTTAGAAAGAGTGATGCATATTTGATTTTTTCTGCTTGGGAAGAATTGGGTATTAAAGATGGAATGTAAGAACCTGCGCAGCGAGTAAGGAACATACTTGTTCACTAGCCCGCTTCACAGCAGAATTGAGTGAAAGCTTAAGGTAGGAATGAATGCTTTCATTTTCTTGAATTTTAAAGGTATAATTTTTGAAAAAACAATCTTGTACTTCCACTCAAGTGGTGATGTAAGCACCACCCATTTCACTAACCAATTGACAGGAACATTGGAAGGAGGATCCTTAAAGAAACACATGAAGAACATCTTCTATTATGGTAAGAAATGGATCACATTGCAACTTTCGAATTCCCTATCAATGATCTGGGAGGAGTGACACAAATGCACATAATTCCCCCATTGTCTCTACCAAATTTTCATGGTTTGACAAATGAAGATCCAGATACATTGTTATTTGAGTTTGAAATAATTTGTAGAGGATATGATTATTGTACTAATGATCAAAGGTTGAACGTGTTCCCTCTTACTCTAAAAGGAGTAGCTCTCCGATGGTTCATGAGCCTAGGTGGGAACTGCATCCAAACATAGGATGACATAAAGAACATATTCTTGGAGAAGTACCAAGACTACTACAAATCCAATGAAGATATTTTCGGTATGATACAAGGGGAATATGAAAGCTTGGAGGACTATGTAGACCGATTTCGATGAAACCTTCAAAAATCAAAGCATAATCATTTGGAAAATGAGATCTTGAAAACACTCCTTCTTAATGGAATCAAAGATGAATTTTTAGAGCTCTTAAATATGATAGGAAAAGGTGATGTTTTTCAATTATCATATGATGATGTTTGTGAGTTGTGCATAAGGTATTCAAGAGGAATTTCCAAGGCTGGTAAGAATTCTAGAGAAGTTTCTTCTTTCTTTTCCAAATTTACTGCAAGAACAAGAGACATAAGAGCTAAAATCAATGTTTTATTTGGAAATTTTAAATATGATTTTATTAGCTCTCTAAATTCATAATTGAATGTTTTGCAGGTTCAGAAAAATCAAGAATTTGATGAAGTGTTCTACCCCCATTACCAAAAGGAGCATCCCATAGATACTCTTCCTTATCTAATTTGGAAGTATCATATCAAAGAGATGCGGAAGCTTCAACAAGGTCAAAACCATGGAAATCGTGACCTACAGGTATGGTTCAAAACACTTCCTCTCCATTCTCTTACCTGCATAATTCATTATGGAATACTCATATGTTAGGACAGCCATGCCAATCTCAATATAACCACCACCAATATTGTCTACAAGTTAGGCATGGTTCATCTTATAATTGTATGACTACTCTCCCTCATCTTGTAGCACATACAAATCTTCCAGCTCTTCCACAACACCTTGCTTTCCTATCAAAATCATCTACTCAACACAATCAAGTACATCATCAAGAGGCTCCATTCCCTACAGAATCTCCTGCTCAACTCATTCCACAGCCTCACCATAATAAACCAGTACAACATGCTTATAGTGTTGATCTGCAAAATTTACCCACCCTTCCCACCCATTCTATCTCACATGCACTATTGGAGAAAACTTACACTCAGACTCAATATGAATCAAATCCAAAAATTGTAGAAGTTATGAAAGAAAATGAGGTTTCTTCTAGTTTGCACTAAAAAACCATTTTAAAAGCTAAAGAACTTCATGATACGATGGATATGGGAAATCAAGAAAGTAACAGATACATTGAAGATTGGTTTCACTCCATCATTTTTTTGCAACATCACTCTATGCTTCAACAATTTTTGGCACCATCTTTTCAAGGGAAGTTGGCTTCTCATACCCTAATTTTTATGAACATGCATTTTTCAAATTTGGGTATGTACATCCTAGAGCCCTTATTTATAAAATGGTTCCACTTGAAATACTCTTATACATAAACATATTTGCTTCTCAAAGAAGAGTAGGATAGTGGACAAAATAAAATAAATAAGGAAATAAAACAAACACATTTTTTTATTTTTGTAAAAATAGTTGTTTCTTTGTTGCAACATGCTGTGAAATCAACATTGATGATAAATATTCTAATTTATTTGTGTATGTAGATGAATTATATTGCAAATAAAAATTCTACAAACACTTATATTCATTTTTATCATAAATATGGAAAAATTTCTTGAATATCATATTTTTATGGCTTGCGGGCTTGATGAAATTTCTGAAAACACAGTTGGGAAAGTCATGTTTTGGGGGACAAAAGGTGAATATTTTTAAAACCTATTTTTATCCTATGTAGCCCTTTATGTCTACTTTCAAACCCAATTTTAATTAATCAATTTTTATTTGAAACGAAAAGGTTAGAACCAAAACATTGACAAGGTGTCTATTAGGAAGCTTGGGAATAGAGTTGGGACAGTCAGTTTTTGGAGGCCTAAATGACTATATTTTTAAAATGTGTTTCTATGGAAGATTTCTCTATGAATGTAGTTTATAAAACAATTTTAATCAATAAATTTCGATATCATATGAGGAATTTATGACCAAAATACTGACTTCCTATCATAAATCAGCACTCTTGAAACTCTGTTTTCTCAATTGTTCATTAACGTATTTGACCCATCAAATATTTTTGAATTCAAAACATATTTCTATTGGAGATAATTAAATTAATATAATTTAATATCCATTTTGAATCGATTCAATCCACCATCAAACGAAAAATTTATTCTTGAAATATCAATTGTTGGTCTAAGCTGGAAAATCGAAAATGACTCTATTATGCAGGTTGTTCTAAGAAAATTTGACATATCATAGCATTGAATTTTTAAAATCTGTTTCTATTGGAGGTACAAATTTGAATTATCTCTAATTTGGCTTTGGAATCACTCAAATCGGACGAAAAACAAAGAAGTTATGATTGATACACTGCTGGTTAGCATGATTGGCCACTGCTTTCCCGTAAGTAATAAATTAATTTTACTTTGTCCGTGGATTTGTTCTACGGAGTAACTACTTGTTAGTTTTTTTCATAATTCTTGGATTATGGGAGCCTTCACAGCTCTCTTTCTCCATGAATTAATGTTTTATTGCAGGTCGATGCTCGTTTTTTGCAAGTCTTAGCAGAACAAAAAATATCAATTTATGGATGAGCAATTCTTGAAAGAAATTTTAGTGAAACAATAGAATTTCATCCAGTTCATTACCTAACAGATTCATAACAATAAAAAATGAAGAATTGGTTTCTATTTGAAGATTCATGTCATTGCTGCCAAAACATTTTTCAAAAAGATCATTTTTTCCATTAATAGATTGATATTCATTTAGGAAATAACATCATAGCTGTTGTAACTTAATAAAGTGTTGTTTATTTTTTTATTTCTTTTATGTTTTTGTGTTTCAGGTGTTGATCCCTCCAAATTGTAGTTTCCGTTCCATTTTCAATTGCACAATAAGGACACCACCATGCAAGTTTCAGTTATAGAAGGCAATTCTCGGCAGCACCAATTCTGTAAAAAAATATATATATATATACTTTTTCTTGAAACCTGTACATAAAGTTTTTTTTCTTTTACTTTACTTGTTTTTTTTGTATAAAATTGTATTTCTTGAACCATTCTTACTTTGCTTGCTGCGAATTTTTCTTGTTCCTTTCCAAAGGAACAACACTTTTGTTGTTCCTTTCGAAAGGAACAACACTTTTGCGGTGAGTGTTTTTGTTGTTCCTTTCAAAAGGAATAACACTTTTGTTGTTCCTTTCGAAAGGAATAGCAGTATTGTTGTGAGCGTTTTTCTAATCCTTTCCAAAGGAACAACACTTTTTTAGTGTATTTTTTTTGTTTGTGAACAACTTTTTGAGGATTTTTTTTGAATTTTTCATGACATTTTGAAAGGCAAACATACAATTTCTGGAAGGATACACAAATTAGAAGTTACTGAAATAAAAAAATCAAGATAAATTATCATTTTTAAGAAATTTTTTTGTATTGATAAGAAAAGAAAATGACACAACTATCTATATCACTTTGGTGTCTTTATTTTCACTAAAACTAATATGATCGACTATGTTTATCATGTTGGTTCTTCCCTAACGCTTCACAACTCTCTTTGATTTTTATTTATTGAATAAGAATAATGGCATACTTTCTCTATTGAGATGTTCAGACTTCTTCCACCATCCCTACACTTAAGTAGTGTTGAGCCATCCTCTATACATAAATAGGGAAGTGCTATATATATATAAAAAATAAAAAAAACTCTCTATATGGTTATTAACAATTCTATGATATGGCAGATGGGGGATAGGGGTTCTCATCAAGAGCCAACCTACCATGATCGTAAGGGAGAAGTGAAGTGGCATTCCCATTATGGCCACCACACCAGGGATATGATCCAATGGACAACTCAGAAAAATAAAAATTCCTTAGAACAGGAGGTCTCATCACGAGCCGGCCTGCCCACCTTTCACTCCTTCCTGATGAATGGAATTGTGATTCATCTGGTCCCCAAGCCAGCATAGTGGCCTCCATCATGACATCACACAACACTTCCCTAGGAATAAATAAAGGATAATTGTTTCAAGGGTGAGAAAGCAACTTTGTCAAGGTTATAGACACTTGTGGGCAATAAAGCTCTGCTGATGGTATTGAAGTCATATTTTTCACAAATCAATAATAATGATAAACCATTTTCTTATAGATTTGTCTAATATCAAATGAGATTATGCCCCTAAACCCTTTGCTCGGAACCGCTTATGCATGGAATTTATTTATAAATCGATCATAATGGTTTATGTGGACAATGACTGCATAAGTATTTTTTTCACATCAGTTGTCCTTTTCCCTTATTTTCAAATCATTACATAAAGATTTCCATATCTACTCACGATTTCAAAATATGCATTGATTTCAGTAATGTGATAATTTTTTGATCATATCATAAGTATGTATGCCTTTCCATGTTGTATAATTGCTATGCAGTACGTTGCTCTTCTATTTGCCACCATATTCATACTTCATTTTTACATAATTTTTGTTGATTGAAATTTTTGCATGCATATTATTTGTTGCCATTCAAAACTGAAACTGTGGATTCAAGAAAATTGCATACAGAATCATGCTTCAGGAGAACAACAAATATGGGGAGGAAATTCTATTCATAACACGACCACACTATTGCAACTAACAACAAAGGCTCGCGAACGCGCACATGACTTTCACCTTTTGCACCACTTTCAGTATCTGCTCAGCCAACATCAGCTTCAACAAAGGCTAGTCCCTACATGTCCTTCCACATTTTTTCAGAGGTAACACTTGAGGTAAAATAGCATAATTTTCTGATTTATTATGAATTTAGGAGAATTTCATGAAAATCCATTGAGCATTATTTATCATCATTCATTCCACATCTTTACCACTACCCATTTTTTTAGACATGTCTCATCTTTCAGTTTGGGGGAGTGTTGCTTTCCTTCATTTCTTTCTTATGACCATGTCAGTAATCCTCTTTATCATCCATTGATATTCTTATTCATTCTCAACACCTTCCTTATTCCATGTTTTTTTATACCAAGCATCGATTTCAATAGATTGTAGCAACCACCTCTCTTTGTTTTCTAGCATCGCATGAGGACATGCTAATTCTTCAGTTTGGGGGGGGGAATCGCTACACATTATGGATGTTTTCTACTCTCTTTCTCGTTTAAGGCATATAATTTCATTTTTATATAGTGCATAAATTGATTTGCATATATCTTTAAAACTATGAACTGAATTCTTGTATTTTTTGGATGAAAAAGAGGTATCATTAAAATACACAAAACTAGATAATTTCATGCTAAATTAGTTCATAAAATTTTGAAAATTACGCACTATCACCTACAACCATTTTCTTTATATCTCATGATCCGTGCATCAAAACGATCTGGTTTTTGAGAAAATGGTTAACGAAGTTTGTTATCATATTTTTCTACAACTTCATATACATATAGTTGAACGCCAACTGTAAAAATTGTTATGCCTTTATCAATATTTCTATAATTGAATATTCATTATTTCAGGAAAAATTCATTTGTTCCATCCATTTCATGAGTTGGGATGAACAATTTTTTCTTGGTTAACACATGGGTTTTGTCTTTGTGTTGCATGAGGGCATGCAATATATCCAGTTTGGGGGTATGTTGGGCCGTGAATACAACCACTTTTAACACTTATTTCATCCATTTTTACTCTTCTTTATCATCTCATTTATTATAATTTATTATATAAATCCATTTTATAATGATTTATGCTCTTATGGATGAATATTCTTTCTTCTCCTTTAATTTTAATGAATGGATGATTATTATGCATAATTTTATCAATGATGGTTTATTAATATATTTTGTACCAACACTCACCATTTTAGCCTCCCATGTATTTTCCAGATTGCAGATTTGAACTCCAAATCATTATCAAATATTCCAACTCAGAAATTCGTTGGAATAAGAAGTGACAGTTTTGCGGTTGAGATTCTAGGAAAATGAAGAAGAATCTAGAAAATCTGGAACATGGGTTTTGTCCAGAACGGACCAAATTAACTTACCACAAATAATGGTTTTCCCAAACTCAGCTTGTATTGAGAGAAACACAGGGTTATTTGCACACAATTTTCTAAGATTTGCTGCTGTGGCCGTCCTCCAAATTATCTCAGCTGCAAATCCAAATTTGACTTTCTCTTGTTGAAAGATGGATGGAAATATATTTTCTTGTTTATAAATTGGTTAGGAACAATCCAATATTGTTATGAGAGATCATATTTACTATTTAATTTCTCCTCTTTGTGATTATAAAAGGGGAGCATGTATTATGTATTAGGAAATGATAGAGGAGGATGGATGAGAGATGGGGAGATTTCCTGTTGCAATTATACAATTCCTCATCGACTGTCATTGATTAAACAGAGATCGGCTGTTTGTAAATGTTTTTATGCATGATTAATACAAGAACGTGTTGATGTTTAACTTCTTAGTTCTGCAGTAGCTCAGCAGCTTTTCACCGGTGGTTGAGGGTCCGGCCTTGGTGGATCAATCCACTATTTGTATCTCTACTTTTTCATTATTGTTGTGAGGTAGTTCATTATTTTTGTCCATTATGGTTTCATTCCACTTGATGTTCTGTTTGATTGATATTCATTACAGATTGTTGTTCAATAGGATTGGTTATTTGATTCCATTAATTAGATTTTGTTGTTTAGATTTATTAATAGGATTCGTTGTTTAATTCCTTTAATTACAGTTTGTTTTCCATTTACTTTGCTTTTCATTTATGTTGATTAATTGAAAAGAGTTTGCTTTTAAAGAGTTTTCCTAGTTTACTTTCAATAGCAGCTTTAGTTCAATTTCTATTTCCTTTTAATTGCTTTAAAGTAGGATTGTCAACTGTAGATAACATTAGTTATTGCTTCCTCGTTTCCAGATTTATTGTCTTGTTCCAGTTTGATTTCAATTGCATCAATTTCTAGAGGAACGAGTTATTGCTACTATATCCTCGATTGATATTTGCTGAGTGAATAGTTGGATTTCAGAGCATTTGAGTTTATGTTGTTGTAGTTAGATTTCTTTTTCAAGCATCCATTTACTCTTGCATTTAGAACATTGTACTACATATTGAAGAGCATTACTCTTGGATAAATCACTTCCTCAGACTGAGTACACTCTTGAAAAAAAAATGCGTTCCTGGATTGATAATTAATGTAGGATAAATAGACATTAAAAAGACACCTTTTATACCTCAACAATTGTGTTTCCATATCTTATTTATTTCAGTTTTAGTTTACAAACCATCATGCTATTATGTGTTCTTATCATTTTCTTAAACATGTTATGTGTTTTATCAGTTTTTGTTAGTCTCACACAGTGATAATTCCTGGTAAAATGTATGTTATAACAGTGGAATAGCATCACTCATGATAGTTATCCTTTATGATATTTCAGTAAGAATATTGTAAGACTAGGAATGGCCTTCTCTTGATGAAATATTGTTAAACTATAAATTTTGTTAATTTCTACTAAATGAAGTGAATTTATTCTTTGTAGACCTACTAATTCATATCCCACCTTACTATTTCTTCTCCTGATAGGCTACAAATTCACTCCTTGCTACCATATCAAGTTCCAATACCCTCATTAGTAGAACTATGGATTTGACTGAATTATCTTCTCAGTGAATCATAGTTTATACCACCTACCAATCTCATAAAAAAATAATTAAATTTTCCTTAGAGCTTAGGATGTGTCTGTTCAGGTGCTTGTTGAAGTCTAAGTGTTGATTCGAGCACCAACATATTTTATTGCGTCTATCGAGAGAGGAAGGCTTTGAAACAAATTATTCCCCCGAGTCTCTTGTTTTAATTGCTCAAGATCGATTCTTGAAGGTGAACATGAATTGATAACTTAAAGAGAACTAAATTTTTTCACTTGGTGACTCCATTGTTATGGATTCAATGACAAGTTCATGGAGATTAAGAGATCATATTTTTAGTGGAATTTTTGGATAAACAGCTACACCTTTCGATATTCTGAAAGGGACATCATTGCAAAGGTATCATTTAATTTTTTTCATCATTCAATAGCTGATGATTTGGATTTCTCTGATAGTGCAGAAATTCAATGCTTTATGAGTATCCCACTCTGTGATTACTTTCATCACAAGCTGCACTATGTAATGATATGGATTCTTTCAGTTCTGCCTTTAAGATTAAAAATCCATATGATTTTTTTTCAGTTGTTTGAATTCTTGTACTACAAGTTCCATATTGCATGGAAACTGTCATTCAAATCAGATTAGAAGTAGAGGAATGAATGAGCTGGTTGTTTTGAGAATTCTTTTTCAGAATGTTAGATTTGAGTTTTTATTTTGAATCCAGCTTCAGTTTGGAGAAATAAGTTGTAGAATGAAATGATGATTTTGACTCCATTACCCAGTGGCTAGGAATGCTAGTATTTTTTATTTAATGAGAAAGATCGCTGGTTGGAGAGATAAGATTTGGATTCAAGGCACTAGTCTACGATTCTTGATAGCCCACAGGGGGCATACCATCCCCAATTAGAGCCACTATTAGCAATGGTTTTGATTCCTTTCAAAGCCTCCCTCTCCATCATTTTTCTTAGCCTATAACTCCTTATGATTTAATTCTTTTGCATCATTTCCTCCATCTTCTCCATTTCTCTTCAATATCCTGGATCCTTTCCTTATTTTCCAAAATGCCAAATTTTCAAATTCATCCTAATGTGCCTATTTTCATTATAATATTATTTTTATATTTTTATAAAGTTATTATAATATTTTAATTTATAAAAAAAATTGGCCTTTGTCTACCTCGAGTCCTTAGTTACAACCACCACAGAAACACGAGTCTAACCACAAGCCAAGTCAAACCTCAAGTCCACATTGAAGGTAACATTATTAACATAGTGAAAAAGGTAGCTATTACCTAGAAAATTCGTGCAAGGAGAATTTTTCAGAGAAACGATCATTCTCCTTTGAAATTAATTGAAGATCTTATATGTTATGAGATATTATTCTTTTTAAAAGGGTAATCATTTTTAAATTAGAAGTTATATTTTAAATGAGTGATTATATTTTTGGTGGAGAAAACCTATATCTACTCATTATGGCTGAAGCGGAAGATTACAACTAACAAAGTTACATTTCTATCAACTAGGTTGTCATCTCGAGCAAGAAATTAGGGCTCTGTGTAGATTTTTTGTCTCAAGTTTGAACAGATTGCTTTTATACTTGATTTTATTTAAACATATAAGAGAATTAAAAGAAGGAGAGGCATGTGCATTTTGTTTTGATCAAAAAATGCAGCTATCTACAGGATTTACGATAATAGCTGCCTTTTACAGAAAATCTGACTTTTACAGCAAACCAAGAAAGTAGCTATTATTTCCTAAATTTTTGGATGAAGGGAGTGGGGGCTGTTTTTATTCAAGTCTTGAGGGGTGATAATAAATATTAGTTACATGCATGCATTATCCACAGGAGTATTTGTTTGCAGGTGTCATTGACGAAGCTCCTTACTAAATTTCAACATTCTGTTTTGCACATTTTAGGGAAAACAACCACATGTCATTTTCAACTGGTGTTACACTTTTTTTAGAATGGCTTAGTTTCTTATGGAATATTAAGCTGGTTCATTTGAAGAATGTAAAAATGAAGAGTTTTGGAATCTTCTCTCTAATATTTTAGGAGTTTAAAGAAGCTAGGGTCATGTTCGGTGATCAAGAAAAGGACAGGAAGTACTAAAAAATGCATTTCCTTCTCAACAGGGAGCTATTTTCCCACAAATCAAAAGAAGAAGAATTAGAGTTGAAGCACCAAGTGCCCGAGCATTCTTTAAAGGAAAGTCTTTTATCATGTTAATGAAATGCTTGTTCCAATTGACATGTTTCACCCCACCTAATTTTAAGCAAGCAGGTGGCAGTTAGTTCCACATTTCTTGCAGCAGTGAAGATAGTTAGGGTAGGTGGCAGAAAGAACCTAATGTGGTAGTCAAATAGTTTCATGCTTCATATTTTTTAAACCTCAAATCATTCAACAGTTCTAAATTTATGCAATAGTTTTATTTGTTTTCTATTTTTAGTTTGTTTTACTTAATTTCATTTCTAAAATTTAGCAGTATTTTGTTTTATGCAACTCTATTTAAGATTTGAGTTTTATGTAACAAGGGTTGATGGTTTTAGAATTTTTGACTCATATGATTTGTAATATTTTTTGTGAATAAAATGGAATGATAATATTGAGGACTGATTACCAATTTGTTGTGTGTATTGTCAAATTTACTTGTGTTTCCATATCTCCTTTCTTTTGGTTACAATTTGCAAACCATTATGCTATTATGTCTTCCTTTCAGTGTCTTAAGCATGCCAAGTGTTTTGTCATTTTTTGTTAGTCTCACAAAGTGAGAATTCCTTGTAAAATATATGTTATAACAATGAAATTGCATCACTCATGATAGTTATTCTTCATGATATTTCAGTGAGAAACTTGTTAGACTAGAAATAGCTTTCTCTTAATGGAATATTGTTAAAATGCAACTTCTGTGAATTTCCACCAAATGTAGTAGATTTTTGCTTTACAAACCTACTGTTTCCTTTCTCATATTATAGTTTCTTCTCCTCATAGGCTAAAAAATTTCACTATGCTACCACATCAAGTTATAATACCCTCATTAGTAGAATTGTGGATTTGAAAGAAATATATTTTCAGTGAACCATATTTTATACCATATACCAACCCCATAAAACAAATCATTAAATTTTCTTAGAGTTTAGGATGTGTCTATTCAGGTGCTTTTTGTAGTCTAAGTTCTGATTCCAATGCCAATAGAGATAATCATGGAGATCATGATTTCAGATGACGTACTTTGGGACAAACATCATCATACTTACTTCTTACTAGATTCGCTTGAGGGCAATCTCAGTGGCGTGTACCTAATTGATTTTTTCGAGCCCTTTATGAATTCCCTTCATGAGGTCAACTCTGAAAAGAACCTCTTGAATATAGAAGATACGATTCCTATTTATGTTTTTTTAAAACAAGTTATAATCAAGAATATATACATTGGAGCATCTTTTTCTTCATCTGAAATTGATATTTAGCGAGCCCTTTTCCATGAATTTTGATATGTCTTTTCCTGGACATATGAAGAAATTCCAGGTATCAACCCAAACATAGTGGCACATGAGATTATGACGTATCCTAATTTGAAACACATATGACATCACCTCCATTCGGTCCATCCCAAGAAGGTTTTTGTGATAAAATCTGAAATCAAAAATATTCTTTCGGTTGGGTTCATATACCCCGTTCCTTTAAGTGATCAGGTATCAAATATTTTCCTTGTCATGAAGAAAAATTTCATGATCTGAGTATGTGTTGATTATCAAGATGTAAATCATGCTTGTCTGAAAGAAAATTATCCGACCCTGTTTATGGACCATTATTTTTTATTATCTCACTATTTTTGAGAATTATTTATTTATGTATGGATTCTCGAGCTATAATCAAATCAACATTCTCCCAGGGGACCAACATAAAACTACATTTAGTTTTCCCTGTGGTACTTTTTCTTATCAAAAACTCCCATTAAGCTTTAATAACATTGGATCCAGGTTTCAGTGTGCAATGGATTATACATTTCATGACATCAAACGTATCTTGTAACGCTATTTGGATGATCTCCTTTCTCATTGTAAACATCAGGCTAATCACCCGATGCATTTAAGGGATTTTTCTTCTTCTTTTTAAACATTATAATATTCGAATTAGCCTACACAAATGTGTGTTCTATGTCAATTGTCTTCGACTCCTAGATTTCATCATTTCAATACAAGGAACTCATATTCATGCTTTAAAAGTATAAGAAATCATCAATATTCCTGTATCTTATTCCCTCATTTCGTTACAAAGACTCCAAGGGAAAGGTAACTTCCTAGGGAGGTTCATACCTAATTACATTCAAATATCAAAAGGATATAATCACTTAATGAAAAATGGATTCCCTTCCATTGGGATGGAATTTCATGTAAATAATTTGATGCCCTAAAAGATGTATTGGTTCAGGCATCTCTTTTATATCTCTCTGACTATCAACGCGACTATTTATTTTATCTTACAGCTGCCACTTTTACTATAGATATGGTGTTGGTCCAATAAAATAAAATAGGGAATAAATATACCCTTTATTATCTGAGTCGAAACCTTAATGATACCTAAATCATGTATACTCATATAGAAAATTTGTCTTTGGGGGTCATTCAAGCCATCCAAAAATTTCTCCATTACATCTTGCCTCAGAAAAGTATGGTCATTTAGGATTGCAACCCTATGACATATATAATTTCATGTAAATTGATCGTTGGGAAATAATCTAAGAGGATCATCATTTTCTAACAGTTTGACTTGGAGTTCATTAAATCCAAGTAGAAGAAATCCCTATTTTTCAATGAACTAATGTGCGATATTCCTTCCCTTGATGCTAAATCTACATCTGAAGATTCTATCTCAAACGAGTCATTGTTTTTTATTTCAACATCTAACCCATGGTATGGATATTTTATAATCTATATCTAGACCTCAAATTTCCGACATAATTCCTCTCACTCTGAGCAATGAAGTATCTGATACCAATTCTGAAATTATCTAATTATTATCGACATCCTCTACCATTTTGGAACCAATACAATTTTACGAAGGTGCATAACTCTCGAGGAGGCCGAGAATTTTTTTAATGAATGCCACTCATGGTCATGTGGCATACATGTATATTTTTACACTAACACACATAATATCTTACACACTTGTTAATTTTGGCGTACCATTTTCCATGATTGTATCCTCATAGTCCAGAAGTGTCCTGTGTGCCAGATCTAAGATCACAAACTTTGTGATTTTCCTATTACACTGAATATGTATGTAATTTTTTGTCCCTTTGAAAAATGTGGTATAAAATTTACGACATGTAACCCTCACTCTGGTGGGGGGCATGGTTATATCATTGTCATTGTAGACTAATTTACTAAGTGGGCCGAAGCATTGCCTACATTTAACAACACTAGAGAAATGACTGCATACTTTTTCTTCAACCATTTTATTTCTATGTTTGGTATTCTTCAACCAATAGTTACTTGTCATGAAAATAATTTTTAGAATCATATGATGACAAAATTAGCTGCCAAATTGGAGCTTTCACATGAAAATTCAACTCCCTATTATCCTCAGGCTAACGGATAAGTTGAGGTCTTCAACAAACTTCTTGAGAATATTCTTCAACGTATGTTAGGGGTCCAAAATAAGACTTTAAATTTCTTCTCTATGCTTCCTTATGGGCATATCGAACCTTAGTTAGGATGGCTACCAGATTCATACCCTTCAAGTTGGTATATGGTTTGGAAGTGATCCTTACCATTAGATTCTAAATTCTATCACTAAAACCAACTATCAAAATTCTTCCTGATACTTCCATAGAGGAGGTTAGTTTAAATATTACTCGTTTGGATGAAAATTAGTGTGATTCTTCTTTAGCCAATGAATCTCATAAAATATGCATGAAAGGGTAATAAGAAAAAAATTTCAAGCCTAGAGTTTTCGGAGAAGGAGACTTGGTTATCTTATATTATTAGGAGGTCGATAGGTTAGGTCCAGGGAATTTTGAACCTATATGGTTCTAGGTGTGTGTTATATTCTTTCCATGACTAGCTTCAAGCAAGAAGAGGGGGGTCCGAGTGGAGTGGAAAACAACCCTACGCTTTCACTAGGCATAGCAGTGGGGTCATACGGTGGATGGAACACCCTGGGAAATTTTTTTTGGACCCTATATTAAGTGGGAAAAACTACCTATGGTTTTGTGCATGGGTTTGCACATGTTTTTTGGCATGATTCTCTTCTGCCCATGGTATTTTGTAGATTCGGTCAAGGGAACTTAAGTTATGTTCTAATTTAGGTTTAATGGGTTGGGTTTATGAATGCTTCGAAATGTATATATGTGTGTTGTAACATTGAAATGAATATATTAAAAATTCAAGTTGCTAGTGTCGGTTTTTGGATCCATGGGAAAATACATGTGTATATCTATGTTATGTTTTATGCTCTCACTATTGTTTATTTTCTATTTTTAAGAATTTTTTTGCAGATAATTTTTGTAGAGGGTTAAAACCTACATTTGGTTGGGTCCATAAATTTTCAAGCATGTCCTTGCAAAAGGGGCCTATGAGTTATTATATTTCGATCAAATTCCATTTTTGCAACCTAGGAATGGTTTGTACCTCAGAAAAGATTTTGCTTGATCCCATGTGTAGTACACTATGTACATACTATCTATAGGTGTGTTGAGTGTGTTAGTAGTGTGTTTTTTAGAGTTTTCCTCCATTTTTGTTGATTATTTTTACTTTTAGTTTGTACATATCAGCCTCTCTCATACTGTATATTGGTTATTCTGATGGGGCTAGCCATAGTAACCATAACCTATATTTTGAAGCATAGGATATCTTTGCTCCAAATGGTGAGCTAGTGAGTATGCAAGGGATTTGCATTAGTCTCTCTACTAACAACATTGTTGAGTATATCACAGTGGTTGAGATACTATGTCATGCTATTTCACATGGTGTCCATCGTTTAGTCATCAGGATTGACTCACAACTTTTAGTACTACAACTCGCTAATATCTATTCAGTGAGAAATCCCACCATCCATTACATAGTCTTCAGAGTGGATTTTCTAGAAAGACATTTTGATTCCATAGGTTATGAACATATTTCTAGAAATAAAAACACGTTATAAAATTCCTTGGATAATTATGTTTATAGACCCATTCAACGAATGTAAATAGTTTTCGATTCACAATGTATTATATTAAAAGTAGAATATCAACTAGGAAACACTGAAAATATGTATATATATTAAGTTTGGTTTTACAAAATGTGTGCCCCATGACACATATGGCTACATCACCCATATAAAAACTACATTAAAATATCTAAGTAGAAAAATTAGTGGTGTTCATGATAAAACCACACTACACAAGCTATCTTCTATAGTAATAGACCAATACGGCTAGGCACTACAATAGTGTGTTGCTGAAGTCACAATGGGAGTTGTTGACCATAGTCTCATCGATTCCATGTGTCAATACCTCCATGTGGCTCTCCACCTTGGATAGGATTTCATCTAACTCAAGATCCAGTACGGAATCTCATCCTATGGAAACAACCTGTACTAGTTCCACTACCTCCTCCTATGGTTGTCTCTCTGCATGATGGAGATATGAAACACCTACTTGTCAAACTGGTCCAATATCTGCATGAAAAAATCAATATTTTAGTCTCATAATCATCAAAAAACACAAAAAAAGTTGTAAGACTTTCAAAAACTTAAATGGTCGAAATATTTTACCTGAAGCATCCCATATCTCATCCTCAGGAAGCAAGAGCTTGGGATCATCACAAAAATCCTTCACTGCATAAGGATAATCATAAATCATGATGAACTCTCTATGCAGTCACCCAAATAAATTCAGTGAAAATCCGATTGCCAATGGACCCACATGTCAGGCCATATGATCTATCCAAATCCTCATCCATGGGACCCTCGGATCAATGCACCCGAGTACAATATTCTAGTTTGTAATAATGGCACCCTCTCTGGAGAAAAAAATACTAATATCGCGCCATAGCTGATGTTCTTCAACTTCCCCTCATTTTATTTACTGAGTTTTTCCTTGAAATTCACTAGGACACCCTCTCTCTAGTTGAATATTTTTAGCTCTAAACATTCTACCCCATAACGCATGTATGATATGCTTCACATGTACTATTGAGCTACCTACTAATCTTTTGATAATGAATAAAATCATCCTCAAAGGTAAATGGGTCAAATATTTTATGTTAATCTTTCCATCGCAAGTAGGATGGGCTCTAGATTTTAAATAGGTAGTGATATAATTTTTCACTGCCTCCCCACCACTCCTTCAACCTATAAGAGAGATGGGGGCACCATGCCTCGACAAACCTTTTTAGAAGTTGATATACTCTACCTGTACCTTGAGTATATTTTCCCCAAATTTGAATACTTGTGCCTGAACATTCCATGAACGAACAATGTATTTCAACAACTCCATATGTTGCCTCATATTAGGAAGATTGAAGAGTTTTATCAATCCATATTTTTTTAGCTCCTCAATGGCAGCGAGATCATTTTTTGCATTCAAATATCATTCCTTATGTCCTTTTTATCTCCAAATTAATGTAATTTTATGCTAATGGACACTTGAAAGATCAAGAGAGATTCATTAGTCTCTTCCCCATGCAAAAACCATGACAAAAATAGAGGAAAAAATGAGAAGTAACTTGGTTTCTTGTACACAACAAACCCCAAGAGTGTAGGATAGACAATTTCACCTATATTTGTAATTCTTCTCTGACTAGGTAAAATTCTCTTTTCAACTCTTGGGGGGTGCATTAGACCCAAAGTTTTTTTTATAAACCCTAGCATACTCAAAACCTTAAACATTTTTCATGAAATCACAAAAATGGACCATGGAAAGATGGAGAAGGGTTTTAACTCCTACCAAGAAGTGATGGTACTCGAAATGATTGACTGGATTGGCCATAATTAGCAATAGAATATCAATGGAAAAAGGGCTCCAAATACTCACTATTGAAGGTAAAATGTGGAATGCTAAAAATGAAAATTCACTTTGAATGTTTGTGGTTATTTTCCTCATTATTTTATTCATATTTGGTATTTTGACCTAGATATGCTTCATTTTTACTATGAAACATGTATGTTTAATCCTTCTTGTGGTGTTTGGAGTAGGATGAAAGTTTTTTATGTATTTTTATCATTCTTCGAAAAAGTTATTTAGACCAAAGAGTATACTTTTATATTTTTTTCTGGCTATATAAACCTACAAAAAAGGAACCCCCTGGATTCCTCTTTTAGCTCTTTTTAGATTCCCAAAATATGAAAATATTTTCAAGTACTTATCTTTTTGAACTCGTAAAAGTAAAGGAAAATATGTCTACTCAGTATAAGTTTAACACTTTTCTAGATTTAGATACTACGAAAAAGGAATACCTTATTCATACATGGCTAAGAGGTTCTCTTTAGTGTTGGTTTCTCGCTTTTCATGTAGAAATTATTAAAAAAATATGCATTCCAATGGATTCAATTTGATCATGTGATCTACTAAAGCAAGATACTGAATCCCTATACAAATAAATTGCGGAAAATAAACACGATCACCAATCATAACAAGTAAGGAAAGAAGAAAATCAAACCAAAACACAGATTTTTTCCTGGGGAAAGCTTGTTGCTCAAAACCCCTCTATCTTCTATTGAATATTCACCTAGGAACCATGAAAAAATTACAATTCACTCTTCTCACAAGAGTCTCATGCACTCTCACAACTGTCTCACAATGATATGGACAAAATCAACCAACAATTAGCCAATTTTATACTCCAATTAGCCTGCCTTGCTTGCGCAATTCATGTGGAATGCAATCCCTATTCTTTAGGAAATCCATCCTTTGAAAACTATTCAATTCTCATGGGAAATCCTATGGTTTTCTTGCTGCATGTGGGTAGCCTACTAATGATACAACTGATAGTTAACATCCCTTTAACCTTTCTCTCAACTGGGTTTCCACTGGAACTGACATGCATGCATCTATTAATAGTAAATCATCATTTGCGTGGTGAATCACTACATGTGAATTAAATCTGATTTGATTCACTTGATCTCTCACTAGTGAAAAAAATAGTTACAACTAGTTCAAATTATTTTAACTCAATAAATTGATTTAACTAATTTCTCAGGCATTAAACTAATGCACTAACTGCAACTCAAAGTCTATAGCTAATAGAATCACTCTGCATGCCTCACCAACCACCCTTAACTCAAAATTCATGAGCTAATTAAGTTTATCTCACGCATTTAACTATTACAAGTGATTATTAGATAGAATTACATTTTATTGTCCAATTTAATTAAGGGAAAATTAAATTAGACACACATTTCTTGTTCACTTTTCAACACTCTCTCTCAACAAGAAAGGGATTATCAGCTACCTTGATCCTGCCTTTATGGTATTCTAATTTTCTCCTGGCGACCACCTTTGTCAAAATATCTACATCATGATCTTCCATGGGAATGTAATAAAGTAACATAATGCACCTCTGAACAAAATATCTAATATGGTGGTGTCAGATGT
Source organism: Pinus albicaulis (assembly GCA_034641835.2). NCBI lineage: Eukaryota > Viridiplantae > Streptophyta > Pinopsida > Pinales > Pinaceae > Pinus > Pinus albicaulis. The sequence continues at coordinate 1,486,629,111 of CM076581.1, forward strand.
CTCTGTGCTTGGACATATCATGCAATACTAGATTAACTGAGAGTTTAATGCAACTCTAGTTATCACAATGTATCACCATCATATCTATCTAAGAACCAAAAAAACAAACCTTAATCTTCCTCATCCAGATGGCCTCACATGTAGCCTGACTGGCTGCCAGGTACTCTACCTCGGCTGAACTGACTACCACATATCTCTTCTTCCTACTGTACCAAGAAAATGTTCTCAATCGTATGTTGAAGATCCCTCCTGAGGTGCTCTTTTTTTCCAATGGACTGCCTGCCTAATCTACATCGGTGAAGCCTTGAAGCTTCACTCCCTTTGTCTGTTTGTATCATAATCGATACTCTGTATTTCCCTGGGATATCTCAAGACATGCTTCCTTTCCTTCGAAAAGATCTTGATCGGCTTAACTATAGCTTGATTCAACTGGTTAACTACGTAGAAAATGTTTGGTTTGATATTCACCAAGTACATCAGTGAACCCACAAGATTCTTGTAAATAGTAGCATCCACTACCTCACCTGAAGTAGCATCCCCCTTCCTCCAGTTTCCTAGAAGATGAGTCTCCATGAGTTTACAACTCTCCATGTGAAACTTACTCAGAGTCTCTTTGGAATAATTTCCTTGAGAAACGAATAGCTCACCACCCCGCTTCCATATCTCCAAACCAAGGAAATAGTGAAGGAGTCCCATATCCTTCATCTCAAACTCTCTTTCAAGATCATCTTTTCAATAAATTATGACCTCCTTATCACCTCTCTAAATTAGATCATCAACATAAAGTATGATAATTAAGAGCTTACCATCAACCAAAATTTGGTACAAGTTCGCATCTACTTCGCTCTTCGTGAAGCCCAACCCAGTGAAATAGCTATCAATCCTAGTCTACCAAGCACGAGGTGCTTTCTTCAACCCATAAAATGCTCTCTTCAGTCGACACACATGTGACTCACTGTCAAAGATATTAAAACCTTATGGCTACTCTATGTACACATATTCCTCAATAAATCCACTGAGAAATGCAATTTTCACATCCATCTGATGTATCTTCCACCCCATCTATGTTGAGAGTGCAAGGATATATATAATCGATGAGTACCTCGCAACTGGTGCGAAATTCTCCTCATAGTCAATCCCTTCAACTTTTGAGAGTCCACGGGCTACAAATATAGCATTGTACTTCTCCACACTCCCATATGCTGCTTGATTCACCTTATAGATCCATCTAGATCCAACCACTAATTTTCTCACTGGTCTTGGGATAAATTACCATGCATTGTTCTTGACAATGGAATCATACTCCTCAACCATGGTGTCAACCAAAATTGTTTGTTGCACTTCTTCCTCAATAGAGGATGGTTCTATCACAATACACTTGATCATAAGATCCATGTATCCAGTAAACCTATCTAGATATTGTCTCTATCTGTGTAGTGAAGTAGGTGCTCCTACATGTTCTATTGCATCAGGTATCAATCTATCAGCTTCCATGGTGCAACTTCTACCATTTCTAGTGGATGGCTTTGCATGAGTGTTTTTTTCCACTCCATGATCCTCTGTATGTGGATAATCCACATATTGAGGTCCATCCTTTGGAACCAAGAGTTCCTCCTCTGCATGCAAATATAGCTCCCTCTTAAGGGACAATCACATGGCTTTCTCCTCATCAAATTTTATAACCCGTCTCACAATAGTCATCCTATTGTTTGCAAAAAACACCCGATATTTATGGGGAGTATGAGTGTACCCTACAAATATCCCAATTTCATTTATTGGTTGGAGCTTCTTCCTAGAATCTTTGGTCCAATGGCAATCAATAGATGAGCCAAAAATTTTAAACTATGAAAAATTAGGTTTATTACTAGAAAAAACCTCCTCTGGTGTACTAATTCCAAGTATCTGTTAAGATTTACTGCAGAAATAAAACATTTACTGAGAGGAATACACATAATTAAAAAACTCAGCAACAAGTCACATAAACATAAACACATATGTTTATCTGGAAAAACGCCAAATCTGGGGAAAAACCCATCCTAATGAAATTTCATTAACCATTGGCCAAAACCCTAGCCAATCTGGCCAACTGAGCCTTCACCGTTCACCTCCAGGCCTTACATTAAAATGAAGTATTCCCAGCCTTTTATAGGCTCCATTACATGCAATAACATGGGCTAAAACCATGGGTGCACAAAACCATGTGCCCCAAAAACCTCTACTATCTACCCTAGTCAACATTGACTGTACCACGAGTCATGTTTACCTAACAGTATCCAACGAGGACTACATTTTTTCACAAATAACATTGTGTTGCATATCTCCACCAACAAATGCAACGATAGGCCTTGATCATGCAAAAACAATCGTGCCACACCCACAATTGTTTTATTCTTTCTTTCTGTGACCCCATTCTATTGTGGGTTATGCGGCATAATCAAATCTCTCTAGATTCCTTCTTTTCTATAGAAGTTTTTCAATTATTTGGAGATGTACTCAAAAAAATTGTCACTCCTAAGAGCCTTCACATGCTTCCCCATGTCTTTCTCCACCAGTGATTTAAACTCACAAAATTTTGAGAATGTTTGATCTTTCTTCTGCATGAAGTAGATCCAACACTTTCTAGAAAAATCATCAACAAACATCACATAATACATGTGCTTTATTTTCGAAGCTGTAGAGAATGGTCCACACACGTTTGAGTGAAATCTCTTAAGGATTTGTGCGGCTCAGTTATCCTTCTCATGAAAAGTGGCCTTTGCATACTTCCCCATCGTACATCCATTGCATGTGTCTATCTGCGCAAGAGTACCATTTCGAAGCCCTATAGAAATCTGTTGCATGAACTTCAAGGTTCCATGGTGCAGATGGCCCAATCTCCTGTGCCATAACTCACCCTCATCCTGGCTCACCACTTTGTATTCCTTACCCATCAGTGTTGTTCAACCATATACATCAATTTTGTAGAGATTCCTCACATGAATCCCAATCTTCTGGGATTTTCCTGTGGCTTTGTGTCTAAGGAAAGCTTTCCCTTCCCTGAAAACTACATCATAGCCTCTATCCTCCAATATTGCAACTGAAAACAAATTCTTTTTCAAGCTTGGTACATGCATTACATATTTTCATAAGAAGGGTTTACCTGAATCTCTCTGGAAGGTAATTGTACCAATCCCGGTAGCACTGTACCTCACGTCATCACCCCTTTATATATGCATCTAGATTTCCTTTGCCTCCAAGCTACTCAAAATTTCTTTGTAGTACCACTATGATCCCATCGCACTTGAAACCATGCATGAGATGAGTGAGAAGCCTAACTCAAATTGAAAGGCCAAACCCTCACCAGCTGTAGATCCTAAAAACTTATTGTTCTTCTTCTTTTATGGACAATTAGTGGAATAATGTCCATACCTGTGACAGTAAAAACACTTCACTCTGACATGTCGGGCTTCTTGCCTTATTTTCCAGACTCAAATTTGGAATAGGATTTCTTTCCCTTTCCCTTCTATGCCTTACCAGCAAAGGCACAATTTTAGTCATCATCTGTCTTATATGAAGATCCATCCCTGGTATTGCGCCTGAATTCTTCTTTCACCAAATCCGACCAAAGTCAATTCCAAATTGGCAGCTTCTCCCTCCCATTGACAAAGTCCTGATAACTATGCCAAATCTTGGGAAGGCCTATTAGAGCTAGGCTTATCAAGCCATCATCCGCGACAATAATTTTGACACTCCCAAGATCATCTCGACATTGGACAAGCTTGGTTAAATATTTCAAAATAGTGTCTCCTTTCTCCATTTTGATTTTTCTTAAATTGTCCTTCAGTGCCAATTTTCTGTTGTCACTACTACTCTGAAATAGATCTGTCAAATCCTTCCACATTGCATATGGATTTGCTTTGCCATGGAGACTTGACACAATGTGGTCTCGTACTACCTCTAATAATATCCTCCTTACCTTTGCAGCCTTCTTTTTCTAAGCATCAAGAAGAGTGACATCTACTGCTATAGCGTTTGGATTGTCATTATCAATGAGTTATTTCAACCAGTTGTCCTCTAGAACTGCCTCCATCCCATATTTCCATGAAATATAATTAGATTTTCCCTCGAGTGCATACTCCAATATTAGGAAAATGAAATCCATCTTGATCTTGATCTGGCTGTTGCACCAAATAATAGTTTTTCAAATTGAAAAGTTATTCAGTCACAAACTCAATTTCTTCTCCACTATAGTAATTTCTTATGCTCTGATACCATGTATAAATTATGCAAAAAATATGTATTTCAATGGATTCCATCTGATAATGTGATCTACCAAAGAAAGATATTGAATCCTTTTGCAAATCAATTGCAGAAAATAAACACAATCATCAATCACAACAAGTAAAGAAAGAAGAAAATCAAACCACAACAGAGATATTTTTCTAGGGAAAGTTTGCTTCTCAAAACCCCTCTATATTCTATTGTATATTCACCAAGGAATCATGAAACAATTACAATTCACTCTTCTCACAGGAGTCTCCTTCACTCTCACAACTGTCTCACACTGATCTAGACAAAATAGACCAACACTTCGCTAATTTTGCACCTCTAATTGTTGAGGTATAAAAGGTATTTTTTTAACGCCTATTTATCCTACATTAATTATCAATCCAGGAATGAATTTTTGTTTCAAGAGTGTACTCAGTCTGAGGCAGCAATTTATCCAAGAGTAATGATCTTCAATATGTAGTATAGTGTTTTAAATGCAAGAGTAAATGGATGCTTGGAAAATAAATCTAACAACAACAACATAAACTCAAATGCTCTGAAATCCAACTATTCACTCAGCAAACATCAATAAAGGATACAGTAGCAATAAATCATTCCTCTAGAAATTGATTCAATTGAAATCAAACTGGAACAAAACAATCAATCTGGGAACGAGGAGGTAATAACCAATGTTCTCTATAGTTGAAAGTCCTGCTTTAAATAAATTAAAAGGAAATAGAAATTGAACTAAAGTTGCTATTGAAAGTGAACTAGGAAAACTCTTTAAAAGAAAACTATGTGCGATTAATCAACAGAAATGAACAGCAAAGTAAATGGACAACAAACTGTAATTAAAGGAATTAAACAACGAATCCTATTTAATAAATCTGAACAACAAACTCTAATTAATGGAATCGAATAACAAATCGTATTGAACAACAATCTGTAATGAATATTAATCAAACGAAATAGTAAGTGGAATGAAACCATAATGGAAATATAATAGTGAAGCTCTATTAAGGTATTAACAAGATAAGTTATACAGTGTTGAGATTCTTATTAAATAATAAAATAACAATAACATGATTTGTTAATATAACACACTGATATCAAAGAAATTAAACAGAAAACCGATTAACTTGCAAACTGTAATAAAAGAAAACATGAACTATCTCACAACAATAATGAAAAGGTAGAGATACAAACAACAGATCGATCCACCAGGGCTGGGCCCTCAACCACCAGTGAAACGCCGCTGAGCTACTGCATAACTAAGAAGTTAAACGACAACACATTCTTGTATTAATCATGCATAACAGCGTTTACAAACAGTCGATCTATATTTAATCAATAAGATTCAATAAGGAATTGTATAATTACAACAGGAAATCTCTCCATCTCTCATCCATCCTCCCTAATACATAATACATTCTCTCCTTTTATAATCACAAAGAGGAGAAATTAAATATTAAATATGATCTCTTATAACAATATTGGATTGTTCCTAACCAATTGATCAACAAGAAAATAGATTTCCATCCATCTTTCAAAAAGAGCAAGTCAAATTTGGATTTGCAGCTGAGATAATTTGGAGGATGGCCGCAACAGCAAATCTGAGAAAATCGTGCTCAATGAACCTTGTGTTTCTCTCAATATAGGCCAAATTTGGGCAAACTGTTCCTTGTTAGAGTTAATTTGGTCAGTTCTGGACAAAACCCAAGTTCCGGATTTTCCATATTCTTCTTCATTTGCCCAGAATATCAACCGCAAAACTGTCACTTCTTATTCCAGTGAATTTCTAAGTTGGAATATTTGATGATGATTTGGAGATCAAATCTGCAATCTAGGAAATATTTTAGAGGCTAAATGGTGAGTGTTGTTACAAAATATATTAATAAACCATCATTGATAAAATTATGCATAATAATCATCCATTTATTAAAAATAAAGGAGAAGAAATAATACTCATCCATAAGAGCATAAATCATTATAAAATGGATTATATAATAAATTATAATAAATGACATGATAAAGAAGAGTAAAAATCGATGAAATAAGTGCTAAAAAGTGGTCGTATTCACAGCCCAACACTAATTATCCTGCCTTTATTTTTCAATTCATGTGGACTGTAATCCCTATTCTTTAAGAAATTTAACCTTCTAAAACACTGCAATTCTCATGGGAAATCTTGTGATTGTGTTACTGCATGCGGGCAGCCTACTAATGATACAACTGATAGTTAACCTCCCTTTAACCTTTGTCTCAACTGGGTCTCCAATAGAATTGACATGCATGTATCTATTAATATTAAATCATTAGTTGCATGGAAGATCACTACATGTTAATTAAATCTGATTTAATTCACTTGATCTCTCACTAGTGCAACAAAAATTTCCAACTATTTCAACTAATTTTAACTCAATAAATTGAGTTAACTGATTTCTCATGCATTAAACTAATGCACTAATTGAAACTTGAACCCCATAACTAATAGAATCACTCTACATGCCTCACCAACCACCCTCAACTTGAAATTCATGATCTAACTGAGTTTACCACCCTTAGTTAACTATTAAAAGTGATTATGAGATAATATTACATTTATTGTCCAATTTAATTAAGGGAAAATTAAATTAGACACACGTTTCTTGTTGACTTTTCAACATTTCAGGCTCGAGAGACTATTTAAGAAAATGAACATCTCGAGTTTTTTTTTCCACCTATTTTTAAAACTCTGTAAACATGAAAATGATGTCAAGTTTTAGCTGCGCTGGACTCAAAACATCAAACAACGATGGACTTGTCGAACATGAGAAGAATGAACCACTCCTTCTTATGGTTCGTTGAATATACTCAAAGGGATTCATCCGAATAATTTACTTACATGTTAAGCATATGTTATCCTCATCAATATTGTTAAAAAATAAATAGGTATTGACCAATATGGTTGGGAAATTGGGAAAAGAGGGTATTCCATTTTTCTAATGGAAGATAGTCACTCTTGAACATGAAACTCTTCCACTTCATATTCTTGTTTTCTGGGTATCATACTGTTTTTAGAGCCTCCATTTTGGATTTGTGTGAATGCTTCCAATTCCATTTAGTGTCGTCGGTTTGTTAAAGAGAACTCATTTAGTTGATATATGCTACAATACACTTAAGCCTTCATTTCAACTTTGCCTTCTTGATCCATTTCCATATCAACATCATTTTGATCATTCTGTCTCAATCATGATACCCATTTCATGTCATTGATGGGGTATACATCAACGCCCTCCTATGACGGGTTTCTTCCTATCAACATTAGCACATTATCCAAGAAGTCAACTTAGAGACCCACCTCTGGTACCTTTGTGTTTTCATACATCAATGGAAAGTTTCCTCGCTCTCAGAGATAGATTTAAACCAATGTCCTTCAACTGAAAAATTCAACAGGGTGTTCGAAATCAACTCATTTAATCACACCATAATTATTTTATTTTAATACCTTGAGAGGCATTACATCATCGGTGGTTTCTCTCATTTTTGTTGATGAATTACATTATTGGTCAGTAATCAGATGGTGTCTACCATGTACAACTCCAGCTCATTGATTCACATGGTGAGACTGATATGCTAGTTGGTTGTCTGAATGAGATAGAAGACCCTAGATCTATTTTCATCCATCCAGACTACAATTTCAAGAGTTACAAAAGGGTCACAATGTATGGCATCCATCATCATATATATATATATATATTCATCAAGTCATGGGTCCACTAGTTGCGTCTATGGACAAGTGATTTGATCATTATACATATTATGTTATCTTATGAGCTAAGTATGGGTATTCCTCCCTCAGCAACAAAAATTTCATGATGAAAATGTATTGTAAAAGATGAATCTTTCTAGTTTTCCTTGATCCTGACTTGTCACAAGGTAGAGCACTTTAGTCACTAGTCTTCATCTCTGACTTTGTGCTTTATAGGGAATTCTGTTATAGGCCATTTTTTTCACATTTGATCAATGAGCCTCCTATTGGAATCAATCAACATCCTATTTCCCAAGGTTATCATCATGTTGCAAAAATCCCTAAGAATATTCCTTTCATCTCCTATAGTTTAAATCCTAAACCGCATAGTCTTAGCTAGATTTAGGACCAATGCTCCCTGTGTGGCTACTGAAGTGATTTCACTTACAGGTTTCTCCACTATGGCCAACATTGATCACCAATGGGTTGCTCCCCTTCACACCCATGTTGGTTCTATAAATATGGGAGAATGATCTAGATTATAGAAGCTTCCCCTTCTAGGAGTTTCTAGAAGTTGTTATGACCATTTACCTTAGATAAATCATTCATATCCTATCCTACCTTACGTTGAAGTTTTCACCCCTTATCCTTTTATTTTATCCCACCATCAAAGGTGGATCTATCAATCCCTAGATTGGTAATTGGATAAGAACTCCCAACTTACCCTACTCCTTTACATATTTACAACCTTCCATATGAAATAGGTTGGATTTTGGAGAGTGATTCTTCCTTTATGCTGCTGTAGTGAGTGGTTGTCATCTCATGCATTTAGGGTTATTGGACATGCAGATTATGACAAGGAAAGGACAAGTCAGCCAATCGGAGGAGATACTATACGAGATCAACTATTATTTATGGTTTTAATCTCCTTCTGTTTATATTAATGCAAAGAAGTCATTTTTTTTCTATGTGTGATGTTGCTATTTCATATATTTCAATACCATGTTGATCTATTGAATAGAGTATATATATGATATTCCATAGATATCGTAGCTTCTTGGCTTCAGTTATTTGAGTGTGCAGGTTCTAATTTTGGAAATCAAAGTTGTAATTGGATAATATAAGCTAGATAAGGAGAAAATCAGGTGAAGGATTCTAGATAGGCCTCACACCATCATCTATTTACTTCAAGGAAAATAATTGGGCTCCTTATCTTTCTGTTGTTCTAGGTTTGCCACCAACCTAGGGAAAATACTTTTGTCCACAATCATAAATCTTGAATAACATGAATTTTTTATAAAATTGATGGCAAGAAATCCATGATTTCTTGTAATGAATATTAACAATAAAGTATTATGAGGTAATAAATAAATTTTGTTAATAAATGCAAAAACTAGAAATTACTTGGGAAAGAAGCACCAGAGTAAAGAGATTATTTCCAAATTTAGAAAATCATCTTTGATGGCTGAGAGTAAAATAAATATTACCTAAAAATGAATCCTAATAATCTCTAGGAGATAATAAATAATATTTAATGATATGCGAGAGAAAATTCCATTAAATCACTTAATTAGAGAAATATTCAAAGTATGGGTGGAATAAAGCACTATGGGGGAGAAAGATAGGCTTTAAAGAAAAAGGAAGAAACACCTTTTTCAAAAAAGGAAGGAAAGATAGCCTAGTAAAGTGCGTTGGCATACCCAAAAAAATTTGGACTCTGCTAAGGAAAAATATTCTAGGGAAGTAAATGTATAAAATAAATTATTTGGGAATAAAGAGGTTGTTGAATCCCTGGCAATAAATCTCAACTTGAAGGGATCTGGAGGATTCATTTCAAGGTCAAGAGGGAAAGTGTCTTTCTCATTTGCAGTTCCAGTTCATGATTACGATTATCATTTGGGATATATGAAATATATTGAGGATATGTTGTTTATTGAGTGCTTCTATGTTGTATTATTCACCTAAACATGTATTTTTTACAGATGATGTTGACTGACTACTTGAGTAGATTTTTATCTACCTATTTACTGAAGTTTTTGTGCATCTATGTGTGGGTTGATTGTATTATTATTATGAGTATTCATGTTGAGAAGAAAAGAAGAAACTAAATTATGAACCATTTTATGTGTAACTACTTACGAATTAACTATATAAATATGTTTGTCCTAGGAAAATATTATTTGTGGAAATGTGTATGAAGAAATGTCTCTTGATGTACTGAAAATTATATGGTTTATAGGTTCTTGTTTTAATTATGGTGTGTTTCCTTGAATTAATATTGAAAAAAAATTGTTCGTGCATAATGGACGAATTAATTACAATTAAGGGTGTATTTTTCCTGTGGGGTCTAAACAACTATGTGAGGTAGATAATGGAGTTTTCAAAATACATATTAGAATATTGGGTTATGCTTTGATGGGTAGGAAATAGAGAATGAAAGTTTCTCATAAATATGATATCAATGGGAATTTGTATAAGTATAATAAATGATATTTAGAATTTCTAGGAGTGCACTCCTTATATGACATTAATATATTTGGTGTATAGATACTCAATTTTTTTATAAAAAAAACTCACTACCATAGGATGTGGAGTAAGGTCAGGTAATTCTTCCTACTGCGGTGAGAGACACATACCCAAAAGTACTGATAGGAAACCATCATAACCCCTGTATATGATATCTACTAATTACCATTAACCAAGAATTTTCAATATTTATATATATATATATATATATATATATATATATATATATATATATATATATATATATATATATATATATATATATATATATATATATATATATATATATATATATATATATATAAATCAAGAGGAAACAAAAATTCATTATATTAAAATAAAGCAACCCCCATAGCATTTTTAAGGGTACACAATTACATAAATTCATAAGGCACCTATATAAACAAAACCCCGAAAGAAGGAGATATCGATAAATTTTGTTGGAGTTCAAATCATAACCCAGGTCTATTCATGGCTTGAAAAATAGAATGAGTATATAATCAGATATATAGGTTTTGGTAAATGGAGGAAGTATGAATTCAATTCAGTAGTGGGTACATGAAGAAATGAAATAGTGAGAAAGAGAAAAATAAAACAAAAAGGAAGCATGAGCCATAAAAAATTCTACTATAAATATAACACATTGATAAATTTTGAATTTGAATTAACAGAAAAAAAGATACATGAGTTGATATTTCAAATTGAGTCACAAAATACTAAGCAATACATTTGAATATAGACAGAGGCACCATAATTATAACTCGAGTTTAATTAGGGAATAGACACCTTCAGGTGCAACTAGAAACCAAAACCAAGTTGAGCCAAATAATTGTAGTTATTTTCTGAACATTTATATTCTACCATTACATAAGAATAAAATAAAGAAGAACACATTTAGAAAGAAAAAAATATAATGAATTTATCCTTGCAAAATATCATAGTTATTCACATATTCCATTTATAAACAACCTAAACAAGATGAAGTAATCTCCTTCATTTATCTGGGATATAGAAACTCTCAATTTTCCATTGAGTCACTGATACTAAAAATAAATGTGATTGTGTCATAAAATGGAAATGAGAATAATGGAAAGGGAAACCTTAAAAATAGATCACTTCACATTTATTTATCATGAAATCTTGTTTCTATATAAAATTCACAATAAAACTACAAATAAGAACCCCGAGGTAGTGTATTTCATTCAATTTCATGCAATGACATCAAAGAGAAAAGAGAAAAGAAGATACATAACGCAATAGTATGAAATTCCTCGGCACAAAAATATTTGGTCAAAATAAATTATTCCAAAGCATATAAAACAAGAAATAAAGGACACATTCCAAGGCTACAATATATATGTTTCTAGAAAACCAACCCTTATGGGAGGGTATCTTGAATGATAATTTTTTATCAAGTAAATTATACAATAGGGGAGAGGGTGTAACACCCTCTTCCCACATATACCCAAGTAATTGACCAACTAAGGTAAACATGTGACACGAGGCTACTAATATGAGATTCAACCTACTATATGACCTTAAGGAAGTTTACCAGATGGAAACTTGAGAAACAAACCTTACAGAGCATCATTAGCATCCCTAGGAGGTAACCCCACCTTCTAGGGCATTTTTCCCTAATGGAGAACTTATTTTTAACTCTTCTAATCCTTAACGATGATAATGTAAGGGCAAGGGAGTGGCTAGAAACTTATAGCCACAGGCTTGCCTTGGCAAGGTAGTGGCTAGAAATTTATAGCCACGGGCTTGCCTTGGCAAGGTAGTGGCTAGGGCCCCAAACACACAATTTTGTTCTTGCAGCTCCAGGAATTGTGCCACATTTTTATCCCTGAACCCAAGTCACTTCCCAAAACATCATGTATCCTTGAGATAGGATAAATAACATTAAAACAAAGACATGGAAGAAATCACATCATTAGGAACTCATTCGGACCTCACCCAAGCATGATAGGAACTTCGTTAAACACGGAACAAACATTACATTTATAGGTGTAAAAAACAAAATTAAATATATGGCTATAATACTTATCTAAGAATCGCTAAGAAGAATTTCTCCCTTAAATCATAAGCTTCAATACAATCTTTTTGACTATAGATACATTATGCATTCATTTACAAGAAAAAACATAGATTTAGCCGTACATCATCACTGACAAAATACTTTCTTATAACCAGCATAATAAAAAAAGAAATACAATGGATATAACATCAATGAAATACAGATAAAAACTAGTACATTTTCATACCAAATACCAAAGGAATGAGCTCTTCAATTTTGAATGTAAAAACCAATCAGAGATGGGACTTCCACATTCCACCTGACCATAGATTGGCCTAGAAAAATATTAATTCATCCAATCACACATGTTCCATATTCCAAGCAAGAATGTGGGACTTAAACTGAAAGTACCAACTAGGTCAGCCTAGGGCTAAACCACCTCACCCTCATCAAATAGAAATGAGGCTTTACCATGATCTACACCCAATCATTAGGCCAACACAAACATGGATATCATTATATTCTCTCTCCCTAAAACATAAGTAATTTTATTTTCTCCTAGTCTATGAGGATTTATCACAACCCACATTCTAAATCAGGGGTCATTAGGCCCTAAACCGAGACATACTCTCCAGGCCTACCAAAATCCAAACCTGGGATTCCTAGGCCTGAAATGGAGAGTAAACCACCACCTCTTAGACTTTACCACAATAAAAACCCATATTACCAGGCCCTAAACCAAGAAAACAAGCAAACTGGTTCTATATTCAATTGGAGATCCACCTCATTCAACTTCGAATCCATTCGGTAATCCAACTAAACCAAAACATGAGAACACCACAACACCATGACTATACAGAAATGGAAAGGATGGGTTTAATACATTGTCACACCTGGAAAAACTGATGCCAAGACAATGAGGAGCCACATGAAATACCATGCATGTTAAATCTAGCAAGGAAATCATACATGCAAACCAATACCTACAAATAATCCTTCTCTAGTTTCTTGATTCTTGCTCCTCCTTTCTTGATTCCTCCTTTTTCATGCTTTCTTGCCTTTCTTGCTCAAAATTCCAAAGCGCTCCAAAAAATCTAAGTTTCCAAGAGTGAGAAAGAGAGATATGAATAACGATATAGCTCCAAAGCTGAACTGACAAAAAGGTATCAACTGGTCATCAGAAGCATTTTTATTGAAGAGGCCTCTATTTTCTTAATTTTCCTATATTTTCCTTCATTTTCATTTTGTCATGCAAAATCTGACCTTTAATCTCCCTTTTCTCCTAATTTCCATTATTTTCGTAAATAAATCTTTCCAATATTCCATTTTTCCTTTCTAAGTCCTTTTCCTTTACCTTTTCCAATTTCCTTAGCCATAATAAACCAATTTAACACCCACCAAGATCTTTTTCCCAACATTCATCTTGGAATAAGTGTCCCATCAACTTTGGTTATTATTTTTTATTTTTATTACATGGAATTTTGACAAGGGTTGTTACAAAACCCTTCCCCTTAGGGGATACCCTCCTCAATGTTCAATGAAATGTATACTTTAGCAAAACCACTGAAAAGAAACCATACTACCCATGGAGCTTTATAACATAGCTTGATGCAGTATTTATAATGATCATGCTCCTAAAAAGAAAACCATCATGACCTCATAATAACATGACAACTCAATTGACATGACAGGATACCACTTATTAGAGCTTTATAGCATAAATAATGGAGGTACTCACATCCATATACATATGTACATATACCCCAACATCATACCAAAACATATATCAAAACATCATCAAAACATATCCCAAACCAAAGCCAACATCACACAAAAACTTCTTTGCCTCAACCCATAAATAGGGAAGGATACATGGCCTGCATATAATCCACTATCTCCCATGTAGCCTCATTAGACCCAAAGTGCTTCCATTGCACTTTAAATTTCTCTATTACTTAGTTCTAGAGCATGAACACCTTTTTCTGCAATATACACTTAAATTCTGATAGGAATTCTCCATTTGGTTCCACCTGCAATACATACCAATTAATCACATGATCAACATATTTAAAATACTTATTAAGAAAAGATATATGAAAAGCACCATTGATTTTCACTGTGGAAGGCATTGGAAGTCGATAGGCCACTCATACCTTCCTCTCAATGATCCTGAAGGGTCCACAAAACTATTGCACCAATTTGGCACATGATCCAATCTGCAAGGATCTCTTCTTCGGCTTGATATGGAATTACACTTCATCCCCAACCTAAAAGGGCCTTGAAAAACCTGTTCATATATGTATAAATCTTCTTCATATCCCGTGTTGCCTTGAAGTTCTTCTTATTCACCTACATTTCTTGTTCCATTTATGCCAACATCTATGATCCAATTAGTACCCTGTTAATAGGATCACTCCAACATATGGGAGTGTTGCAACAATACCCATACATAGCCTCAAATGGAATCATCTTCAAGGACTCTCGTACCCGTTGTTGTAGGCGAATTCTAGCAGTGGAAGATACTCCTCCCATTTGCACTATTGATGCATCACATACATCCTAAACATATCCTCTAGTGTCCTTTTTACCCTCTTAGTATTTCCATATTTTTGTGGATGATAAGTTGTGTTAAAGGTCAACTCGATGCCAAAACATGCAAACAAATCCTTCCAAAACTTAGAAGTGAAGTTTGCATCCCTGTTGGACACAATATTCTTTAGAATACCACACAATCTATTGATGTCTTGGATGAAAACATGTGCTAAATTTCTATTTGAGTATGTAGTATTCACTGTTATGAAATGTGCAAACTTTGTAAACCTATCCACAACAACCATAATGGAATCATGCTACCTAGTTGTCTTAGGAAAACCTATGATAAATTCCAGGGAAATTACCTCCCATTTCGACTATGGTATCACTATTGGTTGTAGCAGTCCACCTAGATATTTGCACTTTTCCTTAACCATCTAAAAATCCAAACACCTAGCTACAAACTCTGCCAAATCCCTCTTTATATTTGGCCAATAATAAAATCTCTTCACTGCACTCAAATTTTTCTCGTATCCTAGGTGAGTTGAATATGGTTTCGCATGAAACCCCCTCAAGATTACCTTCTTGAGCTCACTACTTGCTGGTACATATATCTTTTCTCTAAATCTGACCAAATTATCAGTTGTGAGATGGTAATCCAAATCATGTACACATGTACCTATACTTGTACCACCTGTACCTATACCTACACCTATACTAACTCATGTACCTATACCTGTACCAACATATGTACCTGTACCTATACCAACACATGTACCTATACCTATACCAACAATTGTACTTGTACTTTGTTGTAATTTTTGCACAATATACATATAGTTGTGATCCTACTAACCTTCATGCAAGATCCTATCATGTAAGTTTGTCCCATAGGATCTCATCGTTGTTAAGTGAATTACCTATACTCGCCTGCTAAGAGAATCTGTGACCCTATTTTCCTTTCCCTTGATGTACCTAATATTTAAGTGAAATTCATTGATCGCGCTGGACCATCTAGCCTTCCTAAAATTCAAATTTAGCTGATGAAAAAAGTACCTCAACACAATGTTGTCACTCATCAATACAAATTTCCTAGCAAGGAGATAATGTTTCCCCATATTTAGTGCATGAATGATCACTTATATCTTGATATCATGTGTCGTGTATTTTTTCTAATGTTCATTTAACTTACGGGACTCGTGGCATACTACATGTACATCCTGCATAAGGACCCCTCCATGTCCTCTCTTGTAAGAATTTGTACACACTACAAAATCCTTATCTGTATATTCAATATTTAACACTAGAGCATGTGTCAACAACTTCTTAAGTTACTCAAAACTAGCCTCACACTCCTCTATCTAATCAAATTTCTTACCTTTTCTCTACAATGATGTAATGAGATAAGCAATCTGTGAGAATTTCTTGGTGAACCTCCTATAGTAGCATGTTAATCCCATGAATGATCTCACCTCATCTACATTCTTATGATCTACGCACTTCATGATGGCCCCTATCTTCTCTAGATCTACTGCAATACGCTCCTAGGATACAGCAAGTCCCAAGTACTGTATCTCAGTCTGGAGGAAACAACATTTGTTGAGCATGTAACACAACTGATGTTATCTCAAAAATCTCAAAACTATTGCTAAATGATCTACATGCTCTTCCTCATTTTTAAAATATACCAATATATCATTAGTAAACACAATCACAAGCTTTTCCAAATAAGGACACAACACACTCTTCATAAAACACATAAATGGAGCTAGGGAATTATTCAAACCAAATGGAACTAAAAAATCTCATGATGCTCGTACCTTTCTTGAACAAAGTATTTTAGATGTATAGTTCTTTGATGTGTACATATTGGTAGCTCGATCTAAAACCAATCTTAGAGAACATTGTTGTCCCCTTTAGTTTTTCAAAAAAATCATCAGTACTTGGTAGTGGGTACCTGTTTTTGATGGTCACTTTGTTCAGCTGCCTATAGTCAATGCATAGTCCAAGAGTGCCATATTTATTCTTCACAAACAACATCAGTGCATCTCATGGAGATACACTTGGCCTAATGTACCCTTTGTCCAAAATTTCATTTGAATGCAATTTTAACTCTACCAACTCTGGTGTACTCATCCTGTAAGGTGATTTTGATGTTGGAGCTACACTTGGTAGAAAATAAATTGAAACATATAAATCTCTGTGTGCTGCAAACTCTGAAGTATCTGTTGAAAATACATCCTAAAGCTTCTGCAAAACTGGATACCTGTTCAACACATCTGAATCCTCAACTTATTTACCTTTATCACTAGAGATATGAACTAGAAATAGCACACATCCTTTCCTATGACTACGCTTGGCCTGCATATCTATCACTATCCTAACTAATGTGGCTTTAGTATTTCCTTTTAGGAATCTTGGTTTCTCATTTCCATCCAAGCATTAAATATTTTTTTCATAGAAATCTACCTTTTTCATTTTCAAGCATATTGTATGATCGCAAAGGAAATATTTTCAAGTGCGTTGTTGTAGGCATACCATTTCACTCAAATGAAAAATATCATACACAATGGTGAAATATTTTCTTCGTACCTTTGTCCAACTGTACTAACCAAGATTCTGTAGGAATTTCCTTATTCAAACCACATGTATCCACAAAGTCGGCACTAACATAGCTATAATTATATCTAGGGTCCATCAAAGTTGAAATAACTTGATCACAAAGCTTACTATCTATCTCAATGATAAAATCCTGATCATCCACATGTTTTTTGTCCACTGCTACATAAATACGGGGAATAATCTACCAAACATCCCCATCAATCTATTCCTCCTATGCACTATATATCTTAGGCCTACCTTCATGATTCTGTGGATAGTCTCTCTTCAAGTACTTCTCACCGCATATCCTACACTCCAACTATCACATACCATTATGCCCATGTTTCTATTGTGATATATGTTTCTTCTGTGGCCTATTCCCCTCTCTAACTACTTTAAAATTATTTTGCAATACCACATTTTCTTTCTCATCTACATTTTGAAGCCTTACTCTCTTAGGACGCCATATACTTTTACCTTTATCCTTCCCTTTCCATCCTTACTGAGAATATTGTTTGTGTCTTGACCGTTCATAGCAAAGCTTCATCTTCCCAATGAATTCCTCAAGTGACCGAGGCTCATCACACTCAATCTGGTATCTAAATGGTAATGCTAAAACACTAAAAAATATCTGAAATTTAGCATTCTCATCCTCAAGATATGGTATATACCTCAATAGCTCCAAGAAATTTGTTGTGTACTCCTCATCTGTCATTGATCCCATATTTAAATCATAGAACTCTTTATCCTTACTATCGTAATACCTATATGACAAGTACTTCTTCTTGAAAATCTTCTTGAAATAATTCCAACGAAATTCATATGTCCTTATGTGTCTAACCCACTTCACATCTTCCCATCAGATGTCTTCCCTACCTCTCAAACTCAATATAAGAATCATGGCTTTCAAGTTATCTTAGTACTCATGCAACTCAAATAATTTCTTCATCCCAAGTATCTAAGTGTGTGCTTCTTTTTGTTTCTTCAAGTCCCCATTGAAATTAGGTGGTTTTTCCTTCTTGAATTCATCTGACATATATGTATTATCACTCTTCCTATAAGGGTGATGCCAATGATGATAATGATGTCTATCTGAACCAGAACTAGAATGGTACATGTACTCATCACCCTGTTGATCCGGAGTGTCCAACAACCTACCATCTCACACTGTATCTTCTCTATCTGACCTATGTCTACTAGGTGACCTACTATTATATTCCCCATTGGTTATGTCCTCATGTCCATAGATAATCCATAATTTCCCTTATTTCTACAAATCTAACAAGATCTAAAGAAGTATTGCATTCACCTTTGGTTGTTTTTCCTATGCCTATATGAGCTTTTCATTGTCTGTCTTACAACTCCTTATTTCTTTCTTTATGCTCCTCAATGTATCTACAAAATAAGAATTACTCCCACCATGCTACTCATATTACTCACGGTGGAAATCATTGTAGTCTACCATATTTCTATCCATTTTCATATTTCTCTAACAAAGTATAATATTCTAGCTAAACCAAATAAAAATAAATCAATGTACCTTATATTAATTTGCGGAGGATATTTCCTACAAGATCAACCAATTAGCATAACACATTTATAGATATAATCATGACAACATATAAACATATAATGTATAGGCATATAAACACATAAATATCATTCTAGTTGGAGTCAAATCATCCATGCATTACCATACCAAATTCACACCAACACAACCTTGATCACACCCAACCACAAGCACTAAACATACACAAGCATAACCAACATGAAGCCCAAGCATACATAACTAATACACAAGCATGACCCAAATGTGACTTACATTCTAGCTTCAGGGGTCTTGACCTAGGTTCAGATTTAAGGTTTTCCAAAAAACCCCTTTACTACTAGCACTTTCGGAAATGACCTACTTTCGCAGGCCAAAGTCGCACCGGAAGTAGTGTGGGTGGGTGTTGGAACTAGGTTTCTGCACCCTGGGAGAGAGTGGGAAATTAAGGTAGATCTTGTTGAGTTCTATCAAGTTCGCATAGAAACAATATTATTACTGAGCCCTTAACAATATAACATCATGTAAACATAAACAAGCTACTATTATTAAGCAGATCTTAACAACACCTTCACATCCGCGTGCACATCAGAAATCATCATCACGGAATAACACAACCATAGATAATTCATTTATCACAAACACGATCACAGCTCATTCAAATAATGAAGAGGTACTTTAGTAGTAAACATAAATAGTTCAGATAGCATAGAGATACTTCAAAAGATTTTGTGCTCATTAACATCCAAAACCAAGTTACAAACCCAAGTCATAGCCCGCACACACAACCATCGGGGTCTGCACATAGTAGGACTGAGGATCTCTGTGCACATAGCCAGGAGGAGTCCTAACCCAAAACTACCCAAAAAATATCTCAACAGTTCATACGTAGCATCAATATTATTTTTTGTAGACTCAAACTATCTATTTATTTATATCATCATAGCCTGCGCTATCCTGTGGTTCGCACATCATGGTTTGCGGACTCTAGGTCTACCCTTTGACCTATTACATTAAATTGGGGGCTTTGACCCACCCCAAAGCCCTTTTGCAAGACTAATTACTAAAAAAATATATAAAAAACACAGCATTGGAACATATCAAAATGCAGCTAGGGGACCTTGTCCCGACAGGCCCCCAACACAATCTTGTGACTCATCCTGAGTCATAGCGGCTATGAGGTTTGCATCTTAGCCTGGAGCTGCTTAATGGCATCAACCTGAGGTGGAAACACTCCTCCACTTTGTGCAATAGTGTTTTGCACAATTTCCACCCACTTATACGAAGTTGTGCGTTCAGTGGTAGCGGTGCCACTCTCCAGGGTCTGATTCAGCTGCTTGACCACAGCATCCAAGTCCTGAAATGTCTTGAGGGCTTCATCGGTCCAAGGCTTTAGGTGGTAACTCAAAACCTTATTCTTGTGTCAAAGCCCTTCCAGGTCACCTCTAAGCACATGGCTAGCTCACAGATGTGCCAAGCATTGAGCAGGGATCAGAGTGGGCATTGTAGCCTCCATTTCCTTGAATTCTTCTTCTTTTTGGAACATTTCTTGGGTAAATTTACATAAGAGAGGGTCATACTGCACCTTAGAGTAGATTTCCATAGCTGTCTCAAGCAATTCGGCGCCCTAATCAATCTTAGCAGTAATGGTGTTAGTAGCTTCTATGACCAACCCCACTCTCTGGGCGCGTACCTTAGGAGGAGTTTTTGGGTGCAACTTAGCTGATAGCGCAGCAATCTGCTGCTCCATCTTGGTTTTACTATTATAGATCTCAGTCTGAGAAGATTTTAGGGCTATGACGAGTCCCTCAATATTAGCCTAGGGGGTGGCAGAAGCTGGGATGTCTTCAATTACATCTATGCATAGTCTATTGATCAGCCACTCCAACTCTGTCTGTTGTGCAGTGGAAAGGATGCATGCATCTTGTGCTTGGGATGCCTCGATAGTATTTTCAACAAGTGTCTACTCGGTTGTACTTAGCTCTTGCTGTACCCGACAGTATCTGTGCTGGATTTGCTTGAAAAGGGATGTGTGGAGAACTTGCAGCAGCTCGTGTAGAAGCCAAGCCAATTCCAGATGTACTTCTGCGCAGGCCTGGATTTGTGCATATAAGGCAAGTAGACTCAAAGTGATTAATGTGGCTGGCCTGGCAGGAGGCAGAGATGACTACCATTAACATATACGGCGAGCGGGTCCCCGTGCAACATAGCCAATTTAACCGCACCGCCATTTGTAATTTCTGTTACAATGTAAGGTCCCAACCAATGTTGGCATAATTTCCCTGGGTGGCGTGCAAATTGGTTGTCATATAATAATACTAGCTCATATTATTTAAAAAACTTCTGTCAGATATGCCTATCGTGCTAGGCTTTTTGCTGGGGCTTCTAAAATCGCTGATGAAAGTTAGCAATGAATCGGTCTTCTTCCAAGTGTTCCTCCATGATATCGGGCTCTGCCATGTTCATAAAGGCTACGATGCGCAAGATAGGAATGATAGACTCCATGGGAATAATGGCCTCCTTTCCATAAACCATCCAAAACTATGTTTTCCCAGTAAATTTCTTGCATGTGGTATGATATGCCCAAAGGACCAATGAGATGTGCATGTCCCAATCGTTTCGATCGAAATTACAGACCTTGGTCAG
Source organism: Pinus albicaulis (assembly GCA_034641835.2). NCBI lineage: Eukaryota > Viridiplantae > Streptophyta > Pinopsida > Pinales > Pinaceae > Pinus > Pinus albicaulis. Next base: position 1,486,650,957 of record CM076581.1, read on the forward strand.
CACTTGTTGTATAATTTTATTAAAAGCTTCTACCATTCAATTTTCCTACGGGTGATATGGGGTAATTTTTGCATGGTGGATTCGAAATTCTTCAGTCAAAGCTTGTATTGTTTCATTACTGAAATGTGTTCCTCTATCGCTCATCAAGATCTTCGGATAACCAAACTTGGTTAGAATATGCTCAAAAATGAAGTGCACAACAGTATCTACAATACAATCCTTCACAGCTTTCACTTCCAACCATTTGGTTACATAATTAGTCGCAATGACGATGTAGCAGGCACCTGTCTTCTTACCTGGTGGGTTGATGGGCCCAATGGAGTTTATTGCCCATTTATCGAATGCCTATAGGGCCATCTGTGGTTTTAAGGGCATTTCATCCCTGCGCGACAGTCTTCCTGTCCTTGGCATGTGTTGTAGGCTTTACAATAGTTATAGGAGTCACTATGCAATGTGGTCCACCACAGCCTAGCTCTTAAGATCTTCTGCGCCGTCACTTTTCCTACATAGTGATGTCCTACTACGCCTCCGTGGGCTTCTACTAAAATTGCTTGTCTCTCATGCTCCATAAAGTATCTTCGTAGTACCTCAAAAGCTCCCAGCTTATACAAGTGGCCCACGAAGATGGTAAAGTTAGTTGCGTGGGTCACCAATTTTTTCTTTTGTTTTATTGAATATTCTACAGGTGCCCTCCCCATAGTTAAGAATTGAATAATATTGGCAAAGTGCTCTTTAACCACCTTAACAGCAAATAGTTACACATCGGGAAATCATTCCTCTAGGTTGTTTGGTTCTTCACCACTTTCGATTTGGGACAAGTGGTCTAGCCCAGCATTTACTTTCCCCCGCTTCACAATTATCTCGAAGTCATATTCTTGAAATAGCAGTAACCATCGGCAAATATTCCCCCCCAACACAGGCTTATTGACTAGGTACTTCAAAGCTGAGTGATCCATGAACATCTTGAAGTGCCTTCCCAGCAGCTAATGTCGGTATTTCTGCAGGTCATACACCATGGCCAACCCCTCGCATTTAGTATTGGAGTATTTACGCTCCACACTAGAGAGTTTTCTACTAGAAAACACAACCGGGTGGTCAATGTCCCCCTCCCCGAGCTGCGTAAGGGCAGCTCCCAAGGCGATCCCTGAAGCATCTACATGGACATGAGAAACATTTGCCCAGTCAGGAAATATGAGGATAGGTGCAGAGACCATGTTTTTCTTGAGTAGCTCAAAACTTTTCCGACACTCCACATCCCAAAAACAAAAATTTCCTTCTTTAGCAACTTCCCCATGGGTGTCGTGATTAATGTGTACACTTGAATAAACTTCCTATAGTATCTTGTGTGCCCAAGGATGGAGCGTAGCTATTTCTTGGTTGTTGGGACTGCTCAGTTGACAATAACTGCTACCTTGGCAGGGTCAACCATTAGTCCTTGTTGACGAACTATGTGGCCTAACAAGATCCCGAAAGGTACATAGAGTATGCACTTCTTAATATTCACATAATTTTGGTTCTTTCTATAGGAATTCAACATCATGAACAGGTTCGAGACGCACTTCTTTACCAATCCAAATACAATACAATCATCAATGTATACCTCTAAGAACTTGTGAATGGACTCCTTGAATACCTGCGACCACTACCTGCGAAAAGATGGCAGGGGAATTTTTGAGCCCAAACGGCATGGAGGTGTACTGGAAGGCTCCCCATTCGGTGGCGAACGTAGTTTTTCTACGATCTTCCAGTGTGATCCTGATCTGATGGTAGCTCAAAATCCCATCAGTGAATGAGTATGCTTCCCTCCCTCCCACACTATCAAGGATTTAATCTGAGAATGGCATAGGGAAGGGATCATGCACGTAGGCATCATTTAGCTTGCGCAGGTCGACGCAGATTCTTATTTCTCCTTTAGTATTTTTCTCTTGGACCACCATAGGGCTTACCCAATCTGACTATTCTACTAGTTTGATGATACCTCTGGCTAGCATTTTGTCAATTTATTTCCTAACTTTCTACTTATACTTCAGGTTCAAGCGGTAAGGTTGCTACTTGACAGGGTTTGCATCTAGTTTTAAAGTGATGCACATGACCCCCAGGTTCCCTGTAAGACCCTTGATTTTTGCAAATTTCGTAGGAAATAGGTCCTAGTACTCCGTGAGAAGTTCCGCAACTTTTCCAATAGTATCATCATCCCAGTATTCCCCAATCTTATCTAGCCTAGGTTTTTTTTCTCTTCCAATGTTGACTTCCCTTCGTTTAAGAGGCTTGGTCACATTGATGGTCCGTAGGGGGTCTATAAACTGCTCGTTCACCCTCTGATTATGGGATAGTGATATTTCACTGGTCTTCGTCATGTTCCTCCATTGATAGATTATGGCAGTTAGCAATATCCTGCATCTTCGTATCCCAAGTTGGTGCCCTATACCCCACATGAGGGCATGATTCATGAAATACTAGGGCATCTATGTCTTGTAGGGCTTCATGTAATGCCTCAGTTCCACCTAAAAATCCGAACGTCCCCACAAAATTGTCCCTCATTGTCTCCCAATGGTAGGTACACTGATGTAGCTCTCCATCCAAATACCATGCGGTGGGGATTGGCCCCAAGGCATGAATCAACAGGTGGACCCATTTTTCCCTCGTCCTTTCGCACAACACCTCCATCCATGCAGCCAAGTGCTTGCGTAGGTCCCCTTAGCCAAGGAAAGTCTCCACGTGTAGGTGAATCGGAGGTTCAGACCTATTGTGCTATGCAACAACTCCCCCCATTTTTATTTTCAAAATAACATATACCTTTGATAAATAGAAATAGGGACCCTTCTTAAGAATGTATTTTTCATTTTAGATAAAAATAAAACTCTAAGAACATTATTTCTTTTATCAAATAAAAAAATAGAAAACCAAAAAAGAAATCAATAAAACATCCTTGAGATTACCCTATTGCAAATTGCATCCCGCATAAACTTTTCTCATTGAAATTTAAGTAAAAAAATAGTCAAATCTTGATTTTGCAATCAGCGATCCGAGTTTCACAAGTGATAGCATAAATCACACATCGCAGATAATTGTTTAAAATTTTAAGCAGATTTTACCAAAGCTCCGATATTACGACACGTCCGATTTTGCGATATTCTGATATTGTGATTTTACAATTTCACGATATCATGAAATTGCATATCGCATAAACAAAAAGTAATGCACTTCATAAATATAGTTTCAAAAGCTGCGATGCGACCGATTTGATAGGTTTAATAAAGGTTTTTACGTGAAAATAAATCATGTTAGAAACGATTAAGTGTGTTTTATCATCCCAATGCAAAGAGTTATTGTTTGGTTATGGATAATTAATGGAACAACTGCTTCCCGGATCTTTTCTTTTCAAATTGGTCATTTCAAATATATCTTTCATCATTTGATCATTACTCTGTTTTTAGTAGGGATTTTTCCTTCAAGATATGTCCATCCACAAAGTAATGCAAAAGCACAGCAAACAAACTGTTGCAGAATTGGAATACATAGAAATGTCGCCCATAGTCTCAGATATTGTCTACACTGCAGATGGAGGTGCTACAAAGTGGCAAGATATCTATACGATTCTCGAAGACGAAGAACCTCAATTAGTGGAGGTCAAGGCAACTACTGAAGATGTAATACCCTCAAATTTACAGTTTAAAGATATTGCATGCTCCTTCCTTCATATGATAGCAGCAAGGGCCACTATTTTACCATATACCGACATGATTAGGTGGGTGCTTGAAAATTCAAAAATTAAGGATAGACAAGTAAGAAATTCTAAGAATGAGATCTTAGGTTCTTTCAAAGCTAAATATTTGAAAGTCATGTACAAGCTACCCGACCAACATGACATATATGATAATAGATTTATTGATAAATTTGCAAAGAACAACGATGACCCTTTCAAGACAATTCAAGGTTGGAGGAAACTGGATAACAAGTTTAAACATGAGAAATCAAGTATGTATCCTATCGCTTCACTTGCAAATACCTACAATTTTGTAGCAGTGATGCTATGCAGATTATATGGTCTCCCTGATAATACCAAGTTCTCTATAAATTAGCTTCCTCTAATTGATTCATGTGTTAATTCCCACATCATGAATTGGGAAATGATTATTTCTGAAAATATAGCTAAAGCTATTAATGAATATCGCCAGACAAGAGCTTCTTCCTCCAAACCCGTCCCCCAATTTTTCATGGGTGTATATGTTTTTGATGCGATCTATTTTTCTACCAGTTTTCCAATTATGGGTTGGAAATGGACTCCTGAGGATCCTACCCTTATTCATTTGAGTCATAAAGAGATATGGGAACATAATTATGCACCACATTTCCACAGGCTATGTTATGGAGTTGTATTACCATTACATCAATTAATGTTTGGGAGAGTGAGTGCTAGGTTCACTAAGGAAGCCATTGCAGAACTTCAAATGATAGGGAGATGTTTTATTGAAGAATCATTTTCATACGTCAGAATATTTGGAAGCTCCTCTCCTCCACATGTTCTCCCTTTGTATGTTTCTGATAAATTGATGGCGAGAGAAGTTGCTTACAAAACTATTGGTAATGGACTCACTAATTCTTTGAAAGATAGTTAAAGATATTTATGGCCAAGTTTTCCAATTCAATGTGGTACATTCACCCTAAGAAATTTCAATCATGCATTGAAATAATGTCAGAAGATTGAGCTTTTGAAGAACCCCGTTATACCCTCAAGGCAATTCGATCCAGAAAATATTGCTAACAAATTTACTCAGTCAGTCAAAATCAAACCTATCATACACACCGATGATAGATTTGAAGACATTTTGCAATTTGTTGGAACTTTTGAAGAAATCCAAAAAAATTTCAAATTGAACCTAAATCCAAAATAATTACAGAGATTCAATAAGTACATAGAACAAAGACTCAAACGTATCCCATAGAATGTTTTGATTACTAGTTACAAAACTGAAGCAAGCAAAGAAATTTAAACAAAACAATCAAATTCATAAAATCAAAGTGAACTAGATAGATTCTGGACTTCAGTTAGCAACACATTGATAAATATCCTAGAGGTATCATCTTCACAGAAAAATAAAGAATTTCAGACTCCATAGGGACAAATAGTTTCAGCAAAAGAAATCATTGAAAGTCCTGGCATAACCTCCCAAGATACAGAAGTCATTCTTCTGTTTCCTACTGATGAGATTGTTCTAAAGGTAACTAATATCCCTCCACTGGATGTATTTTACAACCCTCTTCATAAAGCTATATTAAGGAAACAAAGAAAAAGAAGAACAATTGAAACACCTCCAGGAAATGAAGTTATGGAAGTTGTATGGAAAGACACTCCTTCAAATCCAACTGAAAATCTAACTCAGCTGTCACAATTTGCAGGAGCATATACTACTGCAACAATGGATAACGTAGCCGAAGTATCCATTTTGGTTCAAGAAAAGGACGATAAAATAATGTAGCTACAGCAACAAGTAGATGAAGAAAGGAAAAGTCAAAATCAAAAGGTCGAGCAACAACTCTTCAAATTTCAGCTAGATATGGAAGTGCTTAAGATAAGTCATGAAAATGACTTATCCAGCAAAGACACACTGATTAAATAATTGAGAGAAGATATTATGAAATACGAAGGTATTCCTACTACAGATAAATTCATAAAAGAAGCATTGGCATTGAATGCCTTACTCTCAAAACAACAAAACTTGTTTGTCTTCCAAATGTCAGACATAATTCCACACTTGGAAATTATTGAACAATTGAGTAATACATTCATTGACTAGAGAATTGATTTTAATGAACTCAATACAAAAATTTCTGATTATATTGAATGGCAGGATTCAGAGGAAGGGAGAAAGTCAAGTCTCCCAAAGATCAAAGAAACTTTTAAAGATATTCTCTTTACTGACTGGGATGCACAAGTAAAACAGGCAAAATTGACCATAGCCACAGCAGTAGGTATATCAAAGAGTATGGTAAAAATGATTAACCACATGTTGCATACCTATGGTTTGATTAAAGAAGGAAATCACAAATTGATTCCTAATCTTAGAAATTTAGAGCAAAGTTGGAAAAACGCAAGTCAACTACGAGAAGAAACACTTGCATAACTGATAAAGACTGATTGGGAAGCATATTGGTAGCTACTGGTTAAGCCTCATAGTCAAATAATGACATTGAATTGTTCTCTATATTACATACAGAAAATGCAGCCACTTTTACTTGATGCTATATTTACTGGATAAATGAAGACATAGTTCGGGAAACCTCCACAAGTTCAACCAATGTTTGATATTTGTGAGCATAAAATCAGAGGTGGCAGTAACCTATCATTGAGCATGATCATGAGTTAGTTTGTTTTAAATAACTTCAATTTTAGCAAATAGATACTAGGAATGAGGAAGGTTGTTTGAAACCACCTCATAAGATATTTTGTATAATCTATTTTTTTAAGTAGTTAATGTAGTATGTAAACCCTTCTCATGCATTTAGAGAAGGGTGCAAAATTTTTGTTAAGAACATTTACAAATAATGCTTTATTGTAATTTTTTGGATGCCTTGATAAAATGATGGAACACAGTCTTTTAAATTATATGTCATTTTGTTGATCACTGTTGATGCGCTTTTGTATTCTCTAAATGACTTATTGATAGAAGAGTTGATTGTGGCCTATTATCACTGATCATATGAATAGGATAGCACACATCTGGTACTACTATCATGTATGCTAAATTCTTTTTTAAATATTAGTGACGAATCCAGCTTTCATGAATTATGTATTAAGTCAATTATTTCTGTTTGAAATATTAGTTGCCCTATTGTATGATATAATAATAGAAATTGATTTGTTTTATATATGATCATCAAAATATATGCGATATGTTTAACACTTCCTTTTGATTAACTATTTTTTCAAAATAATTATCTTACAAAATTATTAATTCTATTAATTTTGTGATTGATCTAAATCATCACAGACTGAATAGATATCATTCTAGATCGCATAAAATTAGCATTATCCCAAGTTAGATTAGATTAGAAATAATTCAAATTTTTGCATTTTAGAATAGATTTGTTTTAGTTTTTAGTGATTCTTCATGCAAATAATTTGAGAGAAACCCCAAAAATCATATAAAACCCAAATCTGGGAAACTGGTCCCATTATCCTCAGTCAGAGCCACTATCCCAAAGAGAAAAGGAAATGCTTTAAGGTTTGGACTGGGTGGTTATCCCCCTTTGTTTTTGCCACAAATTTTTGAGGCCTCAACAAGACCATAGGATAATCATCTTGTGACATTCCTCCCAATCCGGAAACGTCCCCTTATGATTTTTCCACCACTGCGCATGGGTCACACACATGGCTAGGTTAAGTGCCCACATTCTTCGCTCCCTTGGGAATTCTGCTTCAGGTGCTCTAAGAAAATCCCTAATACTACCAGAACCACAAATTAAGGCAGCTCTCTTACTTCTAAGGAGATACACTAGAAGCTCTCTGTGACCCTAAGGCATCGTAGCGTAGATACATCATGTAACCGATTCTGCCAATTTTCAATCTTCCCGTCAGAGGTTTTATAACTTCCCTTGTGTTTGTATAAACTCAAGAGGTCAGCGATTGGTGTGGATGTATAATATTCCCAATTTTTGCAGCTAATGGGAATATTGCATTTTTAATTTCAGTTTTCTTAACTCATGAATAAAAGTGTAAAGGAGGAACTATAAAACTCCTAATCAGAAAAATAAATCAATGCCCAATGTGAACATGGACAAATCTGGGCCATTTAAATAAAATCAACTTAGGTGTGAAAAGGAATGAAGAAGGTTCACTAGGGCAATAGGACCAAATCACAACAGTGTCTATATGCATTGAACCTCCTTATTGATCAACGCAGTTTTAGATGGAGACCCTTAATGTGAAAAGGGTTAACTCATTGGAGGTGGTTTACGGTTTTGAAAGCCCTAATTTTATAAAATGAAGAGGAAGGTCACAATGAAAGGGAGTCGAAGATAATTCATTTTTGAGATTTCTTAGGCAACTCAAACTCTCTTGGCTATTTAGCTAGAGAGAGAGGAGTCTCCTGTTTAGGAATTCCTCCTCCTTAACTGAGGTGCTCTTGAAGGAGTATTTTCTGAAATTCCTCACATCTAGGCTTGAGGCCAAGCTTCCTCCTCCAGCTACATCATTTTTTTTTGGGCAGGAATTGTTTTTTTGCAGGGTGTTGCAATGAGGGGTTTTCAACACCACTTCCAGATCTAGTTTTGTAGAAAAAGGAGCATTCCTTTCTCTGGAAGATTAGGGAGGAAGCCTTGAGATTCATATTCAAATATTTGCATCAGGCCAAAGGACCTTCCAACATAATCTTCACAATATACTTCAGAAACTGCGTCATTTTTCCAGTGCATTGTTGCAGCAGGGTTTCTACCCTAGTTTGGTGCTTATTTCCTTGAGGAAGGGCCATCCCTTCTTCCAGAAAGTTTGTATTGCAGCCCTCTTCTGTAATTTTTCACATTTCAGCTCATATACTCATATTTTCAATGATTCTCCATTTTTCAGATACATATTCTGCAGATTTGATACTTGTATTTGTTCTTTCATGAAATATTCTTGCCGAGTGATGTATTTGATGTATAAAAGGAGTTGAATCTCTATTTTTCTTCATTTCTTATTTTTCAAACATTGAAGAGTATTGAAGAAAATCTCAAGGAGTTTGATGACGAGAGGAAAAAGATGAGCTACGAAGAGACATCTCCCAAGGAAACAAAGGAGGATGTAAATACTCTCACTTTGGGAAATAGATCTCCATTTTCACCATCTACTGCTAAGGTACTTGAATCTAGAGAAGAGGCACTTGCATCTTTGAAAGGTAGTCTTGAGCTCTTAACATATGGAGTTCCATGCATGAATCAGGAGATGCATGAGGAGGAGAAGGAAGATACCAGTGGTGGTATGCTTGAAGAAAGGAGGCCATCATCCTTGCCAGCAGTTGGAGGCATCACTGATCCGGGTGGAGGAACTCTTGTGTTATGTCAAGAGATTCCCACATATCAGTTGATCCAAGGTATGCATGAAATTTCAGCACATTTTGTTTCAATATTAATGCATAACCAATGATTAAATCAAAATGTTGATTCGAAGAAAAGGCATGTCACAGCATAGAGGACCCTCGATCTAATCAAGGATGAGACTGGAAACTATCCCGATGCATCATTGTTGAGTTGCATCTAATCTCTTGGGTTGAGATGTAGGTTCTCAAGAAAGGGGATTAGTACTATCCTATGTTCAATGGCTGATTGTGAGATCAGTAATGAAACTTGCTTTGATACAGTACATGCATCACTTTTCAGATCTACAACGCTATCACTTAGTGACTATGAAAAAAAGGCTTCAGCTCTCTTGGAGCATTCTAGCGGAAACTTCAACCTTGAAGCAGTGGAGAAGAAGAAGATGAAGAGTAGACATCTTGAGCTGAGAAGCATTTTCTCCCCTCTAGATGACACTCTCTCAATGAGCATGCTACAGCTCAAAGAGAAATTTCTACTTATTGAAAATTCAAATCCTCACTAGTTTTGGAAGGCCATCAATGGAAGAAAGTTCTAACTAAGAGATCTCAACAAAGATGCATTTCAATATTTCATGAGATGCAAGGTTCTTCATTGGTTCAAAGGATATGGTATTCTACAAAGGGAGGATGCCATGATTATGCAACACATCACTCATATTCCATATTGGAGTGAGTGGATGAGGATGATGAGCAAGAGATCACATGATCATTTGCAGACATATATTGGCCAGCAATCTTGGTTACGCTGGTTGCCCTTGGGGGACTCCTATCACTCTCCAAGGGCACCTATTTTTCTGATCTATGCCTTGAAGAATGGTCATGAAATAAATAAGGAGGAATGGCAATGCTGGCTGCTTTGGGGTAAGCATGATCACTACCCAAAGATTCTCATTCTCTCATCTCATGCTTTATGCATCATTAATAGAGTATATGAAAAGGAATCATGGTTGATGTGGTTGTTACAAGGGGAGTTTGAACATCACATGTTAAATCTCATGTCCATGTATTCACCCATGTTTGAAATATGTCTCATTTATCCACATGTATTTTTGTTCGAGAGATGTTACATGCATGAACTTTGGCTTGGGAGGAGGAATGACTCCCACATGATGTGGTATGAGGGAGATTTCTTGTACAATGTTGATGAGACATTTCACATGTCCATCATTGTGTTATTGCTCCATGATCCACATGTTGATAAGGCAAGAAGGCTGCAAAATTCCTTGTTGCTATGGCTGCTCTTGGGTGAGTATGGTTACTACCCAACTACTCATCATTTTCTGAATCATGCCTTGGATTTAAATGATATGTTGCAGCAAGAGAAGGCATGTATAATTTTGTTTCACTTGAGAGAGTATGGCCACCACATGATATCTCCTATGTCTATGTGTTTTGCGTTGTGTAAAATTTGGCATATTGATCTCATGATGTGCATTGATGATGGTAATTTGTATTGGGATGATGTGACATATCATATGTCCATTAGTATGGTTTGTTTTCATGATGCACGTGAGGAGGAAAGAAGGAAGAAATACCTATTGTTGCTTTGGTTTCTTTTAAATGAGTATGGTGACCACCCCATAGCTCAAAATTTTCTGATTCATGCCTTATGTATCAAAGATAAATTGCAGCAAAGGAAGGCATGTACATCATCTTTGGGGAAGCTTGGCTTTCTCATCTTACATGGAGGAGATGGAGGATGGCAGAAAATGGCCTTGATCTGGTTGTCATTATTAGGATAATATGGTTTGACATCTCTGTTTACCCATATTACTCCTTCCCTTCTTCTTTTGCATAACGCTGGAATGTTGGAGTTTGGATCTAACAAGGCCAAAAGGGCTAAGAATGAAAGCATAACAATGCTTAATCAAGTTCATAAAACATGGATGGAGGAATTTTCTTACATGATGAAGCTTTTCCTTTATGTAAGGAGCTACTTTATTTTATGTCTCTCATGTGTTTATGATGGTGTTGGACATCATGTAATTGTCATTTTGTACTTCATGATAAGAAGAGGACATCTAACCTTATAGTTGGAATTCATCTCATGAATTTGTGGAAGACGGTTTTGGAACCAAACATACATGAAATATTGCAAAAATGACAATCTACAACCTTTTTTTTTGGGTATGAATTGTTGTGTTGCAGGGTGTTGCAGTGAGGGGTTTTCAACACCACTTCCAGATCTAGTTTTGCAGAAAAAGGAGCATTCCTTTCTCTGGAATATTAGTGAGGAAGCCTTGAGATTCATATTCAGATATTGAAATCAAGACAAAGGACCTTCCAACATCATCTATGTAGTATACTTTAGAAACTGTGTCATTTTTCCAGTGCATTGCTGCAGTAGGGTTTCTACCCTAGTTTGGTGCTTATTTCCTTGAGGAAGGGCCATCCATTCTTCTGGAAAGTATGTATTGTAGCCCTCTTCTATAATTTTGCACATTTCAGCTCATATACTCAGAGTTTCAGTGATTCTGCATTTTTCAGATCCATATTCTGCATATCTGATACTTGTATTTTCTCTTTCATGAAATCCCCTTTCCGAGTGATCTATTTGATGTATAAAATGAGTTGAATATCTATTTTTATTCATTATCTGTTATAATAAACTTAATATATTGTGTTTTAGAAATATTTTGTCTAATTTATTCATAAATTGTGCTCTGCATGCTTCAGCCATTTTCTGCATACTCAAAGTCATGGGAAATCAACATTTTTAAGCATATCCAGGGATGGAGGAATTTTTTAAAATATCTAGAATGCTTTGTTTGAGCTGAAATTATAATAATATGTCCCTCATGACCTAATATAAAATAACCTCCCGCCCCTTCCCTTAATGTTGTGCAGATTTCTGAATACATCTATTTTAGGGTCAAAATCACTGCTTTTCCACACTTTTTGGATCCTAAATTCAGATCTGAGTTGCCGCTGTACTTGAAATAAGTTTCTTAGTGTCTATCAGCAAATTTTGTGCCTTGATATTTCTCTACACTTTCATTATAGAGTTTTACTTTGCTACAACCCCTCATTGGGCATTCTCTTGAAGATAACTAGGTGTGGGAGATCTCTTTAACCCACCTGGTATTATTTTTTTCAGCTAAAATATTGGATTTAGTTTTTTTATTGTCTGATATAAAGGATCCAAGAGTCAGTTTGTTGTTCCATTTCATATTTTCCTAAAAATTCATTTTTGAGTGCATGATTCATGAGCTGTTCCTAAAAAGGAACATTACATGATGATTGTCCTTCTGCAGAATGTAATGTTTCAATTTACGACAAGCCTACATGATGGAATACATATATTTATTTTAGGTGAGGTAATTTGAAATTTTATCAGAAATTATCTCACTATGGTAAGCCATTGGATGCCCACGCTAGGTGAGGACTGCACCAATAGCATAGCCAAAGGCATCTGTCTCAATTTCAAATGGATGTTGCAGGTCTGGAAATGCGAGTACCAATGTAGAGAATATACAATTATTTAACTCAAATAATGCCTTCTATTAGGATTCAGAACAGGAAAACTTCACTTTTTCTCCACCCTTGCTAATATAACTCAAATTCCAAATGATATGACAGAATCCCAACATAAACCTCTGTTAAAAATATGCAAGGAGAAAAAATCCATGAGGCTCTGTTAGAGTGGTCGGGGCTAGCCAATCCCAAATTACTTGAATCTTATTCAGATCCACATAAATGCTTCGCTCATTTATGATGTATCCTATATATTGGAACTGACTCATGCAAAAGGTACATTTCTCCAGGTTGGCACACAATTTGTGTTGTCACAGGGTTTGAGGGACCTTATGAATGTGTTGAAATTTTGCTTCCCAACTCTTGCTGAAGTTGAGGATTTCATCCAGAGAAACAACCATGAATGAGTTGGTGAAGGTGTTGGACAAGGTAACCCTTGATTGAAGATTTTGAGAAAGACTCAGAAAATCAAGCAGTGAAGCACGCACCACAGAGCTATGTTAGAGTCTTAGGGATTGTGGGGTGGGTCAAAGCCAATTATTTTTTAAATGGATGAGATAGTATTGTATACCTTGAGATTCTCCAATGGTTTTAGGACCATAGTATTGTAAAAGGGAAGACTATATAAGGAGTCTAGGATAGTCCTTGAAAGAGGGTCGATGAATTTGATAACTCATGATATAATTCACTTGGATGTAACATTATTTTGAGTCTTTATTTTATTTTTTGTGGTAAAGGGAAGGCTCCTACTACTGAGTGCAGGGAGACATTAGAAATTCTACATCTGAGTGCACAAACCCCTAGAGGTGAGTGCGTAGGTGAGAAAGGGTTGTATTAAGAAGATCTTAGTAATAATAAAATACTTTGAAGATAGATCGATGTTATGTGTTTATGTGTTTATTTTACTTCTATACTTTCTAAGTTAAGGGTTTTTATACATAATTACATCGCAAAGTCCAGTTTATGGCTATTTATATTATTTAATGCTTGTTAAAGTACAGTCATGCAGTCTACAAGATAGTCTAATAAAAGTGTTGAAAAACAATGGTATAATTAGCATAGTTGTTTCGCAAAGCTCTACTAGGTATTTCAAGGAAGGTAAGCCATAAATCCACACTCCATACTCCCTATTGATGCATAAAACTAGTTATAGAATCCCCATATATTACCTCACATAAGACTTCGGCCTACGCAATAGATCATAGCTGAAAGGGGTGGTAGTAGTGAGTTTTGTTGGTTCGCATAGCCATATCTGAACCTCGGTCTAGGACCCATCAAACCAAAAAATGGTTTCATTTTAGGGACTGAGACCTGACTGAGGGATATGTGGATGTGGCATTCGACCAAGAAATAAATTCGAGGCTGGGTAGATCTGAAAGAGCATGAATTTGCAGTGTAGGAAAATATAAATACGCACATATCTAATGAACAATGGTTGAAAATTTATATCCACATATCATAATGAGATATTTTTCTAATCGTTTTCTAGTGACTTGCATGAGTGGTTATGAAGACTAGATTAGCAAACAACCTATTTCAAAAATAGGCCTATTGCGTGGATTCCATAACTAATCAAGAAATTGAAGGGAACTAATAATGAGTTCACAAGGGTTTTTCATTATTCAATTGATTGTATCCTTAGGGAATTTATTATCAAGTTTGTTATTGATACTTTTGTATCCTATAGTGAAGAAAAGCACAAATTTTTTAAAGGCCCATGATGTAAGTACTTAAACTCCTTGCAACTTTGGATTAAGATGTTATTGTATGAAAATGGTGTATTGTAGATGAAATCAGATTGGTGTTCGTAGTAAAGAAAACCAGAACTACGCAATGTGGTAAGATATTTAGGGTAGATCATAATAATTATGTTAATTCTGAGTACAATCCATTGCTTATGTTTGAAAGCAAAGAAGGAGAAAGAAACCGTGCTACTCTAGAATTATGTTGATAAAATTTGGAGATCATCAGGGCTCTTATGGAATTCCACAACCTTACACTCTTGTCACATCCCATGCCCATATTTTCCCCCCACCTCCACCTCAACCTCCCCCATTTACCATGGACTATTCACCCAAGGTGCCTATTTTCAAAGAATCGGATGATCCAAGAAGTTCTGGTTTATTGCAAAAGCAATATGGAGATCGCAAAACATCACTGATCAGAATATGAAGAAAACACAGCTAGTCACAACATTACAAGAAAGAGATTTTTTTCTGGTATATGAATTACTCCTCTATGAAAAAAAATTCCACATTGGCCTAGAAAAAGGTTGCAATGAATGTTAAATTTAAGAAGCCGAAGTCACAGTCCCAATGTATTACAAAGATCAAAGAGATACAGAAATTGGTCACTAGAACTGTGTGAGAAGTAGATCAAAGATTTTATGCATTGCTGAGCCAAACCATCTTCGATATTCCTAATGAGTAGCACAAGTAATTTTTTATCACTGTGTGGTTACTACATCTCATATTTCCATTATCGCAGCAGACGATCGCAACCCAAGCTAAAGCATTGGAGATTGCGATGAAACAAGAGTCTTCGCTGGTAACAGATACCAAAATAGGGGTGCACAAAATCCAAACCCATCTAGAAATATTACACATGTAACTCTGAAATTTGAAGAAGGGAAATTAAGTTTGGTCTGACATGCGCTCAAAACTTTTGTGGATAAATTATAAACTGGAGGGCCATTATAAGGATCATTGTCCTATATATAGATATTACTTAGGCACTGAGATGCCAAGTATGTTGAAGCCCATACCAAGTACTAGATCGAATGTGGGAACAAATTTTTGGAGTATCTTATGTGAAGTTGCAGGTCAGAACTCCACAAACTAGTATCATCTACTGCACAAGTACATTTGGTCACTGAAGAAATTGTTCTGTAATTTTTGTAGTTCAGTGGGACATGCTAACAAGCACTGTCGAAGTTATGATCTAATGATGCAACATAGTCCTAGAGCATACCAAATGCAAGTCAAAGGTCATGAAGATCTAGGTTCACCAACAGTGCGTGAAGGTTTCCAAGGCTAAGGTCGTGGATGACGAGGAGGCATTGGATGTGGTCATGGATAGATCATATGTTATAACTGCGCTTAGCATGGACATTTCTCCAGTGATTGTCAAAATACCATTGCAGTTTCATGTAAGTATTTCCATGCATTTGATCATGAGATAGAATATTTTCCTGTATTATTAGCTAAAATGTAGGAAAATCGAAATGGATAGCCTGCTCAGAACGTACATATGATGAAATCAGAACTATGCGAGGATGATCCAAGTGTCAACATAGTGACATGTTGCGATGTAAATATCAGAGGAAACTATGTGGAAGGAAAGAGGCCTATGGAGGATACGTGGGTCCAAAAATCTGGAGACAACAATGTTGGGTTCAATGTACAATGCAAATGAGAAATCTTCAAGGAAGCAAAGAAGAACTTTATGGATTTTGGAGCTTTGACATCGAAGACACGGTTATAACTAGTTCCATAGAAGAATAAACCTAAGGATAGTACTGAAATTAAGGAATTTGATCCATCCATTCTGAATTCATTTTTGCAGACTTGTATAAATTTTCTATAGGATCATAAGGTTATGGAAGCATTGTAGGAGTTGATTGACAATTGCATTGGTAAATAGGAACAACAACCTGAACATCACATAGTGCATAAGGTCTGAAAACATAAGAAGATAAATGGTAGAGAAATGTCATTAACTGCATAGATAGGATATTATAAGACAGACCTATAATTCTTGGTCTGAGATCAGATGAAATGTATTTCCAAAAAAAACATGCGAATGCATCGGGAGGCTAGAACTACAGTGGTCTCCAATTCAGCTAAGAGTGGAAAATCAACAGAAAATCATTCCTTTTCATCGATTGCATGGAATTAGCGTAAATATCGATGGTGAAAGTGTGTTTTCAGACTTTGAATTCATTGCTATTGCTGATGACAATAATCCATATCCTACTTTGCCTCGATTTGAATGGGATTATGACATGTATACCATAATCAACCTGAAAAACATACATATGGTGTTTGGGAAGAATGCTATGGAGTTGTTGTGTATTTGGACCCCTATGAGGGCACACAATATTCGAAACCTATCCATATTGATTATGGTGGTATCAACAATATCTATAAGATAATCGTGTAGGACGAAGAATTGATCAATCCTACCACTGATGGAAGGATAAGTTCAGAGCATGATAGTTCATGTGTTTTAGACTCCGACGAGGAATTAGAGCATTGGTAGAACCTATTGAATGAATTTTCTACTAATAGGTGCAATAGAGTTACCAAGTCGCTTCGTTGCATTAAATCGGAGGTACATGACTTGCCCTTTTATGATGGAACTAGGGATGTTGACTTATTTAGTGAAGAATTTTAGAAGAGGGTGCATGAAGAACAACGAAATGAGACTTTTGTCTTCTCTTTGAGGTCCACCTCAGATATTTAGTGGGACACGTACAGAGAAGGCTTAGGTGGATGGAAGGAATATTGAAAAATGATGAGGCTCGGGATTGGTTCTGTAAACGCTAGGATCAAGGAGAAGTACAATTGTAAGGATGACCCTCGCAAGAATTTGTCTTGCTGGACTGCATCTTGGGGTGAGGCACCTCAACCTTAATGGGGGCATATATTCTTACACACTTTGGTACGATACCTTGGCAGTGGTATCTTGAAACAAAGTTGCACAATGGCACCATAGATTGGTACGAGATGACTGAAGGTTTCTTATTAACCTGTATCTTCACAGGTTGTTGGGATTTTCATAATCATGCTCTTTGATAATTCCAAGTAGGAGTATTCTAAATTATCAGTAAGCTAACTGCTTCGGTACATCTTGACTGGGCTACATAGTTGGAACAAGCACAAGAATTTTACAGTGTGAATGTGGAAAAGTCAAGGAGGATCTGCATAATGTCAATATTCCTAATTCAGAAGGTTAGCATGAGGTCGCAAGTCCTAAAGTAGAGATGTCAGACATAGCACAACCTAACTTGACTCAGCAAGTCAACATAGGCTCAAAAGTAGATCCACAGTTTGCAAATACTGAGGACTATTTGGATGATGAAACAATGAGAAAATTCACTGAATTGCTTCATTACTACCAGGATCTATTCCCAATGAATTTCTCTGAGTTGAAAGGAATTACAGGAGATTTGGAAATTATGCAGATCATTTTAAATCCTGATATTAGCGCCCATATCGGCTAAACTAAAAATATAAAGAAAT
Source organism: Pinus albicaulis (assembly GCA_034641835.2). Taxonomy (NCBI): domain Eukaryota; kingdom Viridiplantae; phylum Streptophyta; class Pinopsida; order Pinales; family Pinaceae; genus Pinus; species Pinus albicaulis. Next base: position 1,486,668,748 of record CM076581.1, read on the forward strand.
AGTGCGGGAAGAAGTAGACAAGGTGCTTAGTGATTGCATTATTGAACCAATAGAGGAATCCGATTGGGATATTCCTATTGTATTGCATGAGAAAAATACCAAGGGTGAGGTAAGGATTTGTGTCGATCTTAGAAAGTTAAATGATGCACGTGTCCACGATCCATTTCTGACACTGTTCACTGACGATGTCTTGGAGAATGTTGGAGAGAAGGAAGCATATTCCTTTACAAATGGATTCTCAGGATACCATCAGATCATGATCGCGCCGGAAGATCAGAGAAAGACCATTTTCACCACTAAATGGTGATTATTTTAGTAGATAATCATGCTATTTGGGTTGAAGAAAACTCCTGAAATATTTTCTATACTTTTTGTTGAAACATTTAAAGAATATATCCATAAATTTCTAGAGGTGTATTTTGATGAATGGACAATCTTTAGACTATTAAAGAAGCATGTTTCTAGTCTGCCCTTGATGTTGGGTACCTACAGGAAGTATCAAATTTGTTTGAACCTAAAGAAGTGTATTTTCTATTTTCCATATGGTATATTATTGGGGCATATTGTTTGCAAACATGGATTGATGGTATACCTTATGAAGATCGATGTGATTATCAATTTGGAGCCACTAAGGAATGTGAATCAGCTATGCATGACGCTTGGGCATACATGCTACTAAAGGAAGTTTATAAAATCCTATGTGTATATCCTTGCAGCGATGGAAAAACTATTGGAGAAAGATGTTACGCTATGTTGGGATGACAATTTTCAGAAGATCATCGATGTGATGAAATAAAAGAAGGTGACTGTGAAAATTCTAGTGTTTCTAGACTGGAAGTAGGAGTTCTATGTACATGTTGATTCATCTTGCATAGCTTTGGGATATATGTTAGTGCAACCTGGAGAAACATATCTTGACCACCTTGTAGCCTTTGTGAGTAGGAACCTATCTATGGTGGAGAGGAACTACTCCACCATAGAATGCGAGGGATTGGAAATGGTATATGTGCTTCAGAAATTGAGACACAAGTTATTAGGTGTGCACTTAAAAATGTTCACGGATCACTCTGCTTTGAAATATTTGGTAAATAATCCTATGTTTTGGGGGAATATTTGCAGGTGGTTATTTCTATTCCAAGAGTATGATTTCGAGGTGATATTCAAGCCAATATGTTTTAATGTAGGACTCGATCATCTGTCTAGGTTCGATACAGGCGAAGCATTATGAAACCAGCTCCAAAAATAGAAGAAAAGAGAGATCAACACCCTAGAATTCAGCCACTTCAAGGGGTCAACCTTCTTTAAATTAGATAAATTAAAAATTATTGGATGATACAAATGGAAAAACCTCCTTCTATATATAGGATTCCATGGGACCACAATATAATCCTAGCCGACCTAACAATAATAATGTAAGGGAAGACTAATAACAATATGGGGGTTACAGGGGTACAACAATAAAAATAAGGGGGTTACACTAACAACAATAAGGGACTACACTAGTAATATCAGGACCTAACATGCCCTGTCCTTCAAAAAATTGTGCTGCTCAACGCTTGAGTAGCTTTGGATACTTTTGCATAAAATTATCATCCTCCCATGTAGAATCTTCAGTGGCTAAGTTCTTCCACTTGATGATATACTCTGAAATTGATCGATTTCGTAGCTATTGAGTTCTTGTTTCCATCACTTCTTCAGGTTCCAATATTATTTTTCCTTCCTCATCAATTTCTGGCCATATTGTTTGAACTGGAAGTTTTTCACCTATAACCTTCTTTAAGCCTAAAACATGGAAAACTAGATGCACTCACGAAGAAGCAGCAAGCTCCAATTTATATGCCATAGTACCAATATTTCACAACACCTTGTAAAGACCATATTAATTTGGCGATAATGTATTATCCTTTTTAGCTTTCTTTAGAGATTTTTTTTATACGGTTGTATCTGTAAAAATACCTAGTCTCTTACATAAAAACTTCTCTCACTTTGATGTTGATCTGCCTATTGTTTCATTTGATTTTGTGCAAAATCTAGGTTATCCTTTAAGATTTGGAGAACTTGTTGTTGATGCTCGATGTGATATTCCACTACTTTAACCTTATAATTTTCTCTTAAAGATGATGTGATGGACGGTGGATGATATCCATAAAGTTCGATAAATGGGGTCATTTTTGTTGCAATATGGAAGGAAGTGTTATACCACCATTTAGCCAGAGGTAACCACTTAACCCATAATGTTTGTTATTAGATACAAAACAATGAAAATATCCTTGCAAACATTTTTTCACTATCTTATTTGACAATCGGATTGAGGCTGATAAGATGAGCTATGAGCTAGTTGAGTACCAAACAAGAAAATAATTTCATCCAAACATTTCCAGTAAAAATGTGATCTTTGTCGCTTACAATAATATTTGGGTTTCCATGTAGCTTTTGAATTGTTTCCATAAATACAGTAGAAACTCTACTTGATTTAAATGGATGAGATAATCCACAAAAGTGTTCATACTTTTTAAGTCTATCAACTACCACCATGATGACACTCTTTCCTTTGGACTTAGGTAAAACTGTGATAAAATAAGTTGAAATCTCCTCCCAGCGTTGAATTGGAATGGATAAAGGATGTAGAAGACCCGAGGTCTTAATTGTCACAACTTTGTTTTGTTGGAAAACCAAACCTTCCTTCACAAAATTTTGAATCTCAGATTTAAGGCCATCCCAAAAAAAGTTTTCTTCATCGTGTGGTATGTTTTTAAAAATCCCGAGTTTCCTACTAAAGGAGAAGTGTGCAATTCCAAAAGAATATTTTATTTTAGTTGGGAATTCTTACAAATATATAAGTGATCTTCATACCATAAGGAATCATTTTTTCAACTAAATTTATCAGCTATACTAGGATCTTGCTGCAAATTTTGAATGTCTGTCCACACTTCTTCATCCTTCTTCCATTCATCCCTTGCTTTGGTTATCCAATCTGGATGGATAATAGAAATGGAACAAAGCAATGCTTCCACCTCTTCATCTATAAAGTTCCATAAATGGGGTAATTTTGTTCTAAATATAAAGTTGCAATGCATACCTTTTGTGTGTTTTTCACATTATTGAGATCAAAACATTGCTCCATCGGTAGCATCCATGCTATAGGATCCTTTCCATCAAAATTCCTCATATTGATCTTTGGAATATGGTGGGTCTTCCATCCAAAATTCAAGTTTATGAAATCAAAATTAACATTTATTTTTTTTCTCATCATGAGTTTCCTCTACTATATTTTCACCATTAGGAATAATTTCTTGTATGAGATTTGTCAAACCTTCCTTCAAACCTTCCATGTATGGTTTTATATAATTCCTCATGTCTTCCATGTTGTATTTCATTTTTTCTTCAATCTTAGCTTCCATGTCTTCCATGCCATTATTCAAACCATCAATCACACCTTTCATCAAACCATCCGTATTAGCTTCCATGCCCTTCTTCAAACCATCCATCTTAGCTTCCGCACTTTTCTTCAAAACTTCCATTTAATTTTTTGTTTCTCTTTGCAAGAGTGAAATTTGGTGCACTTGCTCTTGTAATTCTAATATATCATGTTGCACTTATTTATATTCATGATTCATAGTAGAGTATTCATAGGGATTAATGGTTGGTGAATTATTTTTAGTGGGAATTTTAAAACCCAATACTGATATCTATGCTTCAGTATGCCTTTGGAATCACTTCAAACTGATTTTTCAAACCGTAGAATTATGCAATTTGAAACAAAATACACACCTTTTTCTTTCTTTTCAGGATCTCGATATTGAAACTGAATTATCTCTATGATTTCAGATATTAAATACCTTAAATTCAGTCTCGTAGTAGCCTGCTGAATGCTCTTTTGAATGCCATAGGTCTAATCCAATTTTGATGCTTTAAGAAAAATTTAAACCCAATCTCCCACAATGACCTAGTTATGGATTGGTTCAATAGATTTAAGTTGTATGGTGTGCCACGTGTCACCGTTTCCTCCAAAGGATCTAAAATTGATACAAAAAAAACTACAGTCCATGAAATTTCAAGCACTTTTTACAAAATGCCAATGTAATACTCAGAGAGAGAGTTATGTTGATTTTCACAAGGTCACCTATTTTAGATGAAGTTCAAGAGGCTGCAAAAACCCTAACTTCCATAGATCATATCTCTGAAAGTATTGTGAACCAAGATATGAAATTTTTATATGAAGTTCCTCGGGATTTCAGCATCTCATGTTAATAATTTCCTCTTCTGAACATTTGTAGAAACAAATTTATAGAGAAAATTCCACGATGTCCTGTTTGGAGCAGCAAAACCCTAGAATTCGAAGCTCTGATACCAAATGCTATGAAACCAGCTCCAAAAATAGAAGAAAAGATAGATCAACACCTTATAATTCAACCATTTCGAGGGGGAAACCTCCTTTACATTACATAAATGAAAAATTCTTGGATGATACAAATGACAAAACCTCCTTCTATATATAGGAGTCCATGGGGCCACAATATAATCCTAGGCAACCTACCAATAATAATGGAAGGGAAAAATAATAACAATATGGTGGTTAGAGGGGAACAACAATAAAAATAAGGGGGTTAAACTAACAACAGTAAGGGACTACACTAGTAATCAGGGGACCTAACACAAAGAGCTGACGAATATTGAGGGAGGGTTACCTGATCTACAATTGTTCACTATTTAGGTTGGAGATGAACATTTTCTAGATATCATTCAGTTTCTGACTACATGAACCACACTACATAGTAGACTAGACAACAGAAGAAAGAGCTGGTAGTAAAGAGAACATGTTTTAATTTGATTGAAGGACACTTATATAATATGGGGGCTGATGATATTCTGTGAAGATATGCTCCTAAGCATGAACAAAATAGTATTTTGGTTGAAGAGACTAGAGGAGTTTTTGAAGGTCACTATGCAGGAAAGGCCATTGTGAAGAAGATTCTACGAGTTGGAGTTTGGTGACCTACGATTAAGGATTTGAAGGAATACTATAGCACTTGTGGTGTTTGTCATAGGACTAGTAGACCTTCGTGAAGGGATGAAATGGCACTGCATCCTCGTGTCACTTTGCAGGAATTTAGTAAATGGGTGATTGACTTTTTGGGACCAATTGATATACCTGGGAAGAACCATGCTAGATTATAGTTTTGAATTATTTAAAGAACCATTGATAAAAGCCGGGGTATTGTACACAATCCAGCTAGGTCTAAGACACACCATGACATTTACGCCACCAAAAAATTTCATAGGTCTGAAGTCGCCCAAGAAGCAGACCACTACAGGAATGACTCCATATAAAAATAAAAATAATATGTTACTTAGAACGTCACCTAGGAAGAAAATTCCCAAGAAACAGTAGTCTAAGACGATGTAGGATAGGTAGAAGCAGCATGTCGATGTTGAAGATTCTAGGAAAGAAGAAGAAATCCTACTAGGAGGTCTTGAATATGTTGATGTAAAGGATACATAACCTATCTTTCATTTTACGTAATATATTCCAGCATGGAAGATGACTGGATGGAACCCTACAAAGGACCTACATATAGTAAAGTACAAGATATTTACACCCTTGTTGCCTAAAGAAGTGTCAGTTGAGGGAGATTTTTTCGGAAAAGTATGATAGATGCACATGGGTGATTGTAATTTCAAATACTGCAGCAAATACCCCCGATTCGAGCCAAGCCGGTATATGCGGTATATATACTATGAAGGTACCAGAGTGACAAGGCTTAAACAAATGAAGTTGGTGGTATGAATCAAGAATGTTGGATTGTTGAAAATTTTATATGTTCCGCACTTTGGGCGCCACATTATGAATACAATATGTGTGAACCAATAACTCTCCCTAATGCATGATGATTGTCTATGGTTGGGGGAAAGAATCCCCATTGATGCTATGTCGATCAGGAACATCACTACACTTCCTCATCTCAACCTGCACCTCACTGAAGCATTCGTGGGCAAGGATCAGGATAAGAATTTGATTGACAAGATGAAGTAGGATTATGGCTTAATGAAGGGAAGCATGGGTTACTCTATTAACTCCATTACGGATAGGTCTATGTTCTTTTCCACCCAAATTTTAGCTAGAAAAATCATGCAGAGGTGCCATGTTGAATAATTTTCAATGCCAATAGTCTCTCTTGTTGGGTAGTGCAGCAAATAAATCATATATAATTGGGCAGGATACTTGTGTAAAGAGTTCTTAGATGATTGTAGCTAGGCTTAGGAGGAGGGAAAATAAGTTCCAATATCGGTGGCTCCTGCTCTCAATTGCACTGATGTCTTGGAAGAAGCTTGACGAGTCACAGTGCCCCACTACGGACCCAAATCACTATGAGACTTGCGAGGTATACCTTGTCATGGAATTCAAAAGACCCAACCTAGGCGATGGAGAAAAATTATTTTGGGTCAGATTTTAGATGATTCTGTGCACAATTATCTTCCATAAGCCCTGGTTATCACCAATTATTTTAGTAGAATATCGACAAGTCACAGACTTTAAGGCGTATTTCCACCATGTGCACATCCGAGAAAAGAAAGACCTTACTCAGGTTTGGTATGAACTACCATACCTGGTCACAGGGGATGATGTTGCACGGATAGTAAGTGAATCTCCAAGTGATTGGCTAAATCTGCTCACTGAGGGCATAGATGCAGGCACAAGTGGAACAAAGACCAACACACGGACATGAAAGAAGGATAACAAGAAGAAACCAAAGAAAGTCACCTTCATGACATATAAAGAGGCTAAAAATTAATTTGAGAGAGAAACAGAGAAGGAGTCTCTGGAGATAGGAGAGGGTGATGATACTTTTACGGATCTAGAAGACCCCCTGCCCCATATATTGTAAAGAGACGATAGACACAGGGTCCACCGACCCAAAAGCGTTGGTCATCATTGAGGGGGAATTCGATGAAATTGGTGACATTGTTCAACATGTGACCAAGCGTTTGTGTGGAAAAATTGAGGACCAATACAATAAGGTATTAGAATAGGTCCATTAGGGCCTCAAGGACTTACAGGTTCAGATAGGCTTAATACAAGCGAGCGTGCTTCAAGATAGTATGGCTCAAATGAGCAAGGCAACAATAGGTGCAAGTACAACAAATCTAGAGTTGACGATTACAAAAGATACCCTAAATCTATTGATACCTATAGGTACCTTATTTTTTTAAACTGCTGAGAAACTAGTGCAGGCGGCACATCAGAAATTTACTAGACTCAACCTCACTATGCTCTCATAGAAGGAATTGCACGAGTTCCACTAGGGCATTACCGAAGAGTTGTAGATCAGATAGTAGCACGCCCTATTTATTATCCAATATGTTAAGTAGGAAAGGAAGAGGATTTCAGAGGAAAAGAAACTCGTTGTACAAGAATGATATGAGGCAACCACAGACATATAGAACATGGAGATCGTTATCACTAAGGTTTGTGGTGAACTGCCCAAATTGCAGATTCAGTATGCAATAGTGCCAGAGGAAAAAGCGAAAATATTCCAATAGCAGTCATGGATTCCAAATATGAAGACAATAAGGTGAGACTTGAGATGTAGATAAATATAATTGAGCTGCAGATGCAATTGCATCCTACTACTCCATCATAATCCCAGGAGCAGTGTGCAACAGAGATTAAGGCTGCCAATGAAAGGATTGATTCCTGAGTCCATTAATTCACTCAAGTATTTGAAGATGTTATGAATGTTTGAGCCTCACTGTAGAAGGACCCTCAGGCTCATAATATTGAAGAGGAAGCTCACAAGAAACTGGAACAAATGGATGAAATTAAGGCTCCCATGATACTTTAGCACCACTACAACAGTATTCCCATCTCCAAGAGGGTAAATGTTTGAAAGAATAAATCGACAGGCTACGTAGAAAATAATAACTTATCATAGAAAGAACGAAGCCATGGGAAGTTGAAGCAAGTCACCTATAGCATACTATAAATATAGAGTTGAAAGGAATGCGTGAGATGCTAAAGGATATTGCAACAAAAATTAGAGGGCCAGCCACTAAGACATCACCGAGCAAAATACATGGAGTTGAGAAGTAGTGAACTGAAACAGTTCTGCCTCTGAAGGATGCCTTGACAAGCATTAAAGAAAATATCAAGGGTGCATTGGAAGAGTGAATCAGGACAAGTCACATTTTTGTCTTGGGGGCATATTGGACAGGGTACCTACTCTATTGAAGATTATGAGAAAGACACCACAAATCGAGGAGCGAAGCATGCAACGCGGAGCTATGTTAGAGTCTTAGGGGCTTCGGGGTGGGTCAAAGGCCATTATTTTTTAAATGGATGGGATAATTTTTATAACTTGAGCTCCACCCATAGTTTTAGGACCATATTATTGTAAAAGAGAATACTAAATAAGGATTCTAGGATATTCCTTGAAAGGGAGTTGACAAATCTGATAACTCATGATAGAATGCACTTGGATGTAAATTTATTTTGATGTTGTATTATGTTTTTTTTGTGGGCAAGGGAAGGCTCATGCTGCTGAGTGCACGAATACCTTAGAAAATCTGCAGTTGAGTGTGCATACCCTTGCAGCTGAGTGCGCAGGGTGGAAAGGATTATATTAGGATGACCTGAGTAATAATAGAAGAATTTTTAGACAAATTAATGTTTTGTGTTTGTGTGTTTTCTTTACTTGTATTTTGATATCATATGTTCTGATTTAAGGGTTTTTAATAATAATGGCATCGCGAAGTCAATTTTAATGTTATTTATGTTGTTTTATGCTTATTAAAATGAAATCGCGTAGTCTCCAAGATAATTAAGTAGAGTTATGAAAAACGGTTGTATAATTAGCATAGTTGTTCTGCGAATCTATGCTAAGTGCTGCAAGAAAGATAAGCCCTAAATACACACTCCATAGTCCTTCTATATGCAGAAAATTAGTTCTAGCATCCCCCTATATTTCCTTGGGAGAGAATTTGTTCTGCATAGTATATCATTTTTGAAAGGGTTGGTAATAGTGGGTTTTGTTGGTTTGCACAACCATATCTCAACCTGGGTCTAGGTCCCATCAAGAAAATACAAGGGCTACAAGGTTTCATCTATTAGCATCATAAAAGTAGCTGGGAAATCTCTCAACCCAAAGGGCATAAACAACCATTCAAAAATGCCTTCCTTGGATTTGAATACCATCTTCCATACATCTGTGGGCTCTATTGGAACCTGGTGTTTGCTATACTTTGAATTGATCTTGCTGAAATACTTTTCTTCCTTGAGTTGGTTAAGAAGGTCACCAATTGTGGGATTGGATAGATGTTCCTGACAGTGATTTTTTTAGTGCATGATAATCAATACAAATATTCCATGTACCATCCTTCTTATATACAAGTACAATCGATCTCCCACAAGGCAAAGAACTTGGTTGAATGTGCCATTGTTACAGCAAATCCTGGATGTTCTCTTCATCTTTTAATTTTGCAGAATGGAGAAATGATATATTAGATCATTGGGTAGAGGTTCTCTAGGATTCAGATCGATATAATTCTTGGCCTAATAGTGCAAGAGTATCCCTAAGGGTTAGGAGAATATGTCCCTGTATTATTCCATGACCTTATCCTTATCCACCTACTTCTGCTGTGTGGAGGAACCATTCTCGGGGGACATGCATGTGGCCATGATATTCCCGTCACTTTAAGAGAAAATCAAAGAGAAAAAAATATTCCCATCCTAGGAGATGATCTTACTGCATCACTTAGTAGAGATCAAAGATATGGGGGTAGGCAGGGCTACCTTCGATATCCTATATAGCTTATTACCCAAATAAATAATAATGGTGCAAGACCTAAACTCATACACGGGATGACTCTTACACAAGTATGGTTAGCATAATAATACATAATAGGTTTCAAGAGGAGAAACATCACACAATATATGTCATCTGTGAAGGGATTGATGTTGTAAGGAAGGAGACATTATTGGCAGACATGGAGATCTCATCCTTGGTGAAGACACCCGATGGTGTATTTTTGTGGCTGTGGTGTGGGTAGTAGGCCTAACTACTTCACGACCTCTGCTAAAATGAGGTTCTTTTGGCTCCCTATGTTTAAAATGAATTGTAGCACCGAACCCTTCACCCACATATGTGAGTGAAGGATGTAGTCCCTATCCTATGGATTTTCGGTTTCCTCTTTTTGGAGCATGGTGGTGGCTATAGTCGTAGTGTGTTCTGCGTCAATGAAATGGATACCCTTGTCAGCTTCCTTGTCAGGTTTTGGCTTATAATAAGAGCATGCATACTTCTCTGAGTCTTTCAACTCGGCCACTAGGGACTACATTATCTGACATTCATTCATGTTGTGAGTGGTAGTTTTATAAAGCTCACACCACTTTTCGGTGTCCTTCTTTTCCTTCCCATAAACCTTGTCTTGCGACTTTAAGGATTTTTCCTCCGGCATATTGACTGGGCTATATCCTTTGTTGTGTGGCTTGGTGGTGCCATTTCTCTACTTTGGGTTCGTAGATACAAAGTATGACTTCTTTTTCTTGAATTTATTGTCAATCTTGGAAAAATTTTGGTATGCCACACTGAGCGAGGATATGTCCAAGAAATCCATCTCCTCTTCAATATTTTTTTGCAGATAATTGTAGTACTTAAGCACCATATGCTTCTCAAAATATTTGATACCCAAATTTTTGCGCAGGGTGTGGAAAAACTTTGCCAACTCATGCACAAATTGATCCCTCTACTATCGCAGCGTATTCCATTATATGTACTTGTCATCATACCTCCTAACATGGATCTATACTTTTGGTTTGACTTTGACCCTCCATCATTGTCATAGTTTTCCACTTTTTTCTTGTGAGCTCCCTTTAAGTTCCATTTTTGTTTGGGTTTTATACACCATCAAGAGAGAGAGAGATATTAGATATGAAGCATTGAGGACATACAAGAACCCATCCCATTGAGGGGGACTAGTAACATATTTCTATGTTCCCTTCCCAGGTGTCATAATACAAAATATTCTTTAAAAATTCGTCTCTTGTGAATTCGATGCATGGAGCAACTCTTACTTATTATTTGTTGTATAATGTCTTTAACTACATAGATATAGATTTCTGTAGCATTTATTTTGATCACTAACTGCAGATCTAAGGAAATTTACAGCCATCTTTGATGTTGCAGCTGTTTGTTATGCCAATCTAAAGTGATTTTTTTTTTGTACGCTTGAAATTACAATTCACACTAACAACTGGTAACTCCATAAGGGTTTATAATTATGACCATTGTCATTTTTCTGATCCTTTCATGACCAGCTGCTTCAACCCCTAGGTTTTTTCTTTAGCTTCTTATTTTGCATTTCTTGATGTTGTTTTTATCCTTTAAAGCCCTAAAACAATAAAAATTCTAACTTTCGTGTGTTTCTTGGCCTATTACGCAGGTAACAAGTATCAGCCATAGTAAAGATGACAATTCTTTTTGAAATCTCCTCCCAAAATAGCCGAAAGTGCGAGTCACACTTTTTGGGCCAAAACCTGTGACCTCAGATCTTAGGTAGTGGAAAACAGCCAAAAAACTGTGACCTCAGCAGAAAACAGGTCAGAAACTTCAACCTGTACTTTTTGTGGGAAATTTTTTGTAGTTTTTATGGGTTTGTCTGGGCTACTGTTCAGGGTTGTTTGACCTCCCTCTTCACCTGTCTTGGACCTAAACTTGCTTATTTTTACTCGTCGAAGTAGGAACCAAGGTCCTTAGGGCTTCAGTACGCTTCCACCTTTTTCGGAGGAGTTTAGCTAAAGCTTGTCCTCTGATATTTTATTGTTTTCAACCATTTTTCAGATTTGAAATTGCACTTTCAGATCCATTTCATATCGATTATTTATCCATCAAAAACACCTCTTTTCAGTTTTGTTTGGTCCTCCTTTAGGATCCCATCTGTTTCCCTTCAAGTTATAGCCCGTCGCCACCTTTTTTGAAACATTTTTACCTCTAGGTTTTTGTTATTTTATGCACCTATTGCCAGCAGATCTGACCTTTAGATCCCTATCCCTCCCCACTTAAGATCCATTGGCCATTGTTTGTGTTTTGACTAGATTTCACCCACCCATAGACTAGTTTTTTGGAAGCCCTCCTCCTTGGGTTTAAATTGATGCATCTTTAGTTGTTTACCTTTTTGTCGCATTCAGTTTCCTTTACTATCATAATTCACATTTATTTACAGCTATACAACACCTTTTTTCTTTTTTTCTCTACACATGTCTGGGCTTAGTTAAAATTAACACACTTATCACATACACACACACCTTAAGCGAAGAGTGCTTGGTTTACACTGCTAGTCCAAGACTTACACATTGTAATCAATTGATCATGCACCTCCCTACCCTTGTTTGCCTCTCTTCGTGAACATTGCAATCACTTGATATTGCACCTCCCTTCCCTTGTTTGTCTCTCTTCCTTTTTTGTTGCATGTATCTTTACCATCATTGTTCCCCCAAGGATTTTATCCCAAAGACTCCAAGGCATTCACCCTCAGTTTTCATTAGGAAGACTTACCCCACCGCATAGGGCTCATGTTCGTCCTCCATCGAGTCCCCATTCTGAATTTGCTTCCGGTTCATCGGGTTTTGAGAAAGATTCCCTCTAGATTTTTTTGAAATCTAACCTAATCTACACACAATATGGTTATGTTTATACCATCTTACCTGACCTCCCTAGACCTGATGGTTCAAAATCATTAGGGCAATCCCATGCCAATGACGGTATCCTTGGATCCCATTCACATCCGTACACTCATCCTGCCATGGGTTATGGTTTCCCTCAGGGAGGGGCCAGCTCCTCCAAAACTTTTCCCCCTCCCAGCAACATTTATCTAGGATACAACATGCCTCCACCTTTTTCACAGCCCGTTTATCCCAATGTTTCCCAACCTCCTTATTATTCATATTTAATATCCCAAAATGGAATAATGCATTGATACAATACAAAATATATGAACAACAGCAAAGAAAACAATTAATCTAAAGACATCATCAGAATTTACATAGAAGCTAGGCCATTTTAATATATAGGAGGTGAATAACAAGTACAACAGTGCTCAAAATATAAGACACTCAAGCCAAATATATGGCCTAGAATGACCCTGCAAACATGCTACAACAAGCACTGTGTAACTAAAGAGCTGTAGGAAGCAATATTACGTTTTCCCTGAAGCAGATGATGAACATATGACTACTTGCTAAAAGGAAAATTCATATGTATGGAGCTCAAGAGCTTTGATGATGCCAAGATTCAAGATCTATCCAATGTGATGGACACCCAAGATAACCCAGAAAGGAAATTCCAGATCTATGAGATTGGAAATTTACTCAATTGGGGTTTGATCCCTGGTTTGGTGGGTTATGAAAATTTGAAGCCAGATCTAATCATATGATGGCTGCCATATAATGTACAACCAAATCTAATCTTTGAAGCCTAATACCTCCTTTAGATCTCCAAGCTATAAGCTTGAGATCTTGTCACTTCTTCCTTCTCAAGATGTAGCAAACTGAATATGCAGCTGCTGAAGAAACTGCATTGTACAAGAGGGAGTGACTCAATGCGTACTGAAATATGTTGCAATAAGCTCTAGGCTGATGGAAATAATGAAATAAGATCTATCACTATTTCCATAAGCTCCAAGTTGATGGAAATAGTGATGGCGAAGTGAGGGTGAATATCCCTCACATGATTCTTAGATGAAATGCTAGGCACTTCCTTCCTCCTCTCCATCTACAATGACAGACTGCAATATCCTTGATGGGACTGTTGCTGATAGGAGGTAAATAATATTTGTCCTGATGCCAATTCTGAAATGAGGAACTAGGATTGCTGATCTTGAAACCCAAGGTGATAGGAAAAACCCTTCACTGGTTCTCCAGTTGAAATACTGAACACAACCTCCTCCTCCCAAACTAATATTCATAAATAACGCAATTCCTGAAGGTATATGTTCTTTAGAGAGTAGGAACACTATGGAACTCATGCCTAATGATGAAATATCAGCTCATAATACCTTCCTAGAGTAGGCACACAAGTCCCCTATGGGTAAGAGTGGGATTCTCGCTCGGGAACACACTGTGCTAAACAGCACTGCACACTTAGCTAAACAGCATACGAGTGCATGGAATGTCAAAAGACAACTCCATATATAAATAAATCAAAAAATCATAAACTAAAGCCTACCTCAAATTTTTCCTTCATCTTATTTATATATAAGGTGAGCATCCCCAAGCCCTGGCCCACCTCTAAACTGCGTTGTTTATGTGCACATAATCCTCTATGGTTGATTATGTTGTCTCTCGAAGTCCTCCATCATGTGTACATGCAATGTGCACCCTCTCCATCATGTGTGCATTAAATGCACTATTTCCTCCATCACTTCATCATCGATTCTCTATGATCTTACAATATATTACCTCCATGATCTCATTTGACTTCTTCAACCTCCATGAACTATCTCATTAACGAGAAATGATCTCCATTCCTTCCACATTAGTAGGTGCTCTACTACTCCATTATGTACATTTATGTTTAATTAATCCACATTGACACATCAAAAGGTGGATCTTATTCATCATTGAGGATTATGTGTCCCTCCACCTTTTTATTTACTTAATTAAATACGAAAATTAATAACTCTAATATTCCAATTATCTTGTGAAAAATTGGAAATATTAGAGTCCTCCCCAGTAAAATGTTGTTTTTCCTCAAGAAACATCAAAAGTAAGGGAAAATCCCTCTATTCCCCTCCAAATGGCATCCACATAAGGAAGGCCTCATCCAAGTGCTACAATGTGTTATGAATTTTTGGTTACAAAGTTGTCTCTTACAAATTCATAGAATGACCTCCAACTATGTAGGTAGGTGTCCTTCTTTCTCCAAGAAGTACCAAGTGACAACCATAAGATGTCCAAAATCAACATTAATACATGAGATACATAAAATAAAGTGGTTATTCTCACAAATCAGAAGCTCAATCTCACAATACATCTCTCCATCCCATGCTTTTTGATGTAGATTTATCATTGACAAGCCCTCATCCTTGGCCCTATTAGCCTTGCCGGATCCGAGCATCATTCCAACATTATGCAAAAGAAGAGATAGAGACATATGGGTAGACAAATATGTCAAACCATATTATCCCAATAGTAACCACCAGAGTAGGACCTCTTGTTGCCATCCTACATCTCCACCATGCAATATGGACAAGACAAACTCCCACAAAAGAAACCAAAGGAACAAGAGATCTTGTTGCCTTCTCACCTCCTCATGTGTATCATGGAGTAAAACATACTGATAGACATGTGGAATGTCTCATTAGCCCAATACAAGTACACACCATCATTACACATCACGAGAGTACCATGCCAAGTATCAAACAATATAAAACACATAGATAGAGGATATGTCATGTGATGGTCAAACTCTCTTAGAACAACCAAAAAAAACATGCCTTATTTTGCTGCATACTGCCATTGATACTCAAGGCATGAATCAAGGAAATATGATCTATTGAGTGGTAACCATACTCACCCAAGAGCAGCCAACGCAACCACTCCTCCTCCATTACATGAGTGTTATTCAAGGCATGGGTAAAATAAGTAGGAGCTTTTGGGTAGTAACAAAACTCACCCAAGAGCAAGCAGTGTAATCAATCTTCTTGCTGGCCCATGTCATATATTTTCAAGTGGTCATGAAACCCCTTCCTTATCATCCTCACCCACTCATCACAATGTGGATGATGAATGATGAAGTATGTTTTGCAAAAGTATGATATGTTGAAGTGCACCTCCAGTGAGATCTCTCCTTGAGATTCTCTTTTCATAATGGCCCTCCAAAACAAATAAGGTTTTGGATCTACTATAGGTAGAAGTTTCTCTTTGAGCTGTGAGATGCTCATTGAGAAAGACTCATCTTGAAAGGGGAAAAGATTTCCCATCTCAAGATGTCTACCGTCTATCATCTTCTTCTCCATTGCTTCATGAATGAAGCTGCCATTTGATTACTCCCATAAGGAATGGGTCCTCCTCTTCTCACTGCTTCTCATTAACAACACTGTAGATCTACAAGGTAATATATGTGTTGTCTCAAAGCAAGGCACAATGCTGAAATCATAGCCAACCATTGTACATAGGATCATACTCATCCCATTTTCTAAAACTCCACATTTCAACTCAAAGGGTTGAATTTAATTAATCAATTACAAAATAGGATGGTTTCTCATCTCTTCCTCAATCAGATCAATGGTCCTCTACGTAGTGATATGATGCTGCTCCAAATCAACATGTTGTTCTAACCCTTGGTCATGCAATAGCCCTGATGGCATGTCCCCATAAGTTTCAATAAGAGGTACTAAAACAATATGAGATGAAATTGGTTGCATATCTTGTATCAATTGATGTGTGGGAACCTCTTGGAAGACCAGAAGAGTTCCTCCAATCAGTACAAGGGTCTCTCCAAATTCTGGTAAGAGTGATGGTTGATCTTCTATCAATGTACCAGCGTTGGAATCTACCTCCTCTTCCTCATGCATCTCCCAAATCATTCATGGGACTCTATATGTCCAGAGCTTAATACTATATTACAAAGATGCAAGTGTCTCTCCTCTAGATACAAGTACTTCTGTAGCTGGTGGTGAATGTAGTGACTCTTTGTCCACAGTGACAAGAACGAATTCCTCCTTTGCTTCCTTAAGAAATGTCTCTTTGGGACTCATATGTGGTTTTCTCACATCAAACTTCTTTATCAATTTGTGAGAGAAATATGAATATTTTGTCACCTTTGCATGCTCCATGTGATCAAACCACCAATCATTGGCTTCACCTAGAAGATGAAGTGTTGCAATCTGGACAACCTCTTTTTCAGCTATAGGATGTAGCCTGAAAAATGCATCTAACTCTTTCCTCCAAGCCTTAACAATTCTTGAGGAAGATCCATCAAATGTAGGAAAATAGAATCTATTGTGCCTCTTCCTTCTATTGTTGCTATAGGATACTCTTTCTTCTTTGAGTTTCAATAATTGTTGGAGAGTTAGATTCTCCTTGAATTCTCTATACTATGCTTGGTACTCTTCAAGGTATAAATTGAGAGTTTCATGAGTCTCAGTTTCCATTTTTCTTCTTTCTTCATTGTTATACCATTCACCTTCTTCAAAGGAAGTTGGAATAGCAGATCTATGAGGAGATCTATGATTCTCTAGTTTTATTTGTTGCTAATAAGAAGTTCTTGGACCTTCCTCATTCAATATTCTTCTTGGATCCTTCCTTTTCCTTTCCCTCTTCATTTGATTGGCCTCCTTGTAGAGATCTTGTAGGGATCTAAAGAGAAGAGTGGAAAAGCTACAATCCTCCTTCATGATAGATCTCTTCTATCTGCTTTTTCTTTTGATGCAGAAGATGAAGTGTCCACAAGCTGAGCCAAAGATCATGCTCGGATGCCACTATAATATCCGAAAATGGAATAATTCATTGATACAATAAACAATAGTTGAACAACAATAAAGAAAACAATTAATCTAAAGATGACATCAGAATTTATAGAGTAACTGATCCATTTTATTATATAGGAGGTGAATAACATGTACAAGAATGCCCAAAATATGAGACACTCAAGCAAAAGAGATGGCCTATAATGACCCTACAAACATGCTACACAAGCACTGCGTAACTGGAGAGCTGCAGGAAGCAATACTGCATTGTCCCTTCAGCAGATGATGAACATATGATTGATGGTTGAAATAAAAATGAAGATCTATGGAGCTCAGGAGCTCTAATTATTCCAAGATTCAAGATATGGCCAATGTGATGAACACCCAAGGTAGCCCAGAAAGGAAATTCCAGATCTATGAGATTGGAGATTTACCCTCTTAGGGTTTGATCCCTAGTTTGTTGGGTTATGAAAATATGAAGCTAGATTTGATCATGTGATGTAGAACTACATCTAAGATTTGAGGGCTGATCCCTCCTTCAGATATCCAAGCTAGAAGCCTGAAATCTTGTCTCTTCTTCCTCCTCCTCAAGATGCAACGAAATGAATATGCAGTTAGTGAATAAACTGCATTTTACAATAGGGAGAGACTCAATGCCTACTAAAATATGCTTCAATAAGCTTCAGGCTAATGCAAATAGTGATGGTGAAGTGAAGGATGATCCCTCACAGGATTCCTAGCTGAAATGCTAGATACCTCCTTCCTCCTTTGGATCTACAATGATGGACTGCGCAATCCTTGATGGGACTGCTGCTGATAGGAGGTCAATAATATTTGGCTTCATGCAAAATCTAAAATGAGGCCCTAGGATTGCTGATATTGAATCCCAAGGTGCTAGGAAAAACCCTTCACTGGTTCTCCAGATGAAATACTAAAGACAACCTCCTCCTCCCAAACTAATATTCATAAATAATGCAATTCTTGAAGGTATATGTTCTGCAGAGAGTAGGAACATTATGACACCAATGCCTGATGATGAAATAGCAACTCATAATACCTTCCTAGAGTAGGTACACATGTCCCCTGTGGGTAATGGTGGGATTCCCACTTGGGAACACCCTATGCTAAACAACACTTCAGACTTAGCTAAACAACATAAGGGTGCATGGAATGTCAAAAGACAACTCCAGATCTAAACATTTCACAAAATCATAAACTAAAGCCTACCTCCAATGTTTCCTTCATATTATTTATATACAAAGTGAGCCTTCCCAAGTCCTGGCCCACCTCTAAACTACATTTTTCATGTGGACATAATCCTCCATGTGTAGTATCGCAAAATGGGAATGCAGCAATAAAAAACACAATACTATAATAGCAGTGAGAAATTATCTCATAAAATGTGTTGAGAAACACTTAGCCATCAATTATTGTTACAGCAACAACTTATAACACATTTTATGATCCCAAAAAGTGGGGAAAGGCAACAATATGGACCATAAAAACGTTATGTTTAGAAAATTATGCTATAACTATGATAAATGGGACTTGGATCCCTTTTTTCATCCTATATAAATCTCACGTACAAAATTTGAGCAAAAACAAATCTCTCTAGCCATGCTAAATAGATCTCCCCAAGTCAGTACATCTCAAAAATGCCCAAACCCCATGACTTATGGCATGCAGAACTCCTGAAAAAAGTGAAAACATTATTTTAATGAGGGTTTATGTAGTAAATTAAAATAAATAATATATCTAGAGTTTACAATCATCTAATGGCTGAGAAAAATGGAGATCTCTTCCTTTTTATATAATATAATAATGACCCGGCAAGGGCTTCATGAAAGTACAAGTATAAAATACCAGATCTGTAGATCTAGATCTGAAATAACACAGTTATATTGTAGGTCTGTATATATGTAGTATAATAATACAAGGAGTAGAAGAATATGCTTATACAATCCTTGCTGGAGAAGGGTTGGCCCTTTCCCCAAGAAACAAGCTCAAGATCAAGGGACTTGACCCTGAAACTGCAATACTCAGAAAAATGACATAGTTCCCGCAAGGGACTACACTATAGGAGATGGATAATTCTTTGGCCAACTGCCAAGATGTAAAATATGCTCAGAAGTCTCCTTCACTGATCTTCCAAAGAAAGGAATGCTTCCTCCTCTGAAAAACAAGCTCCGGAAGTGGTGTTGTGGACTTTCCACTGCAACACCCTACAGCACAATGTTATGCTCTATAGAAGTAACAATGTAGCTGAAGGAGGATGCTTGGCCTCAATCTTGAATGTGGAAAAATGAAGTACAATTCTCCTCCAAGAGGCATCTCAAGGTAGGAGAAGGAATTCCTAAACAGGAATGCCTTCTGCTAAACAGCACTGCAACTCTGCTAAATAGCAAGAGAATGCCAAATAGTCATGCAGACCATCAAATCAATAATCATCAAGCTAACCTCAAATGGCTACCATCCTCATCATTATAAGCTATGTGAGCCTCCTCACCTTGGGTTCCCACCCATTAAGGTTTCCACATCACATGATCAATCTCCCTCCAAAACTGCATTGTATCTCCATCAAGGCCACTCCTCCAAAACCACGCTGTTTGATTTTGTAAAGGTTGACCTCTACAACCTGCTTCACCCCTTTTCACACCCAAGTGTCTTCATGCTAGCTCTCATATGTTTGTTTAAACTGATCCTTGTTCATATTGAGCTATTTTCATTGATGCTTCACTCTTCTCCATGAATGGTGTTGACTTGGTCAAACTTGACTTTGTCCACATCCAATTGTCCTTGTTAACACATGATGGTGTCAAATTCAGCTACTAGAATGATCCCCTTTCACACCAAGAGGGTTTTTTATGTTAATTCAAGTTAAGTATGGGTCTCTTTCCCCATTTATTCATCTACTATGTGAAAAATTCAAAATTCAATATTCATATTAGCTGCATGCTAATGTGGGAATATTGCACCATGATTGACTGCATTGTCTCTCCGAGTCCACCATCATGTCTACATGCAATGTTCACCCTCTCTATCATGTGTGCATTAAATGCACTATTTCCTCAATCACTTCATCATGAATTCTCTATGATCTTACATCAAATTCCCTCCATGATCTCAGCTGACCGCTTCAACCTCCATGATCTATCTCATTAATGAGACATGATCTCCACCACTTTCACATTAGTAGCAACTCCACTACTCCATTATGTATATTTATGTTTAATTAATCCACATTCACACATCAAAAGGTGGATCTTATTCATCATTGAGGATTATGGGTACTTTCACCCTTTTATTTACTTAATTAAATAAGAAAATTAAGAACTCTAATATGCCAATTATCTTGTGAAAAATTGGGAATATTACATTGTATCTGCAGCCTTGTGCTCCAGCTCCTCCAACATTAGCACCTAATCCTCCATTTCCTTCTCAAGCTCCATAGTAGAAACCACCCCCCCCTCAGGGTCAGGTGTATGCATAGTAGAGCACGGCTAATCCTCCTACTTCCAAAAATAATAGGAAAGGAAACCAAAAACAATATGCCCTAGGTAATCTAGGAAACAATTTCCAAGGGAATAGACCTAACATTACAAACTAGCAACAGGGCACTCAGCCCAGGTAGGACAAGCCTATTTTCACGAATAACCCTTGTTCTTGTTGGGGTGTCTACGGCCACTATACCCATGATTGTACTCTTTTACCTCATATGCCTTTGATGTGGGAAGCTCAAGAAGCATCTTGAGGACAACAAGCCTCCCCTTCGGTTCCTCCTAATGCTGTGCCCATCCAACTGGATGTGTTTACCAATCCTTTCCCTCAATAAGGATATGTCACTACCCAACCACCTGAAAGTCAAGTGACCACTCAACCTCCTCCATTTGGTACCTCTAATTACCAAATCCTCATGATGAACTATGACCAACCCAATACTGCTGACCTCAATCTTCAGACTCAATCCCATCAGTACAATAATTTCCCCGCTACGTCGATAATTGAGCCCCTGTCTTCAGGTCCCACAGAGCCTCTTTCGACACCCAATGGTCCTTTACAGATCCCTCAGCCTAAGGTATAGGATCATACTAAGATACCCAAGGGAATATTACATAGAAACACTTCTTCTGGTAAAGGTGCCCACTCCTACAGTATAGTATATGACTTGGTACAATCCTTTGCTGCCATGTCAATGATGGAAGTCCTCCAGTCATGCCCTTCACAATGAAAATCTCTAATAACTTCCATGGAAATTGTGGATCCTTCAAATGATCGTTGGATTGTCTTTGATGTTGGCTAGTCCAAACATCCCCCCCTTCCCACATCTGTCTCCTGCCAAATAAATGTCAAGATCCGAAATACCAATGTCTCTCGTTGTATCATTGATGATGGGGCATCCACCTGTATGATATATGGTTCTGTTTGGAAGTAGCTCAGATCACTCGAGTTAGCCCCTTCCACTATCACCCTCCGTGCATGGGATGGCCACTCTTCCCAGCCCCTAGGCATGTTCCAAAATTTTCCTATTACTGTTGTGGGCAAGACTACTTGTGTTGACATTTAAGTCATTGATTCCCCCTTATACTACAACATTTGATTGGATCGTAGCTACACTTATGTGATGTCTTATGTCCCATCTGTGGTTCACCGTAAGATGTGCTTTCCTCACAACAAAAATATCATTAACGTTGATTAGTTGACATATTACGAATTGAAGTCTCAGACATCTCTTAAGTCCATCATTTCTTCAGTGGCTAATAAATAAATAGTCGAGCATTTGACCAATGTCTCACTTAGAGTCTTTAAAGATTCCTCTTTGCTGGGTTCATTCACTGCTATCCCTCCACTCATATCTAACCCTAGCTCATCGAATATTTGAATGATGTAATCATCTTGGTTTAAACTCAAACAGACTAGTTCAGCTGGTTATCAGTGCCGCCCTCTGCAACCTGCTCCTATTACTTTGACTCAGCCTTCAAGACCCCCTCCTCAAGGCCCCTCATCTGTAGCTATTTTCCATGATCTTATCTATCCTCCTGGAATGGTTCCCCCTAGCCTTAACCATCTTGGATCTGTCCCGCCTAGCCATTACCCCTCCAGGTAGATACCATTGATTTCTCCCCCTCCACGAGTATTTCTGGTACCTATTATGGCTACCTTGTCTCTTCATAACATGACCCTAGGGATCCGAGTTTGGTAGATTGATCCCCGAGCCATTATCCCACCTGGTTAGCCCAAACCTTATACTTCTTTGACCCTTGTCCAACCGGTTTCCATGATCCGTCCCTTTGCTTTTGTGCCTCAACCACCTCAGCAAGAAACTACTCCTGTTGGGAAAGACTCAGGTGAGGGGAGAAAAGCTCTCAAGAAGGCACCTAAGGAAAAGGCTACCCAGACAACCTGTACTCCTCCTCAGCCTACCAAGCATACCCCTCAGTGAGATTTGTGTGATGTTGTAAGTCATGCCACCCATACCTGTCCCCAATTGTCTGGTCTGAAGACCATGGTCAACGAAGCGTTTCTTGAGTCAGATATCCCAGACGTCCATGTCACTTTACCCGATTCAGCCCCAAAATTCAATTCTTTCCACACAAATCATCCTTGTCCTTTGTGTGTTTTCCGTGGCCACAATACTCACCTCTTTCCCTGCCTCGAATAGTACTGCACCTCTTTGGAAGCAGTCTCCAATTCGAGGCCAAGCAGAATGAGTCTGCCTCTCCCTTACTTGCATAGTATGATTTGACCAAATTTGAGGATACATATGCTACCATTGAAATTACCCCTCCTGATGTCGAGATGATTGAGCCTTCGGTCACCATCCTCTACTTATCATCATCTATGAGATCCACATTGGAAGACCTCTCTAGTACTTCCCCTTCTGCTTCGCGTGACCTCCCTTCAACGTTCACCCTAAGCTCAACATCCATGGACCCCTCATCTACTTGTTCTTCTGTCACCCTTCGTGACAATGCACATGTGAACCTTTCTTCTCATGGTGATGAGATAGGTAGCTTTGTCGTGTCACGTGGTCTTTCTTCCACTGGTCATCCCATCTTCTGTCGCAATACCACCCCTAACTTTATCTTTCCCCCATTACATCAAAACCATGCATTCGAATCGAATACACCTTGTGGCCATTACATTGACACCCAATGCTTGGGTAATGGGCCACCCATATTTTAGAGTCCAAGAGAAGCAATTCTCCACAACGCTCCTAGTGCAACTAGTCTAGTACCATTATTCTTCCCCGTTTAGAAGAACCTCTAGAGTCCCATATTACTTTATATCACTCTAGTGATGATCCACCTCATCATTCCTTCATCTTACACCAAAAACCTAGTCCCCTAGACATTGTTGTTGACCAACTTGTGTGTTTCCTAGGTGAGCACCAGTTCATTATATCCAAATCCAATTTTTGGGATAGTGACACCATGTATGAGAACCCAAAAATATATTCTATTTGCTTCATATATTCAGTACCAAAAGAGATTGGTAATACTCCATTCCCTTTCTCGAACTGCTTCTATCCACTCTTCCCACAGAATATTGGCATAACGTAAAAAAATGGTTAACCACATCATACAAATCTGTTTAGATTCTCCTTTTCTAAATACATTTTGGCATGACCATAACATGCTTGGGGGAAGCTATGCCCATCAACCATAAAAATCCCAGCTCTCATCCAAAACCATCATTGAAACTCCTTTCTTTGACAGGTCACACTTTTGAGGTCATTTCCTAGGACAGGTCGTAGTTTTATGCCCAGTCCCTGCTACCCAGGTCACAAAATAGACCCCAAAAAGTGCGACCTGGCCTGTTCCTAAGATCTTGGTGCCTAAAATGACATTTGCATCCACTTAATTAAAATATTATGGTTAGGCCTCTTACCTGTAACTGACGAATCTCGATTCCAATGGTCAGTTGTCTACTACAACCGCTACAAGATTTAGTGCCTTTTCTCCTCTCTACTTTCACCATGACTACTTTTGCAAATGAATAAAATTGGAGGGAAAATTCGTTATTAAAAGAGAACCCATGGATATTTCTCTCACCAACTACGACAAAACTGTAGCTCAGTTTGAAAAATTTTCAGCACCACTGGAAAGCTCTCACCAAGCTCTCAAATGGATATCTATTCATTTTTGGTGATTTGATACTTAACCGAGACACATTTTTTCCATGAAGGGTCACTTCACCACTCCTAAAAATTGAATTTATTCATGTGCAACACTTGTACTTAGGGAACCAATTTCCCTTCATACTTTTCCATGCTCGTTTCCATTTTCTTCATGAGTAACCACTTGTACTCATGTTTTTATGGTCCCCACAGGGTCTTTTTTGTGTGGCAACACCATCGAGTCACCCTTGTTTACAACATCCGAGTTGATTCATCATCACTCCATGGAGTCTGTCCCGAGTCCCTTTTGTCTCCGGCCACAGTATTCCATGCTTCATTTCTTTATCCCTCTCTCATGTCACACATTTTGGCTCTGAGTCATACTATCCCATATATTCTCACGAGTCGAGTCAATAGCTCCCAAGTCATCCATTCCCTTTATGCTCTAACAAGGGAAGTTATGAGCCCGCTACTCAATACCCCCCATTCCACCACCATCCCTGGTGTCAGTCTATCAATCACTCTACTATTATCCCTCATGCCTTAGTTTATGATTACTCATTGCCTCACCTATGACAGACCTCCTTCTGTCGACATCAGCTTATTCATTCCAAAAGACAGTTCTAGATGGCGGTGTACCTTAGTTTCAGCTTCCACTCTTTTTCAATGCCTTGGATCAGGCAAAGAGACCCTTTATTTCCCTTTGACTTGATTTTTTCTCATTTTCATCTCCTTATGGAAATATCAAGATCCGTATACTCGGTTGTTCAGTGATGTAGCAAGTTGTACTAGTGATTCCCAGGTGTGTGTGCAATGTTTCAAACCTCATGAGGGGGTAGCCCTTTAGGTAGCCCCCCACATTCCTAGATGAACTCTGTACTACAGGCATGTAGCTCGATATATTTTATGGTCCTTGCCTTAGCCTCTTGCATCACCTCTTTAGTTTGCATGTATCATTTAGATTTTCAGAGCCCTTTCCTATTTTATAGGACCTCTTTGGTTGTACTTATATCTCATGTACTCAGATATTATTGTATAAGTCCTAGCTGTTGTCCGAGGAACAGTATGTATGTGGGATCCATTATCATTTTTTTATTGTTCCCATGTTTGTGCCAGCATGTACTATATCATTCAGTCCCTTGCTTCCTAGACACATCCCTATTCTTTGTATTTTGTTATCTCGGCGAGAATAGGTATGCCTTCCCTGCCTCCTGTAGAGTAGGTACTCACTCATAAAGGAGACGTGTCACACCTGTAAGTCTTGCCTCCTCAGGGTGTTTTCATCTGGCGCTTTAGTCTACCTTATATTTCTCTCTCTTTGACTCCCCCTTTGGTGTCTAGTGATTGAGTTCTTACAATGTACTTCACTCATACGATTAGATCCTAATGCTCGCACACTGGGGGGAAATCTGTTACACAAATTTTTGGTCATCTAACCGTTACTATTAGATGGACTAAAGTACACCATGTAAGACCAATTTTACCATAGTAAAATTTCTTTCACTATCAAAAATAACTTAATAATCCATAATTTATTAAGTTTTTTTTGGTCTAAATAGGAAAACCCATGAGGAATAATTGAATAAATCCTTATTTTTTTGGTGTTCCTCAAGGGATAATTAATTAAACCACTATTAATTAATATTCCTTGTCATATTTAACCCAAAACATAAAATTAATTAGACAAAACATTATTTATCTTATTATTTTCTAGGAATAATTCTTTAAAACATTATTTTAATATTCCTTGTTAAATTTGATAAATCATTTACAAATAATTTAATAAATCACTATTTATTTAATTATTACTCAACCACATTCTTAAAATAATAAATAAATCATTTATTATTTATTATTTTTAAATAAAGCGATTTTACCAAATTCAAATTCCTTTTCCCTCCAACAAAAATAATAAAATATTCCATAAAAATTGGATCTAGATTTGGCTAATAATATTTTAATTATGCACCAATATCTAGACTAACTCAATATTTTGTTATAAATAGAAGGGTTTTTCCATTCATTCACTACCTTTTGTTGCCTAAAGATCACTCTGTATATATAGTTTTGGTCTGACTTTGACTCTCCTTCATTGTCATATTTTTCTACTTTTTCCTTGTGAGCTCCCTTTGAGTTCCATTTTTGTCCAGGTTTTCTATACCATCAAGAGAGAGAGATATTAGATTTAAAGCATTGAGGACATACAATAACCCATCCAATTGAGGGGGATTGGTAACATCTTTCTATGTTCCCTTCCCAGGTTTCATAATACAGAAAAATCTTTAAAAATTCTTGTCTTGTTCATTGGATGTATGAAGCAACTCTTGCTTATTATTTGTTGTTTAATGTATTTGACTGCATAGATCTAGATTTCTGTAGCATTTATTATGATCACTAACAATAGATCTAAGGAAATTTATAGCCATATTTGATGTTAGGGTTTTTTTTTATGCATAACTAAAGTGAGTTTTTTTCGTACACTTGCGATTATAATTCACACTAATAGTAGGTGGCCACCAATATCCACCTGGATCAGTCTTCATTAAGAACATAAAAGTATTTGAAGCATTGGTTAGACCGATAGGAACTACACAAAATTCATAATTCCCATACCTGGTCCGAAAATAAGTCTTGTATATGTCATATTCCTTTATCCATACGTAAATATATCTAGATTTGTTGGCTTGAGGGGTACTGACCCAGGTTCAAAGTTTATCATGCAACCAACAAACCCTCCAGCTATTGGTGCTTTTGCCAATGAATTTCTTATGTAGATCAAATTCTCACCCTAAGCAGTATGGGGGAGTGCTGGGACCAGGTTTCCACAACCCGAAGAAGAAAATAATGTGGTTGTTCTAAACGATTTGATTTCAGGATTTATATAGATCACAAAAATATGCACACAAATACAAAATAATACTTATATGATCGGCTAGTCATAGACACATATAATGAAAAACATATAGATCACAGATCAAATTCGTTGCAGATATATAAGAATGGAACTAGATATATGTAATACACAATAACTTAAGTAGATTTATCCATGTGTTCAACCATCAATATATATATGTATGCATAACTAATAGATCTAATCGTGCAGATAAAATTAAGCATAACAAAACTAGAGTGATCTCAATGTAGTAACATAATATAACTCATATAACACAACGTGTTCACTAAAACCATTGTTTGTGTTATATTCCAACCATTCAATACAATAGACTTCCTCTTACAATTACCCTTCTATGCACACAGCCAGGACTAGGTCTCCATGCACACATCCAATAAGAGCCTTTCTACCTAAAACTAGACTTACACAAGCATATCACAAAGTTTCTTACATCAAAATATCATATCAAATATTTCCTCTTACTCAAACTCGATATATCTATTTATATCCATATTTTCATGCATATACTATGGTCTCAAACCATGGTTTGAGGCCAACATTTTACCCTTAAAACTCTTCTACATAAAATAGGGACTTTAACTCACCCCAAATTCCCTTGACCTTTCTGTAAAGCGCGCTTGTGAAAAAATATACCAAAATATACTAAAAAAATGTACCCTAGCGTACCTCGCTCCAACAGGCCCCCAACACAAACCTGTGACTCGTCCTGCGTCACTATGGTGTCTGCTCCTTCATCTTGGCTTGGAGCATAGTGATAGAAGATTTGAGTGGCAGTACCTTCTCCAAAATTTGTGCAGCAAGACTCTGCACTTCAATTACCAACTTCTCTATAGTGGGCCCTTCAGTGACCAGTTCAATACTTCTTTGCATTTGTTGAATGAAATTTAGCATGCTATCCAATTTTTGCGATAGTTGTAGAGCCACCTTGGCCCACGACTGCATTCTTGCCTCAAGCAACTGTTATTTTTAGCACAGGCCCTCGATTTCATTTTTAATTACTTGACCCTCTTGTAGGCTGGTGAGGTGTTATGTAAGAATGAGAGTAAGCACCGCCATCTTAATATCAACGAACTATTGCTCCTTGACTCACAACTCATTGTGAAACTATTGTACCATAGGCTTATTTTATACTGAAGTCCATACACCCATGGCCTCATCCAAAACTCTATTACACTGTGTCACTGCAGGAATGATGCTATCAATGGTCTGATTTACTTCGACATTCCTCTTTGCTTTGAATTATGGTGGGGTTTTTGGCTGCAATTTCATCTGTAGTAAGCAATCTGATGCACGATTTCAGCCTACACAGTTTGGTCTTCTGCATGTGAGGCCTTCAATGTAGCAGCTATTCATTCTAACTTATTTTCTATGGAAATTGTGGTAAGGATAGTAGGAACATCACTGTAGACTTGGATGATTTTCTCTTTGAGAACAACAATCTAAGCCTTGGCTTCGTGGCATGCTTCCTATGCAGTTTGTTGTTTCTAATGTGCTTCGGCACCCTACTACTACAATTCGACTGCAATGGCGTGGGCACGTGCTTCACATATCTGGAGCTCATCCGCAATCATACTGTGTAGTAGCTGTAATTTTCCTGCAAGAAGAACAGATAATTTAATATTAATATCTCACCAACCTCTTAGCTTCTCACGATGGTTGGCTGACCCAACATGAATGGGTGGCTCAGGAATTTGAATCAGACAACTATATCCAGTCACAAATAGAACTATATTGAGCAGTTGCACGTTGGTTGTAGGCATGCTCTCTTGCATTTGGCTCGCTTATGCAACACTCACCTAAATCAGGCTCACTTGAACTTTCAACTTTTGGATGAAAACCTGCACCCCTTTGAGCTCAGTCCTTTACTTCATTTCCATGTTTTTCCACATTTCCTCTATGACTGTTGTGACTATATTTTTTGTTTCATTGAGTTCATCTTCAGTCAGCGTAAGGATCTCATCTCTAGTGTCTTTGGAACCTTTGTGTTTATTCCTCGATCCTCCTGCGACATGAGAACCACGCTCTCTGCCCCTGGAAGTCTGCACTTTCACCCATTCCTCAATTTCTTTTTGTGCGACACCATTCTTCTCAGGCACAGTGTTAGTTTCCAAATCAATTGTCTCGTCGGTGGTAGTTGGCATGGCCTCCTTTTCTGTTATCTTCTCAGTTGTCTATGTGCTAGTGAGCAGCTTGGTATGCATCTTAGGAATGGATGTTGATGCACCCAGTTTCAACCACGCTGGCAGCCACTCTACAGTGATACTCAAAACATATTCCTCAGTGATGAGATAGGGCAGTTCATACCACACTCCTTCGACTGCGCCCTTTGCGCGGATGTGCATCTTGTGGAAGGTAACCTTCAAATCTACTATCATTTTGTACTACTCATACAAATTTGGAGACAACCTCAGTTTTGATTATACAGCTTGAAATATCGAGGCATCGAACAACACCCATAATATTTTATTCTCCATAATGAGGGTAGGGATGGAGGAATTTTATAATATAGCATACCACGTGACTTTGCACATCTGTGGCTTTATCTTAGGAAATTGCATTTCCTCTCGGGTCTTCCAACCAATGAGGGCTATTAGTAGTAGGGGCCAAGAGTAATAGAAACTCTTACCCTCCTCTTGTGCTTCACGCACATTCTCCAAAAAATATTTACATCAGTAATGAGACAAATTATATATGACTTATTTTTCACAATATCTTACGAGTGTAATGACTTGCGTAGGAACCTCCTTAGGTATTCATTTTCACATCATATTGCAGGCCAAGATGAGCATCCCAAACTGAACAACTAGGTCATCAATCTCACTCACGACGAAGCCTCTACTATGGTGCGATAATTGGTACTTATATTTGATTTTGTCGGCCACCCTCTTTTCTTGTGCCTTTCCCCAAAATATTCCATAGGATCTGCACCTTGATCACGCCGGCCTATGATCCAATGGATCAGTGCAACATCTATGGGTATGTTCTCTCCTTGCTATAGTGGTTCATCTTGCACGAGTGGAAGTAATTGGCACACACATATTTAATTTATCGGATGTGCCTGATATGTGGTACTTGTAACAAATTCAAAAGCCCTGCCTTGTGCAGGCCCAACACCCACTACTGTGGGTCAGGGCGCACAAGGCCTCCCTCATATGGCACATGGTCTAGGTAGTGCTTAGGTTCAAGCTTGGGAAACTTCTCCATATTTGTGATGTCCCAATATTCCATATTCAACTGCTGGACTTTGATGAACATATCACCTTCAACCAAGACACTTTCAGGAATCATGGGCAGATTAATGCTTGACCACACTTTGTTCAGATCCTTTGGAGCCCTGACAGAGGCCTTCCGCATGCGACATAGGTTGGAAACCGCGAGAATGGGGCCACTTTGACCACATCCTCTTCCTCCTCCATAATATTTTTAGGGATATCTGCCATTGGTCTTTTCTGGCGCTCAATTACAATGGAGCATAGATTTGGAGCCTTCTCCCTAGGGGATTTACGAATTCCCGATGTCTGAACTTTCTTCAGCTTCAAAGGCATAGGTGTCTCAGCAACCGACGCAACAGACTCCATTGGTGCAGCAGGAACCCTTCCAGGGCATATAACTATCATGCTAGGTGGACTTACGTAACCCAAACCATTATGGCACAACTCCTCCTCAAATCTCGAATCCAAACCAGACATAGACATTGAATAAGCTGCAGAAATCAAAGAGTTCAAGGTCGATAATTCACTTATAAATCAAAGGGAACCACTATGACCCCATAGGTCATATTTATAGTTTTGGCATGTCTTCAATGGTCTCTTATGCTTTAATGTGTCTCCATAAATGACAAAACTATCCTGAATCTGGAAAAATCCCAACATTAAATGCAACCTAGATGTTACCTTAAATGGTAATAAAGTTGTATTTTCTAGATTTACTATTCCAACGGCTAGATTTTGGCACCTATGCGACCCAGTCAACCTCCTTGCACATCTACCTCACATGCGTCACATATTTTTTTGCATCCACCATCCCGTCTGCAAAGATCCAATATTCTGGCCATATAGTCATTTGGTGCACAGATGGTCATACCTGTATGACTTCAAGCGACTTACATTGATATACCCGAGAAGGTATTCTCCGCTCAGTGTGGCCAAATGCACTACAGCTCTATCAGTGATCTCCATAACAGTATATGGCTCTAGCTAATTCATCTTCAACTTCCCTGGGTGGCACACAAACTTGTTGTCATCCAAAAAGACCAAATCTTCTTCCTTAAACACCTTTTGCCTGATCTTCCTATCATGCCATGATTTTTCACGCGCCTTCTAAACTTATTGATGATAATTGGCAATAAATCGGTCTTCTTCAAGCATGACCAAATAGGACAACCGTTCCTCCATAGCATATGTTTCTACCATATTTGTGAGTGCTGCAATGTGTAGACTAGGAACAACGTACTCCATCGGCAACATAGATTCTTACCCATCTACCATCATGAACGTGTCTTACTAGTCAAATTTCTACATGTTGTCCAATATTCCCAAAGAAATGAGGGTATGCGCTCATCCTAATAATTTCGGTTAGCATTGCACACCTTGGTAAGTGTAGTCTCCAAGATCTTGTTGAAATATTCCACCACACCATTTTCCTGTGAGTGATAAGGAGTGATCTTCTGATGATGCATCCATAGTTCATCTATCAATGCTTCAATGGTTGCATTCATAAAATGTGTACCCTGATCACTTATCATAATATTAGGACATCGAAACTGGGTCACAATATTCTCGAAGATGAATTATGCAGTTGTATCTACTATACAATCCTTCACAGGCTTAGCTTTAGCCCATCTGGTTACATAGTTTGTTGCAATGATTATTTAGTGTGAACCACTCTTCTTGCTTGGAGGGTTAATAGGTCTGAAAAATTCTATAGCCCATTTCCCAAATGCTTGCAGTGCCATTTGTGGTTTCATGGGCATCTAATCTCTGCGCAATGGATTTCCAGTCCTCTGGCATACATCACATGTGTGGAAATGCACATACGCATCATTGCACAATGTGGGCCAACATAACCCCAATCACAAAATATTTTGCGTTGTTTCATTACATGAATAATTACCACCAGAAACCCCTCCATGGGTCTCATCCAGGATCACACATATTTTGTATTGTAAAACATATCTTTACGTAACTTCATCTGCACCCATATTGTAAAAATTAAAAAAAATAATAATGAAGTCTGGTGTGCATGCCACAAGCTATTTCTTCTGTTGTACTCTATATTTTTCAGGTGCCCATTCAGTAGTCAAGAACTGAATAATATTAGGTAAATTATCGTCAGATATATTTATCACAAATAACTGGGAATCTTGTAATGGATCCTCCAAGTTCGTATGTTCTTCACCAGTCTTGATGTGTGATAGATGGTCTGGCCCAACATTCAGTTTTAGTGGTTTCAAAATGATCTTAAAGTCATACTCCTGAAATATCAACAACCACCAAAATATCTTCCACCCCAACACATGCTTATTGAATAGGTACTTTAAAGCAGAATGATCAGTTAACATTTTAAAATTTCCTCCTAAAAGGCAGTGGCAGAATTTCTGCAGCACATACACCACTCTAATCCCTCTCTTTCTGTGGTTGAATAATTTCTTTTTGCACTTTAGAGTTTTTTACTGATATAGGAAATAGGGTGATAAATCTCTCCAGCTCTTGGCCATGCTAAAATAGCTCTGAGCATGATGTAGGAGGCATCAACATGCATGTGAAACACCTTTGACCAATTTGGAAAGACCGGTATGGGCGTAGTGACCATATTTTCCTTCAAAAATTTAAAACTCTTATAATATTCCTCATCCCGATAGAATGTTGAATATTTCTTGATAAAATTCTCCATGGGCACAATTATTAGCATGTAGCCCTAAATGAACTTCTGATAATAGCCAGTGTGCCCTAATATTGAGTGTAATTTCTTGACATTCTTGGGTATCTCCAGGTTAACTATTACTGCGATATTCATAGGATCTACCATCAACCCTTGTTGGCTGACAATGTGTCCCAGAAGTATCCCAAATGGTACACAGAATATACATTTCTTCATGTTCAGTGAAATATGATACCCTAGACAAGTGTCCAACATTAAGGGTAGATTGGAGACATGCTTTTTCAACAACCCAAACATAGTCTAGTCATCAAAGTGTAATTTCAGGAGCTTATGGATAAAATACTTGAAGGAAACCACTACTACATGTGAGAATATGGAAGCTACATTCTTCAAGAGAAACGGCATGACCATATATGGAAATATCCCCATTCTATTTCAAAGGTAGTCGAATTGTGATTTTCTGGCACAATACTAATCTGATGATACCCTGAAAAACCATATGTGATTGTATAAGCTTCTTGTCCTTTGACATTATCTAGGATCTCATCACATAATAAAGTTGGGAATAGATCATAAACACAGGCACCATTAGATTTGCACAGGTCTACATAAATCGTTGATCTCTCCTTTTGTATTCTTTTCTTGCACTACCATGGGACTCACCTAATCATATTTTTCTACTGGATCTATGATGCCTGGAGAAACCATATTTTCCAACTATTATTTTACCTTATTCTTGTATTTTGGATTCAATCTGTATGGGCGCTACTTCACAGGGTGTGCATCAAGTTTTAAAGTGATCTTCACAGCTCCAAGTTATCCAATTACTCCTTTCAATTCTGAGAACTTTGTAGGGAAAAATTCCTGATATTCTATCAACAGTTCAACAACCTTTCCTATTGTGTCATCATCCGAGTAGTCTCCAATATTTTCCAACTTCAATTGCTCTTCAGATCCAATATTCACCTACTGAATCTCTAGAGGTTTTGTCACATCTAGTGAAGTGATTGAGGGTCCAACAACTACGC
Source organism: Pinus albicaulis (assembly GCA_034641835.2). Taxonomy (NCBI): domain Eukaryota; kingdom Viridiplantae; phylum Streptophyta; class Pinopsida; order Pinales; family Pinaceae; genus Pinus; species Pinus albicaulis. Next base: position 1,486,703,150 of record CM076581.1, read on the forward strand.
ACTGTACCTTACATTCCGGAATCATGATATTCCTTGGATCTTCTTCATTCTCTTCAACCATCAAATTTCTACAATTCACAATATCCTTCATATGTGCATCCCATGCTAGCGAAGCATACTCTATCATTGGCCTTGTTGTGCCAAATATAATTTCTTCAATGTTATGCAATGCTTTACCAATCTTATCAAACCAAATTTCAAAGCTTAATGTTAGAATGAAACTCTCCCTCAGCGCAGACCATTCACTAGTACCTTGGTGCATCTCTATCTCCAAATACCAATCAATAGGTACCTTTCCCAATGTATGAATGGAAACGTGGACCCATTGTTGGAACAGGGTCTCCTAACAAGCTGCAAAACTGGTCCATTTTGATTATTTTTTATTATATTTAGTATAGCACAGGGGTTTTGGGGTGGGTCAATGCCCCGAACATATTATAATGGGTCAAAGGGTAATCTAGGAGTCCGAAAACCATGGGTTGCAGACCATAGGAACGTCAAGGCTAGATTGTTATAAATAGAGATGCATTTTGGATTGTAAAGGATAAGACTTGATGAGATATTGATGCGATTTGTTGTTTAAGCTATCTGTTTGGATTTTGGGGAATGGACTCCTATTGGCTGTGTGTGTGGAGATCCTAGTCCAGCTATGTGTGGACCCTATTACTGTGTGCACAGGTTGGGAAGGGAATTGTAAGGAAATATTGATGAATGAATGAATGTGAAGGATTATTAGAGATCTGAATCTATGATTATTGTTGTATGAATTGCTGATAATTGTTGTTTTATGTGTTTTATGTCTTTTCGCTGCTATGGTCTATGTACTAAATGCCTGGATCTAGATCTGTTCTACTCTGTTTATATAATGCTATGTTGATGTTATAGACAACATATAATTATAGATCTAGTGCACGTGAATGAGAATAGATACATAATTAACCCTGTGAAGAACAAGGTAATCTGGGAATTACAGAATAGAACGCAGCTCTGCTTGCCTTACCCTCCCTTTCTCAGGGTGTAGAAAAATGGTTCTAGCACCCACCCATACTACTTCGGGTGACACTGTGACTTGCGAAAGAAGGTCACTACTGAAAGGGCTAGTAGTATAGGGGTTTTTTGGCAAACCTTGCACACCAAACCTAGGTTAGGACCCTTCAAGCCAATAAATGGTTTCGTTGCCAGGACCGAAAGAAGTCTGAGAGAAGAATCAATTGATGACAAGAGAATACTGGAAGGCTGAAAGAAAAGAGTTCGAGGACTTTTTTGAAATTCAGATCCAGGAGTTCACAGTAAAAGAAAATCGCAGTGAGAAGTTAACAACAGAAAGATGGAAAAATAGATACGTCCTTACTAAAAGCTACGAAATATTCTTGGTGACTTTTGCAATTGAACTCCAAGAGTGGCTGGCCAGACTGGTGGAATTCCATAAGTGCTGGAAGGATGAGTGGGTCACTTTGTGGACCCCAGAGTTGCTTGAACAACTTGAGAAAACTGATAATACTATCACACGCACGGTGGATCACTGGGTGGATAATGTGCTGGGAGGATTTGTGATAGAATTTTCCATTGATCAGTTTGTACCATACTCTGAAGCTGAATGATGATTTTTCAAAGGATTATGAGGCAAATTCCTGAGGACATTACCATTGTTGATCAAGAAATTACTATGCAAAAAGAGCATTCTGTGTAGTCATACCAACTGAATGACCTCGGATCTAGACGGGAGTGCGACCCGCAGTAGTAAATACTATCGGGCCAACCTTGATGGGGGGAGATCCACCTACAATACGTTGTAGGAACCAGCTGCGCAAGATCCCCCATCATCATCGCCACCTTGGATGTGCAAAGGTAAGAGTTCGCCTATACCGCCACCCCCCCTAGACAGTGATATGGCGGTGCATTTAAAACTACCTACCTTCAAGGGGGTAGGATACAAGGATATGGACCAGTTTTCATTTGTGGAAGACTCTGTCTCGACTGTGCAGAATGTGGCAAGTGACACGATCAAGAGGGTGCAGTTGTCTTTAGCATTCAAAGACAGAACTCTGGACTGGTATATGCGATATGTTGCCCAGAATGGGACTGCCTCCATTCAAGATATCAAGGATGCTTTGAAGCAACAATTGCGGAAATTGAAATCTTATTCCCAGCTGGTAGTGGAAGTGAAGGACTTCAAACAAGGTGCATCTGAGTCTGTATGGGAGGCTGATCAACAATTGAAGAAGGAAATTAGGGAAGGAGGGTTTGAGTATGATGATAGACAACATACGGAGTGGTTCATCGCCATGTTTTTACCTCACCTACGTACGCGAATGAGCCATCAGACCTTTGAATCATAGGAGAAAGTTGTGGAAGTTTTTATGAAATTAGAAGTTGCACCCTGAGAGGATACGTCAGCAGGGATACAACAAATCCAGGAATAACTTGGGATATGCATATGGAGATGCAAAACTAGCGAAAAGAGTGAGGAAATGACATCTGCGCAGATCTTTGGTGTATATGTTGCCAGGCGTCTAGCCATACGAAGGATCAGTGCCCTCTGATGAATGATTATATGGAAGCCAGAGGGCCTAGTCCAATACGCCCAGGGGAAAATAGGGAACCTATCTTGTTACGACCAGGATCAAGCAGATTTGTGCTATGGTGTGATAATTTTTGGGCAGCAGGCCTACATAATACGAACCATTGCCCTAAGCTGGGTGCGTACGTCCCATAACTAAAGAAATAATGGTGCTGATTTTGCCGATCAGTGGGACATGATGAGCAGAAATTTCACACATATGACTTAATGATGGATAGTGGGAAATTATATCGGGTGCAATCAGACCCTGCATCACCAAGAATTGCTACGCATTTTGGAAGATCACCGGCTCGAGGCAGAGGAGGTCGGGGAGGAATCGCAGGCTGAGGACGAGGTCAACTAATCTGTTATAACTGTGGAGAAATAGGGCACTTTGCCAAAGAATTCCATAATCCCACCAGGCTGTCATTTAAATATTGTAGACAGTTGGACCATGAGGTAGAATATTTCCTAATTTTAATAGTCAAGATGTAGGAAAAGCAGTCTACCCCTATGCAGAATGTACAGAGGGTTAAAACTGAGCTAAGGGAGGCAGATCCAAGCATAAAAGTCATGACACGTAGTGGGCTGGACACCCACAGAAAAAATAAGGGCTTGCCCCTCGGAAAGGAGTGTCTTGCAAATAATAAGCACCATTGGAAGCCCCCACGCAGCCTTAGATCGAAGAAGGAATTGATCCCTTTTAGAAGGCATGTCTGAAGTTACTAAGGAATGCCTAGGCCATAGGAAATCTCCTAGCATTACTAAATAGCTATGCAGCTTGACCCAATTTGATCCCTGAGACCAAGGATATACATCAAATGTACAGCTATAAGAAACGCACCTGGAGAGAAATGCAATTAACTGAATAGATCAGAGACTATGAAATGGATCAGGTTATCTTAGATATTGGATCAGATGCCAACGTCTTACCAAAAAAAACATGGAAATGAATGGGAGAGCCTAAATTGGAATGGTCCACTATCCAGTTGTGAATGGAAAATCAATAGAAAATCACCCCTCTAGGTAGGTTACCGAAGGTCATGGTTGACATTGCAAGGTTTAGGGTCCTAGTTGATTTTGAAGTAATAGAAATAGTTGAAGGCGCGGACCCCTACCCTGCGCTCCTCGAGCTACACTGGGAAATAGACATGGGGGGGAGTCATCAATCTCAAGAAATGCAACATGGTGTTCGAAAACAAAGGTACGTGTGTCATAGTACCACTAGATACAGCAGAAGGTTCACGGTATATAGAGGCAGCCTATGCAAAGGAGGAATTAGATCAAATTTATAAGATAAATGGGTAGGATGAAGATCGGGTTAACCCCACAGATGAAGGAATGCTGTATTGGGAAAAGGAAAGTGAATGTTTTTCCGACTCTGATGAGGAGCTGGAGAATTGGAAAGGTCAATTGCATGAGATTTCAGTGCTTCAAAGCCTTCAGACCATCAGGAATTTCCATCGCATTTCTACCACAGAAAGAACCTTGCCCTGATAGGAGGATGTAGGTAATAATCAACAGCCTGAGGAACCTAAGATTCCCACGGAACGCAGGCCAGAAGCGCTACCGCTAACTCGATACAAAGAAGCTACGTAGGGACCGATATTCTCTACTCAGGGGAAGTATTGGAGTAGGGTGATCCTGCTTATAGGAACTCTAGTGGCCAGATGGGCTCCAAGGTCAGTCGACCTACGCATATACCTACTGACGTCCAACACTCAAGGGTGGGATCGACCCTTGCCTGAACAGACTTACCAGGGAACCACTAACCTAAGCACGTGTAGGATTACGGACCTGTCTACAACCATGTCTATTTGGGAGAATCTGTGAACATATCAAGTAATAAATAACATAAGGGTGTATGACACAACCTTCTCACACAAGGACGTCCTACCCATGAACAAAGTAAAGGGCTCGAAAATACTACTGATCAACTTGTAGGTACACCTCGCGTCAACCCTCGTTCAAGGTACGCGAATGACCTAAAAGCATCATCCATGGGCCAACATTCCATGGACATGACCTTGGGCATGAAGGATGACCATCAAAACATCTCGATTTAATAAGAAAATACCCTTGCAAGCATGAAAAACAGGCGGTAGATCATCAATGCAGCCATTTATGATAAGCACGGTCCGACAGATCGAGGGTACGTGCCACGCACGAGCTACCTGGCCATTAAATAGATTTGGTTGGGGTGTGGATGGCTAGAAAAATTCGGGTCAGGCTATTTATTCACTTTTCAATAGGCTTTGGCTATCTACATCTTGGTTTTCTGTGTTCATCCATACTTTCTGTAATTCTCATCCCTCTATTAAAAAGATGGACCCTAACCCACTAAAGGAACTGTTACGAGGAACTAGGAATGCTGAGTGCAGTAATAGCCATGAGCATGGGCTTCCAACAGAAAGGATTGTCTATGAACCATGCTCAGTAGGAACGCTACGGTACAGGGACATGCTGTGACTTCTCCGCTGCTTCCGAACGTCGCCCATCAGAAGCAATGTATGTTCACTCCCTCGCATTGCCATAGTTCGCACTCCTGAACTAACTACTGGGGACATTCAATTAGACTTAGTGTAGCTATCTAGTACATAGTTACAAGGCCTATCCTCCAGACTGTTGCAAATAGAAGCCTATCCATAGTCTGGCTACTTTGCACACGCAAATAGAAGCCGCACTAGTGCAGTGACTTAGGACGAGTCACAAGATTGTGTTGGGGGATTTTTGGAATGAGGTCGCATAACAAGCTGCGAAACTGGTCTATTTTGAGTATTTTTTATTATATTTAGTATAGCACAGGGGTTTTTGGGTGGGTCAAAGCCCTGAACATATTGTAATGGGTCAAAGGGTAAACTAGGAGTCCAAAAACCATGGGTTGCGGACCATAGGAACGTTGAGGATAGATTGTTATAAATAGAGATGCATTTTGGATTTTAAAGGATAATAATTGATGAGCTATTGATGTGATCGGTTGTTTAAGCTATCTGTTTGGGTTTTAGGGAATGGACTCCTGTTGGTTGTGTGTGCGGAGATCCTAGTCTAGCTGTGTGCGGCCCCTACTGCTGTGTGCGCAGGTTGGGAAGGGAATTGTAAGGAAGTATTGATGAATGAATGAATGCGAAGAATTATTAGAGATCTAAATCTGTGAGTACTATTGTATGAATTGCTAATAATTGTTGTGTTATGTATTTCTATCTTTTAGCTGTGAACGTATGTTTACTGAATGCTTGGATCTAGATCAATTCCACTCTGTTTATATAATGTTGTGTTGATGTTATAGAAAGCATATAATTATATATCTACTGCACATGGATGTAAATAGATACATACTTAACCCTGCGAAGAACAAGGTAATCTAGGAATTACAGAACATAATGTAGCTCTGCTTGCCTTACCCTCCCTTTCTTAGGGTGCAAAAACCTAGCTCTAGCACCCACCCATACCACTTCAGGTGATACTGTGACATGCGAAATCAGGTCACTACCGAAAGGGCCAGTAGTATAGGGGTTTGTTGGCAAACATTGCACACCGAAACTAGGTCAGTACCCCTCAAGCCAACACCCATTCACGTATCGGTTCTATGCCCCATACCTAATTCCATTTAGCCATATATTTGTGTGGATCATCCTTCCTAGAGTAGAATTTATCGATTTTGATAGTTGGACATTGAAAGCGTAACCTCATCATGTGTATGCATTCATCCCAATTGCCAATGTTTTCTTTATGAGTCTCCCACCATCGTGATGGAGTAGTGTGCAATCCGAGATCCAAGCCATGGAATATTCTCCCTTCTGGGACAGTTATTTCAAGCTCTCTTAAAAGCATGTCCACGTCAATTAGACCATCATAATGTGGTAATTTGCGTACCTCATATGTTATGCATCAAAGAGATCTAGTCACTCGATTATAGCACAACGTAGATACTTCATGTAAATAGTTCTTATTTTTTCCAATTCTTCATTATAAACTAAGAAGAAAGAGATTTCCTTTTCCCAATTAAGATTTCCATTAGCTGTTGGGTTGATCCAATATTCCTTTCACAAAGTCATCTTATAGACATGATCATTATCATCATCAACACGCACAGGTTCTGTATATCTTTGTCCTTATGTGGGATCTAGGGGAATGATGACTTTGGTTCCATTTCTTTCAAACTCCATTCTTATTTTCTTCAGGTTTATGGCACCACCCATATTAATAGCTCAATCTAATCCCAAAAGTACACAATAAGGATCAGTATCATCCACAATTTTTAAAACATTAAATTTTTCATGCACCTTAACACCTTCAATACAGACTACGACCTGCGACAACCTTCCTAATGGAATGATTTTCTGTTGATTTTGCATGCACAATTGAATGGTAGACCATTCCAGCTTGGGTTCTCCCATGCAATTCTAGGTTTTCTTAGGTATGACGTTTGCATCAAACCCCAGATCTAGAATAGCTTGATCCATCCCATAAGCACTGATCTACATGGTCATATGCATCTCTCGACCCATCCTCTTCTTAATCATATAGATTTTGTTGACATCTCTTTTTTCTAACAGTTGTTTTTCCTTCTCTACGCAGTTAATTATCCAAGCCTGAAGGTTCTCTACTGGCTTTTTGTTGTGTAGTAACATAATTCAAGGTTGTAAAAAAAGTTGTATTTATTCATCTACCCCTACCTCCTTTGTGAGCCTACCTGAGTTTGACATACATCCTTCTTCAAACTCCTTTCGCGCTTAAACAATAGTCTCCTTTGTGCACTATAAATCAAATCCATCTTTGTTCTTAGGTGCCTTACAAATACAAAGATTAGTATCTAGTTGATTTCCCTTATCCTCATTAGTGGCTACACCACTCCTACTGACCACATTCATGCGAGGATCTTCCTCAAAGGTTTCTGCTCTGACCATCTGAAGATTCTGCATCAGAGTCTGCATCTTTTTCTCCTACATTTTAGCAACCAAAATAGGGCAATCTTCTATTAAATGGTCAAACTGTCTACAATAACTACATGATTGTCACGCCAGATTTAGAAAATCACGCGAATAGTGACCATCATCTCCGTAGTTGTAGAAAATAACATGTCCCCTTCTTTGACCAAATGATATGCCTCCTCATCCTCTTCCTCTGCCCTGAAATCCACCACTCCCAGAGGGGGATGCTAATGAGGTAGGTTTGGCCTGCATTCTATATATTCTAGCTTTATCCAACATCATATCATAAGTTCAACAATGATGTTCATCATGTCCCAGTGATGAGCATAATGTACAAAACAGTTGTTTCAGCTCAGGATGATACTTTGCAACCCTTGGAAAGAAATATGTTTCATGCAATCCCGCAACTTAGCAGATTATGCACCATACTGCTCTCTTCAGTGGGCTAGGTGCTCCGGCGTTCAGATAATTATTGAAGATGGGACATTGTTCCTTATGGTGCCCAACAACTTTAAATTTTATGCACCAGACCTTTGCGCATACCTCCTTGCCCTTATCTTTGCGCAAATTCTGAATTTACAGATGCATTTCTTCCAACTCACTCTTAATCAGTTTAGTTCCAAGTGCCATATGTGTTGGGGTAGATTCTAATTTCATCGCAATCTCCATAGCCTCAGTCTGTGTGGCAATATTATGTTGACCCAATGGATACCGTAGATGTTAGAAAAACATAGCAATAAACCACTCCTTATGTTGGGTATCATTGATAGTAAATCCACCATCTCTGATAGTGCACTTCAGCCTCTGATCTTCCTCCCACACATATTCATTTACCTCCTGATGAATCTCTTTCATTTTTGTAGCCAACTGTGCATATGACTTAGGCTCCTTTAAATTTTCCTTTAGGGCATCTTTCACTTCATCGAGAGTGGAATTAGGTTTTGCTTGTCCATATATGATATACCAAGAAAATGCACAATCTTGGAAAGCAGTGGCTAATTATACTTTCTTAACATAATTATTATTAACCTGCTGAGCTCTCCATAAAAGAATATTTGCAAACTAAAATTCTTCACTATCTTCATTTCCAATACCTATGAAAGTAGGTAGCTTCATGGATGCGGCTATATCGGTGCCTAGGGGAGGTGGAGGTGGAAGTGGAAATGTACTGTGGTGGAATGAGTTCTTTGTGAGATTAGTGTGGAAGTGGGGTGGATGGGAACTAGAAGAGGGTCAACACTCTCTTATAATTCTGATTTGATGAAACTTCTTCTTGGAAAACTTACTCTTCTTGAGAGTTAACATATTCACTAGAGATACTAGTTTCGAGTTCACCGTCACTATCAGATCTACGCTTGAAAGGGCTATAAATAAATCCTTTTTTGAGACTTTGTGGTAAAGTCTTTCACTGCACGTAGTCTGACCTCTTTGGGACATTCATGCAATATGTTGGCACAAAGAGCCATGTTCACATAATATAATTTTCAACAATAAACTCAAAGAGCATAGGAACTTGCCTCTAGGACCCTTGAAAAATATTATTTCTTCTTCCCATTATCACGCAGACTGATCAATGGAAAATTCAATGACAAATCCTCCCAAGACATGATCGATGCAGTGATTTATCGCATGGGTGATCTTATTGTCTCTCTTTTCTAATTGATGAATTAATTCAGGAGTCCACTCAGTGACTATGTCATCCTTCACGTAGGTACTGAATTTAGTCAATCATGAAAACCACTCCTTTAGTTCAGTTTTGAAGGAGAAAAATAATATCTCGTGAGCTTCTGTATAGATGTACTTCTGAACCCACTTTTCAGTAGATATCTTAGAACTTTAATTCTTTTGGATTGTGAATTCAAGGATCTTTCTGTCCAAACAATCTTGCAATTCATTCTCTGAAGGGTGCCACAACATCAAATCCCCCTCAAAATGATCCCAGTCCTGACAACAGAACCATTTGTTGGCTTGAGGGGTCCTGATCCAGGTTCAGAGTTTATCGCGCAACCAACAAACCCTCCAACTACTAGCCCTTTTTGCAATGACCTGCTTACGCAGATCAAAGTATCACTTGAAGCAGTATGGGGGAGTGATGGAACCATGTCTTTACACCCTGAGGAATAAAGTAATGTGGTAGGCCTAAATGGGTTGATTACAGAACTTATACAGATCAAAATCAAATGCACGCAAATACAAACCAATATTTATCAGATTAGCTAGTCGCAAACACATATAACGTAGAAAAAGATATATCAAATATCAACTTCGTCAAATATATATAATAATGGAAAAAAATCGATGTAATGCATAATAAATTAAGAAGATTTATCCATGTATTAAACCCTCAATATATATTTATGCATAACTAACATATTTACTCGCACATATACAATTAAGCATCACATAAGTAAAGTGATCTCAATTCAATAAGAAAATATAACTCAAATAACACACTGCTTTTACCAAAACCAGTCTTTGTATTAGATTCCAATAGTTCACTACAACAGAATTCACCTTACAATTACCCTTCTACGCACACAGCCAGTGGAGTCCACAAATAGCCAAGACTAGGTCTCCATGCACATAGCCAACGCGAGCCTTTATACCCAAACCAAGAGTTAAAGACATGCATCACAAAATTTCTTACATCAAAATATCATATCAAATCTTACCTCTTACTTAAACTTGATCTATCTATATATATCCATCTTAGCACATAGATACTACAGTCTCAAACCATGGTTTGAGGCCCACATTTTACCCTTAAAACCATTTTACATAAAAGAGGGACTTTAAACCACCCCAAAGCCCCTTGACCTTTCCACACAGTGTGCATGTGAAAAAAATATACAAAAAGATACTAAAAAATGTACCCCAGGGAACTCTGCTCCAACAAGATATAAAGTTAATATTCGAGAACATTTCTTCTCCATTGAACTGATCAAACAAGTCATAGATCCTCGACAATGGATACCTACTCTTAATCATCACCTTTTTCAACTACCAATAACCAATGCATAACCTCACAATACCATCCTTCTTCTTTAGAAACAAATCCGGTGCACCCCAAGGAAATACACTTGGCCTAATGTATCCTTTTTCAAGAATTTCCTTCAACTACAACTTCAATTCCACTAAATTTGGTGTGCTCATCTTGTAAGGTGCCATTGATGCTAGTGCTTCCCATGGTATGAACTCAATGGGAAAGTCCACTTACCTGTGAGGTGACAACTATGAAATATTTGCAGGAAATACATCCTAAAACTCTTGTAAAACTGATTACCTTCTCAATACGTATGTATCCTGAACATCCTTTCCTTTATTACTAGAAATCTGTACTGCGAATAACACACATGATTTACTACGACTAAAATTTTCCTTCATAGTTGTCACTATCCAAACTGATGTTACCTTCTTCTTACCCTACAAGATTATTTTTATCCATTTTCATCCAAGCACTCAATAGTCTTATCATAATATTCCACCTTGGTCCTACGAAGATACAACCATTCCATACCCAAAACATATTTTGTGATCCCAACGAAAGTACATTCAAATATGCTAATGTATGGCATACCATTAAATTAAAATGCACAATCTCATACCCAGTGATGAACTCTCTTCTTAGTACATGTATCCAACCGTAGTAACCAAGAATTAAGATGCACTTATTTATCTCCACCACACTTATCCTAGAGGTCAATATTAACACAACTACAATTAGATCCCGGGTCAATCAAAACAGAAACAAATTAATCTAAAAATTTATCTCCCTCTTGATAATAGACGCTTGGGGATTTTCCTTCCCATTATCAAGCGCAACATAAATCCAAGGAATACATTGTCCAACATACCCCACTATCTATGCCCCTTGAGCAGTATACCTCAGGTTTCCAATTCCAGATATAACCTATTTTTCACTGCCCTGGAGCCTTAGTTGCTCCCATGACAAGGAATGCATGCGAATATGATCGTACAGTTTCTCCCACAACAAGAAATGCATGAGGCAATGTCCTTTATCAATTCTGAGCCCCTTTTTCATGGCTAGGACTCAGACCACTACCCATAACTTGATGAGGCTTCCAAAAATGTTAAATAACATATTTTTTGTCAGTCAATAATTGTTTCATTATATTTTCAATAAAATATAACTTAAAAAGATCATCATGGCAACCTCTGCTCTCTCATTCTGACCAGACTATTTGAAAGTGGAATCTAGGACATAATAAAAAGGAAAATTAACATATATTATTTGCAGAGGGATTGTAAGCCTAGACATAACTAACATAAAAATAAATAAAACCATAACTGATAGCTAAATATCAAGGCGGCAGGTGAGGAGGTAGTACAGGAGGAGAAACGAAGAAACCGACATGATAATGCATAAGGAAGTCAATGTGCTCCACCCTTGCCTCGAGAATGTGAAGGTGGTTGTTTATATGGACATGCTCATGCTGAAGGTTGTCCATCTACTCCAATATATCATTCTATCTATGGTGAATTTTGCGGAAATACACCACATTATCATTCGTATCTTCATACCTGTGATCTCAGAGGATATATATATTGTTTTGGATTTTAAAAATCTTCACTGCAAGAGATTCCAAAGTGACTGGAGCTACCACTTGGCCATGCGAATGAACTAGAGATATAGTATCCATTTCCTCAGTGTCCTAGCTACCATAATTTGCAGAGGACGGACTTTGACCAACATCAGGATGCCTTTATGGTGGTTATTTCCCACCCCCATAGTAGGGTTGACCGTATTGATGGGGCATTGAATAAAGAGGAAAATTAACTAGAGAGAAGGGGTAAGATCCCAAAAGAGGAGGACACATGCAATACAAAAACTGATACATGGGTTGTTGAGCCAACCCCGAGGAGACAACTGCACCAAACCATTCACCACCCTCCTACAGGACGAGGATAAACAATCCATTAACCACACTAGGTGGCCTGCACCCCCTTTAACATAGACACTTGAAGCACAATTCCTCTTTTAAAGACACACAATAGATGCCCCAGTCACATTGAGGTCAGATTTACACCACGAAATACCAGAGGACACCCACATGGATCCCACAATTTCACACGCAAGCACCACCAGATGTGCCAGGTATTGAGAAAACCACCTTATAAAGAGTCTCGAAGGCTCAAACTCCTTAACCCACACACTGCTCGCCACCCTTCGATAGGAACAAGACAAAAAAACTGCGGTCCACACCGGATGAGCTTCACCCCATCTGTCACAAACACCCCAAGTACAATTCAACCCATAGTAGCACACATTAGACACACCAATAACTCTGAGGACAACCTTATACCAAGCAATTTCACATAGTGGCCACTAGGAACTCACAAATTGTTGCTTGAGCACTACCATAAGGGAAACGTTTTGAACTAAACACCATACAAAGAGACGAAGAGACTTGAACTCCTTAACCCATGCAGCCTAGACAAGAAGGTTGAGTGAGGAAAATTCCTTTTGTTCGAATCAGCGATGGTGTAGGGCTTGGTGATGACTCAACTATGCACCTTTCCGCATCCATGGTTCACAAGGGTGGAGCAAGTAATGAACTCGCTACCACACCACTGGGCCTTGATCCTCCAATGTGCATCTCAGCCAAGGTCGAAACCCTGGGTAGCCATCATCGATACAAACCCACACACCCTGCTTACCAAAACTCATCTCCCAAGCTTCCACAGTAAACTTCCTCCGAGAGCCTCTTGCAAATATAAACATGATGGCAACTGGAGCCTCCCACATACCTATGTATTGAATGGAGGACACCTGCAATAAAAAAAACTGATACATGGGTTGTTGAACCAACTCCAAGGAGAAAATTGAACCAGACCATTCACCACCCTCCTGCAAGATGAGGATAAACAAGCCGCTAACCACACTGGGTGTCTTGTACACCCTTTGTCGCAGACAGCTGAAGCACACTTCATCCTATAAAGGAACACATTAGACACCCCAGTCAACCCGATGTCATATTTACACCACGAAATTCCAGAGGAAAACCACATGGATCCCACAATTTCACACCTAAGCACCACCATATGGGAAAGGTTTTGAGAAAACCACCCTAAAAAGAGACTGGGAGGTTAAACCCCTTAACCCACACACTTCTCACCACCCTTTGATAGGAATAACAAAAACAAGTTGCGGTCCACGCTAGATGGGCTTCACCCCCTCCGCCACAGACACCCCAAGCACAATTCAACAAATAGTAACACACAAAATATGCATCAATCACTCCGAGGACATGCTTACACCAAGAAATTCCCAAGAGTGGCTACTAGGAGCCCACAAATTGTTGCTCAAGCATTACCAAATGGGAAAATTTTTGAACTAATCACCATACAAAGAGAGGAAGAGACTTGAACTCCTTAACCCATGCATACACAAGAAGGCTTGGTAAGACAAATTCCTTCTGCTCAAACCAGCGACAAGGTAGAGCTTGCTGTTCAATCATCTCTACACCCTTTTGCGTCCCTAGGTCACAAGGACATGGGAAGCAATGAACTCCATAGCACACCATAGGGCCTTGATCCTCCATAGTACATCGCAACCAAGGTCGAAAACTCTGGGAGAAACCATGGATACATACCCAAAAACCCTGCTTACATAAACTCATCTCCCAAGGTTCCACACTAAAATTCCTTCGAGACCAACCTACAAATATAAACATGATGGGAGAAGGAGCCTCCCACATACCTGTGTATTGAATGCATCGTGTTTGTATAAGTGTGAAGTTATGGAGTGCGTGAAGCTGCAACAGGTCTCGAGGCCCTCTCTAGTGCCAGTTGTACCAATGTCCAATCACCCCCATCTCGGAGAAATGATAAATAACATTAAAAAAAGGCTACTAATGCAAAAAATTGAATAAATACTTGACTGTACCACTACCAGTCATGACAAGTAGTCTATTAAACAGATCATGAACTTGTAATCTATATGTCATAACAATATATCTAAACATATAGATCTCATGCTTATGTGAGAATTGTCAAGGACTACTAATGTCTCCTTCTAATAGTTTCATTCTCATCTATTGGGTCATGCCTTCACTAACATTTCATATACTAACCAAAACATGATGAGAGCCATACATCATAACTTTCATAAAACATGGTTATAACCAACCAATAACCAAAGATATATCAATGACGAAACAACCATTAAACCCACATAATGACAAGCACATTTACTCACAAAAATACCATATGGAAAAGAGCTCAGGGAATTCCATGTACCACCCGACCATAGATTGAGCTAAACAAATTTTCTCTTTCAGCGAGTCACCCTCACGCCATATTCCAAGAATGAATATGAGATCTCATGAAACAATTAAAAAAAACCAAATGAATGCTTCCAGAGGCCAGACCAACTCAACCCTCAACCAATAATTTCACTTCACAATCAAGCATCACTAACCATCACCATATTGGTCTCTACCCAAGCTCTCCAACTATCGAAAGTTTTTATTCCAACCAAGGATTCTAGAGCTAGTAACTCAATCCACAATTATTCATGGGATCGAGAGTGTTTTTCCAAGCAGGGCTTCTAGGACTAGTAACTCAACCCACAAAGTGCTTGAGACAATTTTTCCAAGCAAGTCTTCTAGGACTAGTAACTGAACCGAAGTTGTTGTAGGGCTTCTAGAGGGTTTGTCCAACCAAGGCTCTAGGAACTTGTAACTCAACCCATAACCAAAGGAACATGAGAACCAATTACAAAAAAAAGTAAAACCCACAACACCATGGCTATCCATGTAAATGAAAAGGCTAGGAAAATCCAATGTCAATACAGACACTTCTCTATGCCAATGGCAGATCATGACCAACAAACCACAATTATATTCCATGCATTCCAAAACTAGCAAGGAAATAATACATGTAACGCGGTACCTGAAAGAAAAACTCACTGTAGTTGTTGATCTCGATGTCCCCTTGTACTTTCCTCTCCTTCTTTGTCTTTTGGCTCCAAATACCATGTATGAAACACTCCTCCAGGAGTGATCCAAGAAAAATGTAAGTGTCTGAGAGTATGGGAAAGAGAGTAGAATGAGAGAGCTCCAAAAATGAACTTTCAAAAGTATCAACTAAAAAAAGCTATAAATTGATCCTCTGAATACTTTTATTAATGAGCCCTCTCTTTTATTAAATTTTTATTATTTCATTCATTTTCCTCCTCACATGCAACCTGTGACCTTTCACCTTCATTTTCTCCTATTTCCTATTATTTTAATAAATAAAATGTCAATTAATGCCTCATGCCTTTCCAAAACCTTTTCCATTGTCTTTGCCAATTCCATAGCCATTAATTAATCACAAGTGATCCCCATCATTGTATTTTGCCCAACATTCATCTTGGAATACATGTCTCATGACCTTCGTTATTATTTTTCCTTTTTTAACTTTATAACATGGATTTTTCCGAGGGTTGTTACATATCCAGCACAAAGAGATATCAAATCTCATTTTAGTTTCAAAGAGGTTTACCTCTCAAGAGATGTGATCCCTCTCAATGCTTGATAGATATGAGGTTCATATAGACCTATAACGGTCTATATCAAGTTCAGGTTCGAATTGCAGAACCTTGAAATTTGAGAAAAAAATTAATAATAAAAAATTAAAGAATAAAATTTAACTTAAAGTTCAACAATATATATGTAATATAAAGATAAATGATATTAATATTAATTATATATTATAATTTAATCTATTAACATTTTTAATTTAATTTTATAAATATATTGAAATTTATATATTGTTATATGTAACTATAAAGTGATGATTAAATAAAATATATGAATTTAAATTATGATTATATAAAGCCTTAAATGATTATGTAAATAATTTTATTATACAAAATTAGATTAAAATTTATATATTATTATATAAGTATAGTAATAAGTAAATAAATCCATGGTTTACTCATAAATGTCAACGATTTCTAAGATAAACTAAGGAAATTATTACAAATTGAAAGAAAATTTATGTGATTAGAGAAATTATTAATTATTAATAAAAACCTAACTTTAATATTATTAAAAAAATATAAATTATAAGAAAGAAAAAATTAATTAAAATGTTATATAATTAATAAAAACCTAACTTTAATATTATTAAAAAAATATAAATTATAAGAAAGAAAAAATTAATTAAAATGTTATAATTATATAAGAAATTTATTATGAAAATTTATTTGTTAAAAAAAGAATAATAATATTATTAAAGAAATGAAAAAAAACTATAAATTATAAGAAAGAAAAGTTTAATTGTATAAAAAAATATCTATCATGAAAAGATAGTTGTTAAAAATAGAAATAACAATAATAATATTATTAAATATATTGGTGTTAAAAATAGAAATAACAATAATAATATTATTAAATATATTGTTTGTAAGAAGGTAAAAAAAACAATACAAATATTCCACTTAAATTAAGATTATCAAATGTAATTGGTTTCCATATTTACAACCAACATTAACCTGATGAAAGCATGTAATTATTTGTTTCTAGTTATAATATATTGTAATTATGTTGGTAATTTTGGGCAAAGAAATTAACAAATCAAATAGAAAACAAGAAGAGTTGCACCGCAACAAGTCCCTGCCTTGAGGTGGGGAGCTTCAAGAAAATGTTTAACATCTAAACAAACAAAAATGAGATTCTGCAATATCAGAAAATACAAAATTTGGAATAATTCCAGATCCCCCTACAATAATAAGTAGTTACAATGAACTTCAGACCTGTACAATGATGATGCCATTGAATTGGTCTTGTACACTGAGGCCAGGCCAGTCCCATGGCAGAATCCAAGCCTACTAGGCTCTGATACAAATTTTACACACGTGGTACTAATATTTCCACCTTTAAACAAACATAACTAATTTTTCAACGTGCTAGTGATTCAATGGGTAAATTTTTAATGTATCATCTGCTATATTTCCCCTTGAAACCATAAACAAGCTTGATACATAGAGGCAAACTTCCCCAACTTGAGATTTATACTTGATGTTGTATGATGTTGGTTATACAACATGTTGATCATAGCAATTACATGTGTTTTTATTTTTTTAGCACCTCATTATATATATATATATATATATATATATATATATATATATATATATATATATATATTCCGTTTAGAGTTGTTGATATGAAAACCCGGACCCGAGGGGTAAAACAATCCAGGTAAATAACTATACATGAAAAAATTAAACATGTTTCAAGTGAACTGAACTCGCTATCAATCTTAATAATCCATCCTAATAATCAGGTTGTACGAACAGGCAACCAGAAAAATTAAATATATTAATGAAATGTTAATATATTAATAAATATATGAGTATGTAATTCATAAGATTTTAAAAAGTATAAATATAAAATACACGGGTCTTTATGGAATAAGATATCGTGGAGCTTCAACTTGTTCGACATGTATGCATTACACTTGGAGTTGCCTAATCTCTCACGTAATAGTTGGATAGTTCGAGGAGGTCTCAGAAGAACCACCTTAATCATTCATATGAGTGCCTAGTAAGCAATGGAAATTACAGGTTACATTTCACTCTGTTGTGGCGATGAAAAGATGCAAGAAATACCGTTGCTTCTGAAGGAAATCGGAGATATTTTTTCACCCATTCTTATCAACGATCTACGATAAATAATTTTCAGTGGGAAACACTTGTAAGAATGAATGGCCAGTAATGAGAATGAATCGGCTCCTCCTACTACATCTTACGGCTAATCTGGCTAATGTGGAATTCGTGTGCATGTGTCCCCGATGGAAGATATGACACAATGCTTCTCTCCACGCTTATGTAGCGAAGCAATTAAGGAATCTATCAGTGACACACACCACCCTTGAAAGCACCACTGAGTTTGTAGCACCAGCTTCAACTTGAAGCACTATTGTGTAGTGTTGTTCGTTACTTGTTTTACAGGAAGAAACAAGCCCAAAGCTTTTGAAAGTTTAATAATCGACAAATAGGGAGGTAAAATTTTCGGTTATTTCTTGCAATATAGCTAGTACTGCTCAGATAAATATTTTAGAATCTTTAAACTATGAGGCAATGCATTTTTCATTTTGAAAATTTGATAAGGATCCACTCTAGAACTTAGTTATCTTCGTTATCTTTCTGTTCCGCTAATTTTTCAAGTTCTTTCAACTTATAAGGATTCTTATTTAGCAACATAAATTAGGTTAAAATTAGGGCTGAGTTAAAATATTTGCAAGTCTAAATTATATTTAAGCTAAATAATTTAAATATAAAAAAAATTGGTGACCTCTTTTACAATGAGCTTCTTTTAAATATGATTTTGATCAGTTTGGAGTATGCATAAAATAACTCAAATTTTGATCTATTTGGAGTATGCACAAAATAATTCAACCACCGCCTCACATTCTAAATTGTTCAGCCACTAATTTCCTTAAGCTATTTTTCTGAGATAGCTGACTTAGTTATACATTATTTTCTTAATTTAATTGTTTTAAAATACTAAATAACTCACATATTTATACATTATTTTTTTATATTTATTTGGTTTTAGAATACTAAATAGCTTGTCACAAATGAATTTCAATCATAATTACTGAGATTATTCATAGGTATACCATAGGTCATTAGGATTAAGTTTGTTTCAATATTTTATGATTCGACATTTAAGTTCACAACTTGAACAAGTTTCCAAAGGTGAGATCACATATTTTACAATGAACTACTTTAAAACATGATTTTGACTTTTCTTGGAGATTGCACGAAACAGTGACAACTAATTACCCTTAAATTGTAATATGATTTTGAACACTTTAAAGAGCGCAAAAAATAAAACAACTACTCTGCCTCTCATTTTTCACATAGAAACTTATAAAATTTATTAAAGATAGGGAAAATATATTACAACTATAGTGCACTTAATGAATATAAATACCGCAGTGCCATTGTCTAATTGCAATTTACAAGAAAGAAAACTGCACTGACACATGTAAGGTAGGATGGAAGCTACCTCCTTAGTGGATGCCATACACAGTCTTCATTATAGGAAATAGTAATATAAGCTTCCGAGCATCGATTTTCTATATTTCAAAAGTGAAAATTTTCACTTTTTTAAGAGGGTGAGGGCATGCTTTGGACAATCCACCATACCTACGTCGAATCTAGACTACCTGCACCTTTGTGCCTGATGGGGTGGTGAATTGGCTTGTCCTAACCCTGCCCTTGATGCTTCTATGCATATAGTAAATGAAACTCATTATTATGAGTGACCCTAAGGAATCAAGAAGGAACACCAAATTACAGGGTACTTTCAATTGTGTTGTGGAGATGAAAAGTTGTGAGAAATATGGCGGGTGTTGATGGCTATGAAAATTTGGGTGTTGATGGCAATGAAAAAATGCAAGAAATGCAGTCAATGTTGAAGGAAATTAGAGATCTGGCCCATTTTTCGTGAAGAAGGAAGTCTCTCGCAGTCGGTGTTGAAGTCAATCAGAGATCTAGCCTGGCCCATTGTTAGTGAAGAAGAAAGGCTCTTTGATAACTTAGTCCTCAAGAAGGAAGGCTCTTTGATAACTCAGTCCTCAAAGGTATTAGAAGTGTCCAGAGATATTGCTTTCAGTGAGGTGATATTATGTGACATGCACACAACCAACACAACCAATGCATGTTGCATGTTCCTAGATAGGAGAGTACATGGTTGTTGACCACTTGGAAAATCATAACATAGTATAAAGATAGTTCATGAAATAGCATAACATTTAATATCTCTAAATTAATGTTAGCATTAGATTACACTTCCAAAATATGAACCAAACCAATTCAACATAATATATGGTTTTTTTCCTTCTGCCTGAGGAATAGGCCAAAACCACGAATTTGAGTCAAGTTATGCTCAGCTGATTCATAAGTTACAAAAAAATTCATTTCTTATAAAGTTTTTAAGTAATATGTCATCTGAACTAATGCTAAAGAAGACCATTTCGATTACTATAGTCCCATGCCTGATGGAAGGAACTAATAAGGAGTTCATTTTATCGTATTATGCGAACCCAATTCAATGTTCCACGTCTCTCCATATATGGGAGCTTTAAGAGGAGAAGCAACATCAATTTTACCCATAACGATGGATTGATTTGGCTAGATAATTCTAAGTGAAGATAAAACATTTTTATAGATAGTAAATCAAGTTCAGATTTGGTTTTTTTGATTTCATAACATAGAAGTGCAAATGTGGCTTTTGTGAAAATATGTTTGTTATTATAATTGTTTAGAGAGTGATTAATTTTTCCAAAATAAAGAATGATATATTAATATTTATAGAATTTTAGGAAGGTGAAATAAGTTTTCCTCTAAGCTCTAAGTATTTTGATTAGTTCTAAAGAGTGAATTTCATTCATTTTGTTTTTCTGGTGTAAAGTGATAATTTCATAATTAAGTTAATTTTGTATTTAAATTTTCTGCAACTGTTAGTTTGTTCCAATTAATTTTCTCCATTATTTCTAATTTATATATGGAATATTTTGAAGCCAAAGGCTTAAATAATGTAGCTCTAAAACTTAAGTTATGGAAAACTTGTGGATGATGCTTTCGTCAGATGGCATCATGGACGTGAAACTTTAAAAAATTTTAAGCAACACTTTAATACCCTTTCTCCATTGATAAAATTCACTATGGAAGTATATGCTAATGATATCCTTTATTTTATTGACATCCCGATCACCCGAAACTCTAATGGTTCTATATCTCACCAAGTTTACAGAAAGAGGACCCCCACCGAACAATATCTTCATGCCACATCCCATCATCACCCCAACAAAAATTAGGGGTTCTAAACGCCCTTACAATAATAGTTGAATCTCTGATAAAGAAAACCTAGATAAATAAATAAAAACCATCTCATAAATGTGTTCTTGGAAAATGGATACAAACAACATCAACCAATGAAAGCCATAAATAAAGCGAGGAAAGAAACTTGTTACAGAAACACAAATTTGGATAACTACGTTGGCAAAGTGAACCTTCCAAATATTCTTGGGACCACTCACAAAATATCCCATGTTGTAAAAAAAAAAAATCATGACTAACTTCAAACCTTTGAATAAAATTCGCAAATGTTTGAATTTTGTTAAGGATCCGATTGACCCTAAATTCCAAATAAATGTTGATTTAATTCCATGTGCTTATGGAATTCTGTATGCATTAGAATAAATTTAATCCTAAAAGTTCCAATGAAATTTTCATGTAATCTCGATGTCATAAGATGTAAACCAATCAAGATTATTTAAATTTAAAAAGAAGTATATGTAAATATCTTGGAGGGAAAAGAAAAAAAACTAATTTTTTAAATTGTATTTTTGGGTTATCTCCCTATAGGTTTACTCAAATTTCAAGTGTATATGCTCACTGGATGCATAATTCAATTCCACATCCAACGAGTACCAATTATGCATACTTTTGAGAAGACCCACATTGATATAAATTGTAGATACATTAAAAAAACGTGTTCAACACATTGTTTTAACGTATCTCCAATTTCTATCAATGTGGGTCTTCTCAAAAATATGCATAATGGGTACTCATAATATGTGGAATTTAATTCCGCATCCAACGTGTATTTACACCTGAAATTTTAGTAAAAATATAGAGAGATATGTCAAAAATACAATTAAAAAAGTAGTTTTTTGTTTTCCCTCCAAAATTTATAACTCTCATTTAATTATTTTAACTAGTATTTTATTATTTTCTCTTAGGAGGCCATTTATTAGGCTGAAATTTCATTTAATGTTGGGAAGACTAGCCGATCCATCAAAATTTGTATCCTAGAACAAATTATTGACATAAAACGCAATCGATAAAAAAAAATCTACACTTGCAAAACATTCTGACAAAATAAAAAATCATATTTTCATTAATAAAACCCACGTCCTTGCTAAAATAGATCACTACTTCCACATAAAATTTAGAAAAACCATTGAAATAAATAAAACTCAAAATAACCTAAATAAGGACGATGGATGGTCCATAAGTGAAAATTGGATACCCACATTAACATCTAAATTGATATCTTCCTCTACCCCATGAGCCTTTGTCTCATTATTCATTAATTATCTCCTAAGTTTTAATTAATGTATAGTACTCCTTTCACAAAAAAAATACATCCAATTATTATCAAGATACTGATTGTTTAATATTATTAATATTACAAATATATTAATTATTATTTAATTACAAAAGAATACATTAATAACTATATTTTTAATATTTTAATATTAAGAATATATTAGTTATTCTTGAGACATAATGAATACATTATATAGAACAACATATAAATTAATATTTCTAATAATATTTAACAATTAGATATCTTTTTTTAGGATTCAACCGTGTTAATTAAGTCATTCATCTATGACCATTTCCATGAGAAGTAGTCGTAACTCAATAATTTTTCATGATTTTTGAATAGTCGACTTAGCACTCATTGCATTGGGTTATGCTCATAGAGGTGAAGAAGTGGGATTGAAACTATTGAAACTATTCACATAGTGTCAATCATCACTTCCGGAGCTTGCACCCAGTAACCTGGACTTTCGAGGAGGTCACCCATCCAAGATCGCCTTTGGCTCAAGTGTGCTTAACTGTGGAGTTTTTCCCCACAATCAAGCCCACTTAGGATGCTACCCAATTTGCAAAACCTTAGCAAGTATTGTGCCTAATGAAAAATTCAAGTAGAGCTCCCCTCGCTCTTTGTATTTATGTATTGAAGGGTTTTCCCAGTGCATTATATTAGATATCAATTTTTTGGGATTCAATCGTGTTAATTAAGTCATTCATCTATGACCATTTCCATGAGAGGTAGTAATAAATAACTAATATCTCATGATTTTGAATACTCCACTTAGCACTCATTGCATCAGGTGATGTCCACAAGGGTGAAGAAGTGAGATTGAAACTAGTGAAATAAATCATATAGCATCAATCATCACTTCTGGGGCTTGCATCCGGTAAGCAAGACTCCCTAGGAGGTCACCGATCCCAGATCGCCTTTGGCTCAAGCATGCTTAACTGTGGAATTTTTCCCCACAATCAAGCCCACTTAGCTTGCTACCCTATTTTCAAAATCTTAACAAGTATTTTGCATCATGAACCATTAAAGTAGATCTCCCTTCACTCTTTGTATTTATGTATTGAGGGGTTTTTGCAGTGCATTATATTAGATATCATTTTTTTTTTATTCAAATGCCTTAAGTAATTCATTCATGCATGACAATTTCCATGAGAGTTAGTTGTAACTGACTAATTTATCATGATTTTTGAATAGTCCACTTAGCACTCATTCCATTGGGTTACGCTCACAGGGGTGAAGAAGTGGGACTAAAACTAGTGAAATGAATCACAAAGGCTTGCACCCGGTAACAAGGACATCCTTGGAGGTCACCCATCCCTTATTGCCTCTGTTCAAGCATGCTTAGCTATGGAGTTTTTCCCCACAACCAAGCCCACTTGGTGTGCTACCCCATTTGCAAAACCTTAGTAAGTATTGTGTCTCATCAACCATTCAAGTAGAGATCACTTTACTCTTTGTATTTATATATTAAGGAGATTTCACAGTGCATTATATAAGATATCATTTTTTGGGGATTCAACTACATTAAATAAGTCTTTCATCTATGACCATTTCCATGAGACATAATTGTAACTGACTAATTTCTCATGGTTTTTGAATAGTCCAATTAGCACTCATTACATCGGGTGATGCTCCCAGGGGTGAAGAACTGGGATCTCACTAGTTTCAATGCCACTTCTTCAACCCTGTGAGCATCACCCGATGCAATACGTGCTAAGTGGACTATTCAAAAATCATGAGAAATTAGTAAGTTACGAATACCTCTCACAGAAATGGTCATAGATGAATGACTTGCTTAACACATTTGAATCCCAAAAAAATGATATCTAATATAATACATTGTGAAAACCCCTCAATACATAAATATAAAGAGTTAAAGGAGCTTTAACTGAATGGTTCATGAGGCATAATACTTGGTAAGGTTTTGAAAATGGGGTAGAAGGTTAAGAGGGCTTGATTGTGGGGAAAAACTCCACATTTAAGCACGCTTGAGATAGAGGCGATCTGGGATGGGTGACCTCATGGGAAGTCCTCGTTATTATGTGCAAGCACTGCAAGTGATGATTAACGCTATGTGATTTATTTCACAAGTTTCAACCCCACTTCTTCACTCCTGTGAGCATCAACCAATGCAACGAGTGCTAAGTGGACTATTCAAAAATCATGAGATATTTGTGAGTTATGAATACCTCTCATGGAAATAGTCATAGATGAATGAGTTACTTAGCACAGTTTAAACCCAAAAAAATGATATCTAATATAATGCACTACGAAAACTCTCAATACATAAATAAAAAGAGTGAAGGGAACTCTACATGAATGGTTCATGAGGCACAATACTTGCTACATTTTTGCAAATGGGGTAGAAATCTAAGTGGGATTGAATGTGGAGAAAAACTCCACAATTAGGCATGCTTGAGCCAGAGGAGATCTGGGATGGGCGACCTCCTGGGAAGTCCTGGTTACCAGGTGCAAGACTTAGAAGTGATGATTGACGCTATGCGATTCATTTCACTAGCTTTAATCCCACTTCTTCATCAATCTCCAATTCTATATAGATGCAATGGGTCCAAAAAATCAATTGGAAAAAACAAGCAATCACAAAAATCCTAAATATGAAATTACAATAATAGTTATGTAAAACCTTAAGGTATTATGTAAAATTTTTAAATATAAAAATATATTAAAATTTAAATATTATTATAAAAATATAATAATAATAAATAAATTATATTAATTTAAACTATCATTATTAAAAACCTTTCCAATTTTATAAATATATTTTTTTTTACATACATCACATAACCAAGGCTTCCAAAAAAAATAAACCCTAGTTCAATCCATTCAAATATCACGAGGATATTTGAAGTTGTGGGAGGATCACGAGTTGGAGGGTAAAATGAAGCTATGATACTACAAGGAAGTGATCAACCCCATCGTTTATAATGATAATTATCTCTCTCTGTTTGTCTAGCAATAAGAAAAAAATGAACATTGCTAAGATAAGAACTAATTCCTATGAGCTTCCTAGTGAGACCCGGAGGTGGTCTATTCTCGAGAGCCCTTGGAACGATGAGATCTATGAGATTTGTGATTCTAAGTAGGTTGAAGATGAAAATCACTTCATTTTAGACTACCTTACTCTTAGTCACATTCGCTCTCAATTCCCTACCATATGCCACACTTCTAGTCTTCTTGACCTATTAACCCAATCCACCTATAGCAATCTTGGAGCACTTATTTCCCTTGTCTTTGACCATAGAAACAATATTACAAAGAATCAAAATTAGATTCTTTCTCTCTTCTTAAGGTCACAAATTGGTCTTAAATAATGGTAACCATCATCATCGTTTACATTTACTTTACATTTATTGGTTGTGTTCAATTTGGATTTTTTAAAATCCCTTAACTTATAACTGTAATTTTTATTTTTATTTTTTTTATTTTTATTTTTATTTACAAAGCTTTACTCTTACCACTAAATTGTCTGAGTTTCTTAGCTTACATATGTATTTAATATTGCAATAGGCCTACCCTTCTTATACAATATAATTATTTCATATTGTCATAAGGTTTGGACTTAATTTTCGATTATAAAGATTGTATGTACGTCGTAGTGTAAATAACCTTGACATTTTATGACTTTAATGTCTTAATAACTTGGGTGTGGCCTTATTACGTTAGTGATAGTATGATGAGATAATTTTTTAGGTATGGTTTAATTTTTATGTGTTTTTCGGTATGGTTTAATTTTGTTTCAAATAACATTATATCAAGCTAAAATTTGTTGTTGTTGACATCCCTATTGACTGCATTTTAGGAAATGTATTTTTGACTGCTGTAGGGCCACATGGTTCAACCAGATTAAAAGGAAACAAGGTTGGCTATTTTATAAGTTATAAATATGCCCAGCTCAGATGGTAAGCCACAAACAATCAAACTTCCCTTTGTCTCTACTCCCAGAGTATCTACCATGGTACAAGCCATGCAACAGATTGAAAAAGCCAGTACTAAAATGATTGAGCTCAAGGATATGAAAACCACTATAAAAATAGGAGATTATCTTTAGACTCCTATCATCAAACAAATAATATCTAGTTTTAGATCACAAATTTAAAAAGAATGCTTTGTTGAAGAACCAAATGCCTTCTGGCATACAAAACAACATTGTGTGGAATTTCCATATAGATATGATAATGAAGGGAAACCTTGCAAAAATAGGGCAATACCCATGAAAAAAGAATACATGGATATATGTCAAAATGAAATAGAAAGTTTATTGAATAGAGGATTGATCAGAGAATCTATTAGTCCGTGGAATTGCTATGGTTTTTACGTCAATAAAAATTCAGAACAATTAAGAGGGATTCCAAGATTAGTCATAAAATATAGACATCTAAACATTATCTTATCTAATGATACTTACCCTATTCCCCACAAAGAGAAACTCTTATCCAGAATAGCAGGAGCTAAAGTATTTTCTAATATTGATACGAAATCAGGATGTTGGCCAGTTGCAATCAAAGAATATGATAAATTCTAAACAGCTTTTAGTGTCCCAGTAGGACACTATGAATGGAACGTAATGCCTTTTGGACTCAGATATGCATGGTCCAAATTTCAAAAGGTTATGGATACAATTTTCAAACCACATTTTGATTGGTTATTAATATATATTGATGATGTACTCATATTCTCCAAAAATGTTCATGAACATTTCAAACGTGTTCAAAAATTTTCCCAGCTAGTTAGGAATAATGGGTTGGTACTCAGGAAGAAAAATATTGAACTCTTCCAGAAAAGTATCAAATTTTTAGGACATACAATCAAGGATGGAAAGATATCTTTGCAAAATCATGCTCTAGAATTCGCTGATAAATTCCTAGATGTCATCACTCACAAAACCCAATTGCAGAGGATTTTAGGCCGCTTAAATTATGCAAGCAGTTTTAATAAAGATTGTGCCAAAGGTATAACATTACTGAACAAGAGATTGCAAAAGCACCCACAGCCATGGACAACAACACACATAGAAGCCATCAAAAGAATTAAAATCAAGGTAAAAACTCACTTAGTCCTTTATATTTCTGATGAATATTCGTTTAAATTTTTTGAAAAAGATGCTAGTGATATTTGGTGGGGAGGAATTCTAAAGCAAAGAAAGGAAGGACAAGAGAAAATTGTACAGTTTGGCTCAGGAACCTGGAGCCCTTCTGAAAAGAATTACTCCACAATAGAAAAAGAAGTCAAAGCATCATGGAACTACATTGAAAAATTTGATATCCACCTTATCCATAAAATGTTTCTCTTAAGAACTGATGCCTCTGCTCTAAAAAAGGTTCTTAGCAAAGATATAAAGAAGCTAGGAGAAGAAAAGTTTGCAAGATGGCAGACTCTATTTTCTAATTTTGACTTTGATGTAGAACACATTAAGGGTGAGAAAAATTGTTTACCTGACCTTTTGAGCAGAGAATGCTTGAGTCAGGCTGACACTATCATGGTAGTAGTAACAGAGTGGGACCCTTCCCAATATACAGATACCCTAAGGAGTATTCCAGAAGCACAAAAATGGCGAGAATACTGTTCAAAATGGAAACCCACCTGGAAGTTGAGAAACACAAAGATTCTAGATGAAAACCTCCAGCCTCACATAGATATACAACATCTGGTACTAGAAAGAAAATTCTACCCTAAAGGTAGCAAATGGATACATGACATGGTATATGAGAGAAGTATGCTTTCTGCACACTTGGCTGAAGAAGCTTTAAGCCAAAATTTCCATGATATAAGTATCATTTGGATAGAAGGAAGCAACCAAAGGAAAGTCTACCATAAGTATTTCGTCATAAACCGTACCACAGTTCCAACTTGGCATGGTATGCCTGAAATGTGGCCACAAGGAAACCCATATATTATCTTTCCAGACACAATATATAATTTTACTGATTACAAAAAATTATGGTGGGACATTATGAATGTTGCTGGGAAAAATGAAACTCATTATACTAAAGTCAAGTTTGGACCTACATGGACTGCACAGAGAAAGGAGCAGGGTGAATGGCTTTAAAATTGGTGGAATGATTACGGCCTCAACAAAACAGCTATGGACCCACTATATTTTGAAAATGATTTTCAATTTGACTATAATATTTGTGGGTTCATGACATAATGTTTTCATTATCCATGTAAAATTGTTGGGGATTTAAATAATTACCCGGACAATGATATTCTTGAAAAATTTATGAAAATACTTCATTAATTGTTGGTAATGACTAAAATAAAACATCAAATAGTCCTGAGAAAGCCTATGATTGTACGAAGAATATACACCAAGGCATGGGATGGTGCTAGATACATTCGATTCAGATTTACAAGGACCACACCTCCTGGAGATTAATAATTATGCTTCTAGTGGGCTTATCCATAAAGCATCCATTGTGTAATGATGTCTAGTTACGAACTGAATGTGACCAATTTTTCTCGTAGGATTTTCTGGTAAAAAGTATCCACAGTGTAAATATAAATAAATCATCTACAGTATATTTTTGTAAAGAGATTCCTTTCAATCACAAGACTCAGAGTACTTCTCCAACTTTTGGTGGGATTTGACCCACATCTCTATGACTGATGGAAAATGGTACAAAAATTTTATGTCCTATGGTCGGATGTTTGTCCCCTCATTTTCTTATATAAGGAAAGGATTTAGGCTCGTTCAATACATTTGAAGTTGGAGTTTGAGAGTCTTAGTTTTGGAGTTTTTGAGTTCAATATTGAAGACTGAGATTATATTACTACTCTGCATCTGCGAACATCTGTTCGATCTACTTGCATCATGAAGAAGTTATTTCTTCTATCTTTTAGAGTCTGAATCTGAGAAGCCTACGCATCAGAGTGAGAGCTTTGGTGAGAACCTAAAGTGGCAAGATTCTTAGGATTTCAGTCTGTCAAGTGTGTTGGTCAAAGTTCTAAGACTGAAACTGTGAAAGGCCAGGAAGCCTTTAGATAGATTCTTGTTTATCAAGTCGCAATATCTGGTAAATGCCTTAACAGTCTATCTCTGTAAAAGAACTATATCTCTCTATAAAAGCTTTATGTTCATGAATAAAATGAGTATCCATTTTTGACACATATTTCCGCCTATGAGTACATTATTCTGCCCATGTTAAATTAATCTATTGAGGCAGTACCTATGAGACAAGAAGTTCACTTGAGGTTCACCGAGGTCTGAGGAACACCATTCCGCTAAAGGCAGGAGGACGTCTAAAGGATGTTAGAGTGTGAAAGTCCAAAGGTTCGTGTAAGGGTTCATGTAGAGGTTCCTGTATTGATCATAGAGAAGAGACCCAGCAAGGTTGAAGCTGAAAAGTGCAAGATTCTTCTGAAGCCCCTACATCAAATTGAAATATGGAAAGTGTAAGCTTCTTCTGAAGCCCCTACAGCAAATTCGTATCAGAGCCAGTAACGTCTGGTTCATTATGGTTAGTACTCATAGTCTATAATCTAATAAGAAATGGAAAATTCTAGAAGATCAGTTTCATTCAGAGAACTTGAAGAAAGAGAACATATAGAAGAGAATCATTTAAGAGACATGTTTGCCTCTTCATCAAAAAAGGTTATGAACTCAGGAGAACTTGAGTATTTAGAAAGTCAACCATCACCTAGATGGTGTTTTCCCAGCATAAATTCTTCATAATTTTATGCAATTTATCTATGTTTCATCTAAAAGCAGTAACTAGAATATCTATTAAGGAAAGTATCAGTCAGATCTAAGAAAATTATAATGTTGTACAAACAATTACTTCATTAGAGCCTAAGAAAATCCAAAAAGAAGCTAGAAGGATAGGGACTAAATATCTTCATTTGGGGTGTATAAGGATAGGGAAAAATGCCTTAACACAAAAATTCCTAAATACATTTTTTCTTGCCACAGTCAGAGATATGACACATAACAAGTATCCAGATTCATTAATAGGTGGGATGGTTGTTCCATTATGAGATGGACCAGTATACTTTGATTGTTATCCAAATTTTTCTGTCTATACATTTGACGAGCACATCAAAGATATTCTGCAACTTCAGATCTACACAACTGCATGTGATATGAAAAAGAAGAGAAAAAACATCACCATCAAGACACGTGGTTGTTTTAGACATACCAACACACTTTGTCCTACAGTTCTCCGTGCCCCCATCAAAGAATCTAAATCCAGTGTGGTTGTTCTAACTGATGCCCAAAATCAGAAAATAGAACACCAGATTATTAAATGGGAAAATCTGAGTTTCCCAGAACTTTGGGTTGTATATAACCCAAAGCCTCCAACATTGAAAAACATTACTTCTACCAATATTGAGGAAGGACCCTCATCTGCTGTTGTATCCTTCCCCAGAATATCTACCATAAATTGTAGAATAATTGACCAAGCTTGTAAAACTTCATCTATGTATATAAATCCACAAGAAATTGATACCGCTAGCTCCCATCTATCATCTGTAAATTGCACTCATGTTTATTTACTTGAATTTGCTCAACTTGTAAATTTTTCCTCTCTACAAGTGATATGCCCAAATTGTAGACAAAAAATAAATCTCAATAGTCTTGCAGAACTAGTGATGCACCAAAATCATCATCCCGGCATGGGAGAATCTCCTCCTACAACTTCTATCACTCCTTGTCCAAATCCAAAATGTTCAGATATCCCATTTCCACATGATTTTGATGATGTAATGATGATCCATGAACTTCCATCTCTTGAAAATGAAGATCCTCACCTCAAATAAATGATGAGAAAAATGTGCCCGATGAGTATGCGAAAATATGGTCCTGCATATCTTGAGCAGCTAGATGAGCTAATTCCATAGTCTAGATTCAGTCATTTTTTTCCCGAAGACTGTAAAAGACCCTCCAAACCTGAAATGAACAAATTATTTCCATCATGGAAGGATGAAAAATTCATATTGTTGATACCTAATGGATTAAGAATGTGCTAAATTGGGATCTATACACTCATCTAGAGTCTAATGTTTTTGATCTTAGTGCCCCAAATCAAGAAAAAATCATATTGTAACAAGAATGGAAGGCATACATGACAAGAAAAAAGACTTGGTTATCATTTTATGAATGGAAAAATAAATCTGAACCTTCAAGTATAAACATGGAAGATGCATAATCATCTTCAGCAAAACACTCTTAGACTGTTATTGATGGCAGTAAAGTTAAAACACCTACCACTTTTCCTCCTTATAAAGGAATTCTCCCGGGAGAAGCAAAAAATAGTGAAAAAGCTATTCCCTTGGTATTAAAGGATGACAATTCCCTTAGCATTGATGGGAGAATACAAAAAGCCAGCTAGTGAGCAGAGAAATTGGACCAACACAATAGTTAAAGAATTGGAAATGAATTGTGTTAAAACTGCTGAAATCAAAGAACATTTTGATAGTTTACAAGTCTCTGTGAGTGTCATTAACAGGACTTTGAATGATGTAAATTATTCTAGTAGAGTATTAAAAGGTTTTTTGAGAGAATCTCTGTCAAAAATTGAAGATGTTGAAAAGAAGATAGATATAGGGATGCATTCTACTCAAGGGATTATTGAAGAATTGTCTGAAAGATTTGATAAAATGAACATAACTCCAAAAGATAAGCCCATTCCTATTTCTTATCTCTTCAAAAGATCTATAAATATCTAATATCATATCAAGCTTGTTGATATATTTCCCTCCCTTTTTCCAAAAGAAACAACAGAAGAAAAATATCAGCCCATAACCCTTTATTCTCTATTCAAAAAAACAGAAATACCAGAAAGCTCAGAACCACATCTGTTCCCCATCTATGAGCCTCCTCAAAGCCAATACACCAGGTATCCTGCACTTGATCTTAGTGGGAAAGGTAAACTTTCATAAACACACAACTTCCATCCTGAATCCCATACAGAGTGGAATATAGACAACTTGAGTCTTGGACAAATAAGGAAAATGATAGATTTAATGTTCACAGAATATAAACTTATGTGCCTAAAGGGAAAAAATGAAGTTGAAGCTTGTAAATCTATCATTCGGTGTTTTACTGGAACATTATTAAGATGGTGGGAAACAGAGACATCACCAGCGTAGTGAAAAAAATGGAAAATGAAATTTTGAAGGATGAAGGGGGAGATATTATTCATAATCTAGATGAAAACCCACAAAGTAATATGATTCGAGCATTGACTTCATTTATTTTAGAACATTGGTGTGGAGGAGAAATTGAACTTGCAAATAAACATGAGATGATTCTCATGAACTTTAAATGCTATAAAATTTCCCAGTATGAAGACTTTCATAGAGATTGGATCCAAATAATATATGAAGTCAAGGATCGCAAAAATATCTTATGGAAACAGGTCTATTCGGCAACCTTACCTTCAAAAAATTTTGATTACCTTAGACAACAAGAGGCCTTCCAAATGCCTTTTGAATCTTATACTTGGGGTGAAATTTATAGCATTATAACCAGAGTCCTTGTTGGACTATGTACAAATATGAAAGTGAACAAATCACTGCAAAAATTATCCAGACTGCGAGATAGCAAATCTATCTGTAGCAAATATGGCCTATCCATAGATAACCCCATCGTGAAAAGAATAAAAGCTAAAAATAAGGCCAAGAAAGAAAAAAGGCAAGGATACAGAGAATATCGACAAAGGAAAAATAAAGAGACCAGGAAAGGGTACTAAAAGTATGTCCCAAAGATGCATTATTATCAGCCTAAGGACATTCATCTAGAAACACAAAAAAGAGATTAGTGAAACAAACTAACATGTTGGCTCTGTGGCCAACCAGGACATACATCAAATCGTTGTCCTATTGCGGATGAATCTAAGAAAAATAGAGGAAAGAAGTCGCAAGAAATAGAAAAGAAGAAAAGAATAGTAAAAATAGAAGGGTCAATCATGTGCTATAAATGTGGTTCCAAAAACCATGAATCTGAAAACTGCCCCAGCTTCACAATCAAAGAACAAGTCCAACAACAACAACTTTGTTCTAGCTCATCATCCTCTGAGAGCTCTTTTTCAGAATCTTCTGAAGAAGAATTAAATATGCATATGAATGAATGCAACTGTATGGATTCAGACGATTGCCTCTATGATTCAGATACTGAATCAGAAAGTTCTTATGATGAAAAAGACTTTGTTTCTAAAAAGAAACAAAAAGAAAAGTTCTCATGGCACAAACTATATATGATTCAGAGAAAAAATTAGTTGGCCAAATCAAAGCATTGGGAGAAGGAGAAATGAAAAAAAGATCGCTGAAAACTTTTCTAAATACCAGACACAAAGACCAAGGCAGTAGCAGAATTGTTCCAAAAAAAGAAGCCAAGGCATTCTTCATTGATGCCTCATTTGAGAAAAAATACAAGAGCTTTCCAGAAACCAACAGCAATCAAAAGCCAGGTCTTTAACATTGGGATAAGTTTGCCAAGAGATTCACAATCTTAAAAGGAAATCTCTTCTCTAAAAATAAAGGTTTGCTATTTAAAAAAAAAGAAAGACACTTGATGAAGAATCAAACCCAAATGTAAAAATTTTATAAGGAAAACGTGATGACTCTATGGGTTTTATAGATATTAGAGTCATGACTATACAATACCAACAACATCAGGTCATGTTGGATATCTGTATACAAGGAGAAATGTTTTCTCTAAAAACACTTAAATGCAGATGTCAATGTTCTAAATTCAAACCACGAGTAAAAAACCCAAAAATATACATCAGTCTTTGGTCAGTGTTTAGTGTTCCCTGGCGAAAGATTATGGTAAGTTACTGCGGCCAATAGCACCTCACTGCAAGCATAGTTACTGCGGCCAATAGCACCTCACTGCAAGCATTATATTTGCACAGAAAACAGACTGGAGCTTCAATGACTAGTACAGTGTTTAGTTCTTCACGAGAAAGATTTGTTTTTACCAAGTGGTGTCCTTATCCTTAACTCATTTGCCAAATATAACGCTGTCACGCCCCCCTTAAATTGCGTCACTATCCTTAACGCATTTGCGACATATAACGCTGTCACACCACCATTAACTTAGGGATCCTTCGTAGTGGATTACCTTGGATATACGAACAAGTATAGCAGCCAACAAGAAGCATCTTACAAAAATTTAATTAATAAACCATAAAATTTAAGGAACAATAGAATTTAATTAATAAACCATAAAATTTAATTAATAAAACGCTGTCACACCACCATTCACTCAGCGATCGTTGGTAATGGATTACCTTTGATATACGAATAGGTATAACAGCCAACAAGAAGCATCTTACAAAAATTTAATTAATAAACCGTAAAATTCAAGTAACAATAAAATTTAATTGATAACGCTGTCACACCCCTATTAACTCAGCGATCGTTGGTAATGGATTACCTTTGATATATGAACAGGTATAACAGCCAACAAGAAGCATCTGATGAAAATTTAATTAATAAACAATAAAATTTAATTACGTTATTTTAATAAAGTCCAGCGAGGAGATGTGATTTCCGCTCCGGGTGCCATGTGGGGTGATTGCCCTTTTGCAATAATAACAAGCTATAATAACACAAAACCACCGATTTCCATGTCAACATAAAATTGATTCGTGAGCACTAGGTCGGAGGTGAGTGTGTGAGGAGGAACTTGAAGAAAATAAGACACTTTCACGTGAAAACTACACGGTTGAAATTGTAACGATTCCGTATCGACATCAAACTTCAAATTATAATGGGTTAAAAACTTCAAAGTCTCGTGCGGTACGAGAGTTTGCTAAACAATTTCAAAAATAAATAAAATAAGAAAACAAGGGTAATTCAGTGTTTCAGCGAATTGGTTATTGGTTACAGTTCTATACAGGTTAAAATAATATACACAATTAAGTTTCATAACTTTAATAATAATAAGGTTATCGTTATATATATATATATATATATATATATATATATATATATATATATATATATATATATATATATAACTTGAGAGAAGCTACATATTACAGAGCTTATTTGGATTGCAGGTTGTTCAAGTCCGGTAACGTGGGAGTGGGACTACCTCTGTCTTCGCTTATGTGGATCGCAGGTTGTTCAAGTCTGGTGGCGTGGGAGTGGGGCTACCTCTGTCTTTGCTTATTTGGATCGCAGGTTGTTCAAGTCTGGTGACGTGAAATAAAATGATATTACTAAAAATAATGTATAGGACAATCCTTTTATAAATAATCTATAGGACAATCTTTTTATCGGACAATAAGTTTCTTGCTTTTAGGTTTTTTTTTTTTTTTTTTTTTTGTGATCAGAAAAACAGGCATGTCTTTTTCACTGTACTTGCAGAGAGTTTGTGTTCATCCACAGTGCAGCCACACTTTGGATGATATGGGGTCGCATTGATGATTTTGATATGTAGATGCCATTTTATGGATGCATGAGTTCGTCATCATATATGGATATTACTAGCCAAATACAATCTTGACGGATGCCATATGTACGTATGTTCAATTTGAATTTTGAATTTCGTCAACCACACATGGATTTAATTTTGAATTTGCCCGCCCGTGAGCTCCTTAATTTCCAATTGGACTTCGAAAAAAGGAAATTAAATCCCATTGCAAGTCAAGTAGGAGGAGAGGCCACAAAGGCACCATGGCACACGAAGCCATTATTTTTACTCTCATTCTCACACCACTACAAGAAAAAGGGTTATTTAGCCACACATTACCACCAAAATTTGTAAAGGATTTGAGAAATTTTTACTTTTTAAATAGTGGTGCAAAAGTGGTGGTGCTATGTTTTCTGGTGCAACAGTGGAGTTAATAAAAAATGTTAAATTTGGTGTTAAATGCATATGTGGTATTCCATGGTGTATGGTGCAAACCACCAAAAACGAATCTGACGTGGATCAAGATATTGTGATGCAAATCACCAAAACCAATTTTACAAAAATTAAGAATTTATCATAAAACTATCAAAATTATTATAATAATAATAAATTGTATATGGTGCAAAGCACCGTAAAATAAAAAATGGTGCAAAAAAATACATTTTTTTATTATTATAATAAAATTGTATATGGTGCAAAGCACCATAAAATATGAAATGGTGCAAAAAAAAAAATAACCTCCTTTATTTAGAAAGGTTATATATTGCATGTTGTGAGTATCCTCGGAAGAGT
Organism: Pinus albicaulis; assembly: GCA_034641835.2. Classification (NCBI taxonomy): domain Eukaryota; kingdom Viridiplantae; phylum Streptophyta; class Pinopsida; order Pinales; family Pinaceae; genus Pinus; species Pinus albicaulis. The sequence continues at coordinate 1,486,739,957 of CM076581.1, forward strand.
TTGATTTTATTACCAAAGAGAACATTTTGACCATTTTCTTCTGCTTAAATCCAATTACCATAAATATATTTAATTAATATCAAATGTATTAACACAATTGAAGTATCTCATAGTTACATCCACAAATTTTAATTCATTGTGTAGAATAAGACTATGGTAGTTTTTTTTGTGCTTGGCTACATTATGGCAAGTATCAATTACAAGTGATGGAAGAGTCTCTCCATTCAAACATTCACATGATTCCAAGTTGATGGGCATAATAAATTTACATACATAATATCACTACTGATCATTTTGGTCAACATGGTATTGATCATGTAGATGAATCATTTCAATTCCAAGCCTCACAGAATTTTGTTTGAGTGAAAACTTCAAGATGGCATGATATTTGAAAAACTTTTGTTTTTCTAATCTATTACATATCTTTCTAGTTATGAAAAAATATATTAAATGGATATCTTTCACATTAAATGAATAATTACAAAGTAATAACAATATCTACATAAGTTAAAATTTTAAGTATATTATACAACAACCAAAACGATGAGTATATAAAAAGAGATAATTTAATTAAAGAAAATAAAAGCTATACATATGTTCCAACATTGATTATCAAAAAATCACTTTTCATTTATTAATATAATGAAATGATGAAAAAACGAAATTGATAATTCATTTGAAATCATCTGTATTGCTCGTCCTTAAAAGAAATTTTGTCATGGAAAAATCATAAAAATAAAATTATAAACATAAGTTTGTGAATAAAAATACATAAATGAAATAAACGGAGAAAAACACAAACAATAACTTCGATTGAATTGAAATAAACTATAAAAAGTGTGTGCAATTAATGGTATTTCATAACTAAAGTATTCTATTGATTTAAAAAATGAGTGAAGTGAACTAACCAAACATAGGGTAAAGTTGAAGCATGATTCAAAGTTCAGCTTCATCTTCTCTTTCATCATGTTGATCAGTTACCTAAGACACATATAAGATAAGTTCAACACAACTATAAATTGTATTAATTGAAACTTTCATTTGCATATACTTATTTCATATTATAAAAATTCATCTACAACAAAAAAAGTTATAGGTTAAAAAATACCTCATAATCTGTAATAGGATGATATCCATCTTTAATATTTTGATGAATGAGAGAAGATACACCATAGCATGAAGAAAAATATTTGTCATCTTCAAACATTTTAGTATTGAACACCTGCAACTATATTTTAAATAAGAATGAAATAGTTAGAAATTTGATTATATAAAAAATAAATTTACCTTGAGAAGCATAGTCGTGTATTAAGCTTACAATGTTTTCCTCTGCAAATAACATGCCACCTTTCCCCAAACGATGGTGTGTGGACAACCTAGAGGCTCGTAGTGTTTGTGCATATTTGTCTTTTCTAACCAAAGTTCCATTTTTCCTTTTTTTCGTAATACGAATCTCATCCAATAACCTCTTCCACTCTCCTTCTCCTACGAAGTGCGGCTTGACTGCTTTTTTGTTTCTTACCAATTCTCCTCTCAAAGCATTCTTGGTATTTTTAATATATTCAGCAACACTATGAATAATTTGTTTTGGAGTTAAAATTGCCGATACTTTATGCATAAGAGATACTAACTCATCCTTACTTTTATCTGTGAAATACACGTAGAAAGTAAATAATCCTTATAAAAAATCTTAAGGTTCCTAGTATCATAGTAATGAAATTTAGGGAATGTAACACTAAGTACAATATATATATATATATATATATATATATATATATTATATATATATATATATATATATATATATATATATATATATATATATATATATAAAACATGAAATGTGAAGTATATAGTTTATACTACATAAAATAAGTATGCAATTTATGAAAAAACATAGTATATGTGTTTTACCTTGATGACGAAAATCTTTAGTAATTGTTGGACCAAATAATCTCAATGCTTCACGGTGAAGTATGTCTCTCCATGCTCTCCCACCTTCATAATTTAACACTTGCCCTTTTTCATTTAATGTGATTGTGAATGGCATACCATTAGTTGCTTCTCCTTTAACATATTCATTTCGATGTTTTAAGAGAAGTTGAAAATATGCGCCAATAGATGGTATAGTTTTCTCATCTGGTGGAGGAGATTGGTTTTGCTGTCCATTGGTGTTAGTGTCTTCTTCGAGAACATTGATATTAATCTTGAACATTGCGTTATAATATATTATTAATAATCATATGTTATGTAATTACAAACTTAAATTTTATAAGTAAAATATAAATGACTATTTACCTTAGTAGATCATCAACTGTTGTTTCAGTATATGTTGCATTCTCTGTGTCAGAGATAGTTGTTTTGTATGTTGCATGAATTGCATCTCTTATGAATGGATCAACATCAGCCTTCATCAACCACTCTCTATATGATTGTAATCTATAAATTTCAAATCTAGTTTCAACTGTAGGCTCCACATTATGGCAAGTATCAGTTACTACTGGGACATATACATCATCTGTAAAATCTAAATGGGAAGATGGAATTGTAGATAAATTACTTCCTTTGGAAGGTATCTCATTAATTCCTATGACCCAGAAGGTGTGTCCCTCATAAATCCATTTAAACTCTTTGTCTGAATAGACTTTACTTTTTTTCTTGTTCGCATATTGAATCAATAGACCTAATTCAATATTACATATTTCCCAAGTTAGAACGAGTTTTATATACTTCATTGCATTAATCCAATAATTAAACGAGTGATATATATATATATATATATATATATATATATATATATATATATATATATATATAATAAAACCATCAACCTTTGATTATATGAAGTGGAATAACGAGTATATTATAAAATGAAAAGTGTGCAAATGAATTAAAATACATACAAGAAACAACAAAAAAATAGTAACTCATAATCAAATGAAGCATTTTGAAAATATTTTAATCATAAAATATCATTTTGGAGGGTAAAAAAATCTTCGCAAATCCTCTAATATCTAACTTTCCCCTGTAAAAAATAAGTTTTCAATTTTATAAGATAGAAATTCATTAATTATTAAGTTTTCAAAAAAATAGTGAGAAAAAAAAATATAAATGTACATAATGATAATATATATAAAATTCTTATCATGTTATAGTTCTCTCATATGTTTAACATTGAAATACTATTAATTTTTAGATCATGATAGGTTTGATCCTTCTAAACAAATCCATATAATATATTTAAATGAAAATACAACTCTAATATAGAACTATGTTTAACATTGAAATACTATTAATTTTTAGATTATGATAGGTTTGATTCTTCTAAAAAAATCCATATAATAGATTTAAATGAAATTACAACTCTAATATAGAACTACTAGACATTTACATTTTCTTGAGTAGAACTATTCATAGAATTTTCCATTAATCATCAAAATACTTTGAATAGCCATTGTACATCTCAACCATGTCTTTTTGCCCATTAAATTCATCATTTGAGCTAAAATTAGATGACATTTCTGCTGAGATAGGTTGTTCTTCATGTGAAGGTTGGAAGATTATTATTGATCTAGCATTATACTCAATGACAAATGACTTTGATCGTTTTGAAGGATGACAACATAAGAATATTTGTTCACATTGGTCAAGAAAAACATATGGTTCATCTTTTTGCTCAAACCTAGTATGATTTATGATGCAAAAACCATTCTCATGCATATATGTTGTTGGATGATTTCCAACTACAATATTTCTAAACCAATTAGCTTCAAATAATACCACCTTGAAAGATCTGAAGTTAAGATCTAAGATATATTTGATTAATCCATAGTATCTCAAGGTGTCAGTTTTTATGTTTCCGTCACGAACATGTGACTGAAAATCTACTGTAAAATATGCAGCAATTCCACAGTCAAATGTTTTTTTATTTTCATCTATCTTCTGAACACGGTAATGACGACCCTTGCACCGCAACCCCTTATAATGAGTCACCTTATTCTCTTCTAGTCCTTTTATAATGTCCAATACATGTGTTGTAACTCTTTCATCATTATTTCTACATGCCCTTGGTACTTTATCTCTCAAATATTTTAAACTCATAGCTTGAGGCCAATCATTTTCAAATTTTCTCATTATTGTTGAATGTGAAGATGAATTATGACCACCCTGAGATACATATGACAAACAACACCTTTTTTGGGCATCATGATGCCTTTGATATTCCTCCCTCCATATTTTTGTGTGTTCACTGTTTCTTGCAACATACAATAATAAAGCCTCCATTTCAACAACATCTGCAATCATAAACATAAAACACATTATACCATCATAGTCACAAATCAAAATCATGAATCATATGTAGATATATGTTTAATCACCGTTAATTTCCCTAGTTTTTTCTCGTCTTGTGAATCCTTCAACATTTTCACTTTCTTTTGAGTCCCATAGTTGTGGCCCTTCAATATTTAATTCTTTGCACAATTCAGTGAGATAAACTATGGATTTGAACAACATGTACCCTTGAAGCATGGAACCTTTAGGACAAGACTTTTTCTTTACAAACTTTTTCAAAAAATTTAAATAACGCTCAATAGGAAACATTTTCCTTGTTTGAACTGGTCCACACAACTCTATTTCATCTAAGAGGTGCACAATGTAGTGTTCCTGTGCATTGAAGAAACTTGTTGGGAAGTATCTTTGCATGTCACACATTAAAATGGGGAGTTCTTTCTTCCACATCTTTAAGTCTTTGTTGTGTATCTCTATTGAAGTGATCCACCTAGAATAGAATCAATTAACTTAAACCCATGATTTGTGTAAAGAAAAAAATATATTATAGATAAATAATTTTCTAGTATATCACATTGTACTTGAAGAGACCTTTTTACTTATACAGGCCATGCGTCATACCTAAAAAATCTACTCAGATTGTAGATTGTCCTCCTAATGTTGTCATTGAGATTATTTGAAAGGTTGGCAGGTAATAGATACTGCAATTAGAATGTGAAAATTAATCAATTAGTCATGCTTTGTAATTATTTTTTAAATAAAATAATATTAAAATCACATAATAGATAATATAGTTAATGTCAATCAATGTGCACATACCCTCAAAAAATTATGTCAATCATGGGTCTTCATTCCAACAAGTTCATTTCCTTTTGAGAATGCATTCTTAAAATTTACACCAAAACCTGTTGGGAATCTTACTGATTTTATGGATTTACTCATCTTCTCTTTCCCTTCCTTTGTGAGGGACCATGGATCAGCCACAGGGTCTTCACTCAATGAATCTATGACATATCACCTGCATTCATGGCATACTAAAAAATACCCCTAATTTGACTACATATTGGATATTACCTCTAAAATCACATTATTTAATCCCATACTTTCCTTAGATATTGTAGGTATCCATTTTTTCATTAACATTTTTTATACCCATTTACATTTTTTCATTAAATTTAAGCTCCATTTTTTACACCTGCCAATATAATAAACCTTTACCCCCTATATATCCCCCAATATATTATGTCATTTTTTCCTCAATATATATCCCCCAATATGAACCCACGTGGTATGCTATTGCTCTCCCAGTGAAGACCTCGTGGGATCAGATACAAAGTTACCATCATCATTTGGCCATAGATCAGGCGTTCTTCCTACTTCTTTGAGGTCCATCCTCACTTGTAGCTTATTTAGTTTCCTCCCATGTATTGAACTCTTCTCAAATAGCATATTATATAAACAAACAGATACATTCTTCCCTATGTGCATTGTATCAAACAAGTGAACAATAGGTAGGTCTTCATAATATGACAACTCTGAAAATATTGTCTTTCGAGTCATTCCTAAAGGAAGGGATCCTACCAAAAATAAAATCATAATAAATTTAACAAATCAATGTTTTAGGAATGTAATTGTATATCATTTAAAAGGCGAGAATGAAAATTACCATTTGTGCTTCTATATGCATGCATCCATCTCATGGGATTCATCTTTGAAGGTTCTCTAAGAAGGAACTCCTTTCCATAAAAATCATCCTATCTTGTACATGATATGGATGATCAGGCTTCAGAAACATTCTATATTCATCGTATACAATCTTTCCCAGATGACTCGATCTTCTTGATAAGGTGCAAGGCCCACATGTTGGGCATCCATAAGATCCCTTAGTCTGAAGGACTTTCATTTTTATATGCAAGATCAAGTAATAATTTAGGAGTTTAATATGAAATAAATGAAATAAATAAATACAATATGAGGTTATTAACACCAACTCTAACTCACCACAACACATTGATAGCCCTGGAGCATCATGAATTGCGAAAAGAAGCATTGCATGAAATTGAAAGATCCTTGAAGAAATAGGATGAGACACATCCTTCATATTCATTCCTTTCCAAAGCATTCATAACTTGTTTATTAAAGGCTGCAAATATGTGTCCATATGTTTCAGTTGATTTGGACTTGTAAAGACATGAACTTCAATTTGTAATTTGCACCATGAGATTTGTTACTATTACCATGTAAACACAATATTAGGAATTCTCATAAAGTATAACCTGGTATGATAAGTGTCAACATAGCATGTTCCTTTATAGTTGATAACCATGGGGGTAGGTTGTTGTTGATAGCAATTACTGGACATGTAGACGATTGTGTTGATTGATTTCCATAAGGATTCACACCATATAATGCTAATGATATTATTGCATTTCGTGGATCATCTTTGAAAATTGGACACTTCTCCTCAATCTTAAGCCACACCACTCCATCATTCGGCATCCTCATAACACTATCTGTGCTCCTTCCCCTCACATGATAAACCATGAGCTGTGACATTTCCTTACATTCAAATAACCTCTCAAATTGTAAGGCTAAAGGTATGTGACGTACTACCTTTCTTCCTACCTTTTTTGATGATGTACTTATATGGCACCTTTTCTCACCACATTCTGGACATTCATCTAAGGATTCATTACCATCTCCTAATATAGGATGCAATCATTGGGACATGCATCATACGACTTGGAAGCATCCATACTTAAATCTTTTGTCAATGACATGATCTCATTTTTTGATTTAGGAAATTTGTTAATAATTGGAAGGAGTAGACCTGATAACAACCTGTGACAGTACCATCAACAATGATAAGATATAGTTTAGAGTGGAATTATATTTTTGGAAACATCTATTAAAAAAAACTTGAAATTTCCATTTTATATAAAAGCACTTACTATAGAAGATCAATGAAACTATTGTTTGTCCATCCATGGACAACTTTTAAGTTAAGAAGGGGTAACACAACTTGCAATATGGAGAATTTTCCACCAGGGTATAGTGGTGTCCTTTCTATATGTATAATATCATTATCATGAGGTTGTCCATCAATGTGTATATTAATTTAATCTATAATTTCTCTTGTATTGGATTCAATTGTTATTTGTTCTTCTACGTGTGCATGGTCGTCATTAGAACCATCCATGTAACCATTATGTATACTGTCATTGTTGGGGCTATGATTAACATTATATTCAACAATGATGTTGGGTAAACCATTACCACTTCCAATTGTTAAATCATTATTTTGAATTCTTGTGGGAATTTCCATATTCATTTCTTCGTCATTCTCCAAAAAACCTTGCATGGGACCATTTAATGATAAATGGTCTTGCTCAACATGTCGTTTTTGGCGTCTTCTACCATAGAAGTGATTGCATGAGTAGTATACATCCATTTTCCACCATTCATATGTGCTATATTTAGGGTTGTTCATGTTTTACACTGAAACCTAAAAAAAATCAAAAAAGAAGCTTACTCATATTACTCTCATAATATATAAATATGTGGTCTCAAAGGTTTTCAATTAAATAAAATAGTGTATTAAATAACTAAAACTAAAATTTATTAGAGAAAAATAGACTACATAGAATCTCAAACTATTTCCTCTCTCCTAAGATACATTTAAGAGTTAAAAGCAATCCATCAAGAGTTATGAGATAATCCATCAATCTAAAAGAAATGATTTAAATTCATCAATACACATTAATTCAATTCAAATATGATACACCCTTGATTTATACTCAACATATTTAAAACCAATAGGATAAATTCATTATTGTTTCTTCTCCTATGATGATTAAAAAACAATGCCTCCTGAACCTATCTCAGTTGCTCTTAATGATTTCGTGAAATCATGGTGTTTTTTTTGGTATAGAAACAAGATAAAATACCACCTGTGGCAGTGCCATCTACAAGCAAGGATGAACATAAGATAAATGTCAGAAGAGCATTCAAATAGAGTGCCCAAATCTGATCTATAACAACAATCAAAGTTGCACCCTAGATCATCATCTACACCACTGAAATAGCCCATGAAAAGAGCTGCAAAGGCATCAAATAAATTGCACCAGATGTGATTAACGTTTTTTACATAAAAGCATGATGATGTTAAGGTAGCTACCCAAATGTTCAGAATACTTCCAATGAACACAACAATGAGTTTGGAGTTCACGAGTATGTGCAGCTTGACAGCTTAATGCCCACCTCAAATAGCAGTCACAGGCACAAAGAATTGAGCAGGACAACCTAGTCTAAATGCAATACCCAATGGAAGCTTGCAACTCCCACTATAGCTACTACTATCTTGCAGTACATGTTTACTATTGTGGCAGAATTGATGGCAGGCCACTTGGGGCTGTTCGAGTTGGATGGATTGGGGACTACTCTTGATGGCCGAGGCAGGGGTGTTGACCATTGTAAAATGATTGATGATGTCATATGGGGGCTAAATATGGTTGAGGGGGCCTGGTTGTTGATTCTGGGGAAGTGTGGGAGCAAAGAAGCCACACATTTTTTCCATCCAAGGTTTCCCCACTTTCTTACAATCCAAGGTTGAAGGACAAAAATTCTGGAGAGAACCTTGACTATTTGGCTGAATATAAGGAGCTAAATGGAGTTTAGTACCCCGAGGAACTGTTAAAGCAGAACTACCTCAGGTAGGTAAAGCATTTCTGTCATGAAGTTTGAACAACGCTTGTAACATGATCTCTTCTTCTCGTAGAGCAATTCCAGAGGTGGAGTGCTTGGTTTGTCACAATTGAACTTTGGAGTTAAACCAAATCAATATCAAATCAGCAAATTCAAAGTTTCCTCTCATGCACATTGTGCATTTGGAGATATTCCAAACATTTTTGCAATTATCCTATGATGGGAAACCATGAAATATTATAATTTTTCCCAATATACCAAAATGTTAAACTCTAAATTGCCAAAAATGTTGTGAGAGTAGTGGACTATTCTATCCAAAAACAATGAGGGTTGAGGATAGTGCCTCTGAAAGTTTCTTCGATGACTGTGAATTTAATCATCTGTTGGATTTTTTCTTAGGGATTGGTTTAACATTATGTCCTTATGAATTCCATGAGCTATTCGAAAGAAAAAGTATACCCCTATGGCTATCTGTTCTGAACTTCCACTTTGTAAGATCTGTGAATTTTCTGAAAGTGTATTCAAAACAATAGGCTAAAAAGTTAAAAGGGATGTTGAACACAAGAAATGGTTTAATGCCCATGATATCCAACTTGGTGTATTGGACATTTGCAACTTCTTTGTGTATCAATGCCATTACATTTATCTTGTTTTTGGTAAAAGACAAGTCACTGTAGCAGTTTTTTGGCTTTGTAGCCTTCCATGAGAAAATTTATGTTGTTCCCATGCATACAATATTATCCATCTGACGTGTCTTTCCCAAACAGAAATGAACCTACCCTGAAATTGCATACATGATTATTAAAAACTCTGGGTTGGAGTGATGAACCTACAGTCTAATGAGCCAGCCTACCTTTGGAGTCTTGGTTCAAAACTATACTGAATCTTGGCATTTACTGATTAAGTCCCACAAAATTAGCAAAGAAAACAAAGAAGACTGCATGCTAAAATAGCTCATCTCAAAGTAATTAGTTGTTATGGATAAAGTTCATTCTTTTATAGAGAAGAAGAAAAATGATAGACAAATCATCATCCCATTCAAACAAAAATTAAAACGTGGTTAGTGTTAGGTGTGGAGCTTGATTATCTTGTTTACTTTGTATCATAGGATTTGACCCCTGTACCTTAAATGGGGCAACAACGCTGCCCGTAAATTAATCGCTACCGTGGGGGGTCCAGGGGGGGGTGGCAGCAACTTTATGGAGCCCCCCCCCCTGGCGGGGGGCTTCGGGGGAAGCACCCTCGAAGCTAAAAACTGATGTAAAATTGCCTTGTAAAAGTATAGTAATTTATAGTCAATCTAGGTCGTTCATTAGGCAAATGATCTAACGGTAGAAGTTATGTTTAGTTTAGGGATTTTTTCCCTAGAAGGAAACCCCTCGCTTTTATGAGGGTATTGTATTACAGCTGTGTAACGTATGTGTATTCTCGAAGTGAGAAATAGAGAGGGAGACTGTGAGAGAGAACAGAGGATATTACAGCGGATCTGCTGTAGGTTGTGTCTCTTCATTTTGATGGATAATAGAAAGGAAGGATTGGCTGTTCGGGGTAGACGTAGCCTAAACTGGGTGAACCAAGTATATCTGTGTCTCTTTGGTTTTATGTGTTTCATTTCTCTGTAATATACAATTTTATAACAACTGGTATTAGAGCCGAAGGTATATTTGGCTGATAAAATCGTAGGAAAGAAGGGTTCCTGGTTTGAGTGGGAGCAATGGCAGAAGATGGTAAGTTTAGGGTTGGGAAATTTAACGGCCAAAACTTCCCGCTGTGGAAGATGCATATGGAAGATTATCTGTATCAGAAAGATCTGTACCTACCATTGAGCAGAAAAACAAAGAAGCCGACGGCCATGACAGACACGGAATGGAACATTCTCGATAGAAAGGAACTTGGAACAGTACAGTTATGCCTTACGGCATCAGTTGCATTCAATATTTTGAAGGAAACAACAACAGAGGGTTTGATGCAGACTTTGGCAAAACTATATGAAAAACCCTCAGCCTCAAACAAGGTATTTCTTATGAAACGACTATTTAATATGAAGATGTCGGAAGGTGGATCTGTTGCAGACCATTTAAATGATTTTAATACAGTTACCAGTCAGTTAAGTTGTGTAGGGGTAGACTTTGATGATGAAGTTAGGGCTCTGTTATTCTTGTGCTCATTTCCAGAGAGTTGGAATGTTTTAGTAATGGCCATTAGTAACTATGTCTCTAGATCTCGTACTTTAAAGTTTGATAATGTTGTCGATGCTATCCATACCGAGGAAATGCGATGGAAAAGCTCCGGTGAGACATCGGGTAATGCTTTGAGTGTAGAGTCTAGGGGAAGAAGAATGGAAAGAGGAAAGAGCTTGGGATATCGTAGTAAATCAAGGAAAGGTAGATCCAAGTCTAGATCAGGGATAGTGTGCTGGAAATTCGGAAAGAAAGGACACCTAAAGAAAGACTGTAGATCTCAGAAGGGAAAAGAATGAGACACACAGTAAGAAAACAATCATGAAGCAAATGTGACAGGTGATGTGTTACAATATGCTTTGATTATTTCTTTCGAAAATGTTACTGATTCTTGGGTTGTAGATTCAAGGGCTTCATTCCATGCCACACCTGATAAGAAATATTTTCATGACTATGTTCAAGGAGATTTTGGACAAGTTCGTTTGGGTGATGATAAACCCTGTAAAATTTTTGGAATGGGTAAGGTTCTTGTAAAACAATAGAATGGAAACCAATGGCTATTAAAGGAGGTAAGGCATGTTCTAGATCTAAATAAAAATTTGATTTCAACAGGGCGGTTAGGCAGTGAAGGTTGTGTTACAATTTTCACAGATAAAGCTTGTAAGGTCACCAAAGGAGCCCTGGCAATAGCAAAAGGTGAAAAGGTTGGTACATTGTATTTATGCAATGGTATTTCTAACTCTATTAATGATTTAATTTCCAATGGAGCAGATGCAGCATTATGGCATCATAGGCTCGGACACATGAGTGAGAAGGGGATGAAGATTCTTCACTCAAGAAATTTTTTTCCAGGTTTGAAGAATGTTGATTTGGATTTCTGTGAGAATTGCATTTATAGAAAATAGAAGAGAGTCAGATTTCTCAGAGTTGGGAAAGAAAAGAAGAGAAAAAAATTAGAGCTTGTGCATATAGATGTATGGGGACCTGCTCAGGTATCATCTCTGAATGGCTCTCATTATTATGTTACTTTTATTGATGATGCAACTAGAAAAACATGGATTTATTGTATTCAGAATAAATCTGATGTATTTGATACTTTCCAGAAATGGAAAGCTTTGGTTGATAATGAGACAAGAAAGAAGTTGAAGTGTCTCAGATCAGACAATGGAGGTGAATATTGCAGCAAAGAGTTTGATAGGTACCGTTCAGAGCATGGAATTCATAGAGAGAAGATAGTTCCAAGAACACCACAAGAAAATGGTGTGTCAAAAAGGATGAACAGAAAAATCATGGAGTGTGCAAGGTGCATGAGATTGCATGTGGGATTGACTTTACAATTTTGGGTAGATGCTGTAGATACTATTGTTTATCTAATAAAAAGAGGGTCTTCAAGTTCCTTGGATGGTGGTATTCCAGAGGAAGCATGGACATGTAAAAAGGTAAACTACTCTTTTTTAAAGCCTTTTGGTTGTGAGGTATTTTTCCATATTAATAAAGAAAATAGAACAAAGCTTGAGGAAAAATCAAAGAAATGTACCCTTATTGGATATGGTGTTAATGATTTTGGTTATCGCTTATATGATTATGAAAATCAAAAAATCATTAGGAGCAGAGATATAATATTCAATGAAAAGGTCTTGTATAAGAATCAATTGCAGGAAAAGAAACAAGAAAAAGAAAGCAAGGAATACACAGTTCTTGATGAGATAAGTGAGAAATTAAAGGTGCCTGAAAATAATAATAATCAACAACCACAGCAGCAACAACCACGACAACAGAAACAAGCACCTCAAACACCTGAAAGTGGTGTTAGAAGATCTACCAGGATAAGTAGACCCCCTGAACGATACTCTCCTTCACTATATTATTTATTGCTGACTGATTCTGGAGAACCCGAATGTTATGAAGAAGCAATGTAGGTTGAAATTAGGAAGAAGTGGGAGCTAGCCATGGAAGAAGAGATGGACTCCTTAATGCATAACCAGACTTGGGACTTAGTCAGGTTTCCTGCAGGTAAAACTACATTGCAGAATAAATGGGTTTACAGGTTGAAGGAAGAAGATGGAGGAAAACAAAGGTACAAAGCTAGACTTGTGGTGAAGGGGTTTGCACAGAAGAAAGGTATTGATTTTAATGAAATATTTTCTCATGTTGTTATGATGACTTCAATCAGAACTATCTTAAGTCTTGTAGTAGCGGAAAATCTACATCTTGAACAGTTAGATGTAAAGACAACATTTCTCCATGGATATTTGGAGGAAGAGATATACGTGCAGCAACCAGAAGGATATGAGGTCAAAGGGAAAGAAAAATTGGTGTGCAGGTTAAAGAAGATCTTGTATGGCTTAAAACAGGCTCCAAGGCAGTGGTATCTAAAATTTGACAAGTTTATGTCCAAACAAGGTTATACTAGATGTCACTCTAATCATTGTGTTTATCTAAAAAAGAAAAATGATGGCAGCTATATTATATTGTTATTGTATGTATATGACATGCTTATTGTAGGGTCTAACATGCAGGAAATAAATGTTCTCAAAAGAAAATTGGCAAATTCATTTGCAATGAAGGATTTAGGAGCTGCAAAACAAATCCTTGTTATGAGGATAACTAGACACAGGAAAAATTGCAAATTAACACTATCTCAGAATGAGTACATAGAAAAGGTGTTGAAAAGATTTAATATGCAGAATGAAAAACCAATTAGTACACCTTTTGCTAGCCATTTCAAACTTAGTAAGGAGATGTGCCCCAAGACCCACGAAGAAATGGAATATATGTCTAAAGTTCCATATGCATCAGCAGTTGGAAGCTTAATGTATGCAATGGTCTGCACAAGGCCTGATATTACACATGCAGTGGGAGTTGTAAGCAGATACATGAAAAATCTAGGAAAAGAACATTGGATGGTAGTAAAATGGATTCTCAGATATTTGAGAGGTACCAAAAATCAAGAATTATGCTTTGGTGATTCAAACATTGCTCTACAGGGATATGTTGATGCGGATATGGCAGGTGACAGAGATAAAAGGAGGATCACTACAGGATATGTATTTACTATAGGTGGAACAACTGTTAGTTGGGTTTCAAAAATCCAAAGTGTTGTTGCACTTTCAACAACAGAAGTAGAGTATGTTGCTGCTACAAAGGCTAGTAAAGAAATGATTTGGTTACAAAGGTTTATGGATGAATTGGGTAATAAGCATGATATGGGCATGCTATACAGTGATAGCCAAAGTGCCATTCATCTTGCAAAGAACTCATCATTTCATTCCAGGACTAAACACATACATCTCAAGTACCATTTCATACGATCAATATTGGAAGATGGAGAGTTGAAGTTGGAAAAGATACACACTAGCTAGAATCCTGCAGATATGTTAACAAAAGTTGTAACCTGGAAGAAACTGAGAATGTGCTCAGTTTCAATTGGTCTTCAAGGATGACGATGACAATGAGAAATAGCCAGGTCCAAAGAGGAGTCACTGTCTAGGAAATGAAGCAGCAGTGGAGTTGCTACAATCAGTCTCCAAGTGGGAGATTGTTGGGTGTGGAGCCTGATTATCTTGTTTACTTTGTATCACAGCATTGGACCCATGTACCTTAAATAGGGAGGCAACGCCTCTCGTAAATTAATCGCTACCGTGGGGGGTCTAGGGGGGGCGGAAGCGACTTTATGGAGCCCCCCCCTTGGCGCGGAGTTTCGGGGGCAGCACCTCCGAAGCTAAAAAGACATGAAAAATTTATTTATAAAAGTATAGTAATTTCTAGTCAATCTTGGCCATTCATTAGGAAATGATCTCACGGTAGAAGTTATGTTTATTTTAGGGTTTTTTTTCCCTAAAAGGCAACCCCTCGCTTTTATGAGGGTATTGTATTATGGGTATGTATTGTATGTGTATTATAGGAGTGAGAAACATAGAGGGATACTGTGAGAGAGAACAAAGGATATTATAGCGGATATGCTGTAGGTTGTGTCTCTTCATTTTGCTGGATAGTAGAAAGGAAGGACTGGCTGTTCGCGGTGGACATAGCCCAAACTAGGTGAACCACGTATATCTGTGTCTCTCTGGTTTTATGTGTTTTGTGTGCTTGTACTTTCCGCATATTTTATGTGTTGCATTTCTTTGTAATATATAATTTTCTAATAGTTAGAACGGTAGACCAATTTAAAAAAAAAAACCATGAAATCTGCAATATAGTAGTAAAGTCATGAACTGTCTCATCAGAGAAATGAAGCAAGCATTTTATAATTCAGCTGGGCTATTATTTTAAGAACAAATAATTCACAATATTCTATTGTTGAAATCCATTACCTGGTTTTTTTTTGCAAAGATAAGGATAAGATATTTTCTAATGAGAAAAATATGGCTTTAGAGACAATCTAGACTCTAAACTTTGCTCAATAAAATAGCAAACTGCCGAAATAAATGCAGAAATTGATAGATGAAAAAATTTCTTGCATTAATAACAAATTAATACATATAAATATGTTATTTTTGTTTCTAATGGTGACAGGGTTATCAAAACAAGAACGGAGCTAGCTAAACCAACAAAGAAAACCAGTTTTGGGGTTTTCTAGGTAGAATTGCCAAGAGAAGAAATCCAATCACAAGGAATCTATCCAAGTTTCCATCAAGAAAGGGAATGTTAGAAATCTAGTTTGGGAATATGTCAGAGTTGGGGTTCATAACTCATAGTGGCTTCAAATCAAATCTGCAAACCGTTATTGCAGAATCCTCCTTCAACGTCTAATGCAATCAGCCATCAAAGACGAGAGAAGATTCAAGACTGTTTATGTGAAGTTGGAGGAACCACATATATAAAAGCAACCAAAATTATCATTAGAATTTGAGACATAGTGAAAAGAGATGAATTATCTGCCAAGCTTGATAAGGCCTATACTTCTAAACTTTAATCATCAGATCTTCTTGTAGAAAGATTTATGTCAATACCCTTATAGAAGTGCATCCAACAGTTGCAGGAACATATTTTGTACTTCAAGTTTAGGGATTATTTTGGGGAAAGTTTCCATAAAATGGCCTAAGCCATTAGAGAAATTTCACTTGAAAGGGTTGTTTTAATAGTCCATATTTTGAGTCCATGGGAAGCCCTCGAGATAGAAATGATTCTGTCCAAAAAAAAATTATTTGAGCGTAGTCCAACACAATATAGCACACATGAATAAACCTCCCCTGTTTCTACTATATGATCCTAGACATCTCCACAGAGGGTTGTTGATTTCTCCCACAACATATTCCTTCCAGAAGTGAAGGGGAAATTCACAAGCTTGATCCTAATGGTATCAGTGGTAATAGAAAAGGTGGATCTAATCACAGGGTTGTCTAAAACTATAATGAATATGTATGCACTTTGTAAACTTAAAAGTTAGTGCCCATTTAACTTGATTCCGCAACATAAATAAAAAATTGTTAAT
Source organism: Pinus albicaulis (assembly GCA_034641835.2). NCBI lineage: Eukaryota > Viridiplantae > Streptophyta > Pinopsida > Pinales > Pinaceae > Pinus > Pinus albicaulis. The sequence goes on from CM076581.1 coordinate 1,486,756,565, forward strand.
AATTTTTTCCTTATTGCATTGTTGGTGGATAAATTTTTTAGTGGCATTTAAGATGAGTAATCCATTTGGTGAAACAAGTCTGGAATAATAAATTCCATGCACAATATACTGCAAGGTATGCCTATATTTTTGGCATGCAATTCCCTCTTTGCATCATCATGGTATAATATGTTTATCAATGTTGTTTATCATTGTTATGGAATCATGGTATGCTCTGTTTTGTTTACATATTGGTCCTATTAAATCCCCCCCCGCCCTCCCCCCATAAGGCATTGTTGATTTCAGAGTGCTTTCATACCCGGTTTGTTTGAAAAAAAAAGAGAGGAAAAAACAGAGAGGCACATTCCATGGCTGGACTACAACTCTAATGAGAATTCTAAAACCCAAATAAAATTTTAATTGAATCTATGCTTCCGAAGCTAATTTGGGTTTTTCTTAACTTAATGTATTATTATGATTCCGGGAGTTTCATCATTGTGACCTTTTAGCTAAACATATTAGCTAAACATATCCATGTGGTTCAACAACTTTTGTTGTTGAACTTGTTTCCTTGTACAAGGTTTATGTTGTTAATCTTCTCCCCTCTATATGTACTTATTCTAGAGATAAATGATTCACTCACTATATGAGGTTCCCCTCTTACAAACTAGCTATTCCCATTGCTTGTTTAACCACAAAACCAAGTCCATCATTTCCTCTCCTTATACTTGGCTCCATGGGCTTTCTAATTATTTTCACATATTTTCCTAGACCTTTGCTACCATGAAATCTAATCTAATCTTGGAACCAATTTCTTTGATATTTTTTTCAAAACACCCTTTGCATTAATCTTTAATGTTTGGTACATCATTTTCAGAAGTCCCATATCATGAAAGAGACACATCATCATTATTAGTAACATCAAGCAAACTTTCAAGCTTTTGAACTGTGTCAAAGGTGTCACAAGAAACACCTTTCACAAAAATATCCTTGCAGTCATGTTTTATGATCTTCTGTTTGTTTAAAAAAATTAATAGAATTTAAAAGAAATATATCTATGAACCAATTCTATGTTTAGGTTCTTGGTATTAAATATTTCGTTAGCACCTCATGTGGTCCTCCTAGGTGGTCTTGCCCACAAGAAAATACGTAGGCATAAATATTGTCTGGAATTGTTGCTTTAATATGTACATTAACCACTATATGTGTGAAAATATTGATAAAATTACCAATAACACCTCTTCAATTCATGTATGCGTTTTTACCCCATATTCGATACAATAATTATATGATCAGGACATCCTGTAGTGTGCAGCACTTGTTACCATAAAGATCTTTCTTGTAATATATTTTCTACTTATCTCTTTCATTGCCACAGGAGTAGCTTTGTTTTTTATTCCTTTTAGCTATTTTCAAACATGTAGTGGGGATTTTCTAGTGCTACACCATACACAAAGCTAGTGACCTATTTCTGATTGATGACAAGAGGGAGTTGAATTTTGAAGTTCAGATGATCACATCATCACCTTAAGAGGGAGTTATAGATTCCATGGATTGATATCATATGGTTAAACTCTCAAAATAATTATTCATCTATTGATTTTTTCTTTTATATTCTAGTAAAATAAATAGATCCATACTTCATCACCGTAAGTTTCAGGGCTGTCGGTATGTAAGAGAACTCCTAGGTGCCACATCTTCTAAGACCCACCATGGATGAATCATTCATTGAAGTCAGTTGCTCTGAGAAAGCATGGCTTAGTATGAAGTTGCTCATGGTTTTTCTTTGGCTAAGGCACACACACAAAGAAGACCTTCTTCACTACACTTTCAACAAGCAAGGAAGGAAAGGCTAGCACAAACAATAAATGAACATGCTATTATTGTGGGAAGCCAGTTCATGCTGCCTAGAATTTTACAATTCATGCTTCTAATTTTCTTGAAGGGAATAACCCCCATGCCCTGCCCATGCTGCTGATTTTCAGTTTGGCTTCTTGAACCTACACAAAATGACTTAAAATCTGGGCAATCTATCATCTCTAGTTCCGCAGCCTGAAAGCTCATCATACAAATTATGGAGGCTAATCATGAATGTGAAACATCTAGAATATACCTTGAAGCTGCTATTAAAAAAATGGAAATATTAGGTAAGCACACATGGATCAATAAGATAATTCAGTCCATGAACAGAAATTGGAGGCAGAATGCATCAATGACAAGGTTATAGGAGCCCTCCCTAACAGGGTAGACAGGCCTACAAATATTCATCTTACTACAGACCAACCTCAAGTTTGATGTTTAATTATATGATGGTTTTGGATTCATACTGATGTACAATGTAGGAGTATCACAGTGGATTTCTAAATATCCCTGCAAACATTTTGCATGCATTTGCCCAGGAAAAAAGCTTCCAACATGAGAGGCCACCCAGGATACCCTTAGGAATATATAAATAATTCTCCTAAAAGCCCAGTTAATGTAATGTATAGTTGTTCATTTTGATAGCTATTACCACATTAATGGGATTCATTGACTCCAACTATGCCAGTAACGAACACTGTGGCAACTTGTTATGGATTTTACTCTATTATGATTGATTCTACTTTATTATGGATATAAGCTTATGTCTACTTATATGGAAGAGTAGTAATTAGTCTAAGAATTGTAACATATATGACTAGGATTACCTATGTAAGGTATGTATTACTTATACTAATAACAAGATCATTATACTGATAGCTTGATTACCAAATTCATCCTATCCAAGCTACTTAGTACTAATCCCATCTATTCAAAGCTATTACTTCTTGTAAGCTTTATTTAAAGTTGAAGCATATCATGTACTATCCAATGTGTTTAATTCATGAAATAAAAGGTTATCTATTATAACTAGTGTTCACTAATATAGCTATTACTTATTAACCATGCGAATAATATAGATAGAGTATAGAGTCTAATGTAAGACAAGTATTGTATTGTTATTGAGTATAGATAGTGCACTGATATTTACTATCATGCTCTCTTTGGATGCATACAAGGCTTTCAAGAGGAGTGCCCATTGGATTCCAGGTGAATATATGGTCATTAGCGCTCTCTTTATTCAGTTTCTCTCTTTTATTGACAATTTAAATCTAAATGTACATTCAAATGACAATCATATAAAAGATGACAAGTTATATCATTTGTTTGAAAATCCACTATTAATTCAGAGCATGAGAGTTATGGTATGTGTTTTCATTAGTTATTTACTTCTTGGTGTGGTTCGTTCAAGTTTGGGAGCTATGTGGGGAAATACTAGAGCGTTGGTATTAGTTTTAATATGGCATATGGGTAATGAGGTTTACTTAAGCTTAGCGACGAGAGAGGCACATTCCATGGCAAAAACAGAGAGGCACATTCCATGGAAAAAATAGAGAGGCACATTTAGTTCAGGATTACAAAAAAAAAACTTCAGTTTGATTGCTACAAAAAAAAAACTTCAGTTTGATATACCAAATTGTAGGAATGGCAGCGAGGGCCAGATTTACCTTATGTAGAAAATGGAGTAGCTTGTGCTGTTGTAGAGTGCTGCGGGTAAAATTTGAATTGATATAACTATTCAGGACTGCAAGAAAATGGCCACTGTATGTTGTGGACCTCTTGAAGGCTTGTTGAGGTTAGCTACTGTAATTCATTCTCTAAGATCATCTATATTTATTAAAAAGAAGAAAATAGTTTTCTTAATAGGTTCTATTCTCGAGCATGACACTTTGAAGCAGCATGTCAAAGTTCAAACTGGATCTCAAACGAGGTTCAAGTAAGTGCCCCTATTTCTTCTTGCAATATATTACCATTGCAGAAATGAAAAATCCATTGAATATGCTTTCATTGGCTATAGGTTTCACCTATGAAACCAATTAGTAGAATGTCGTTATCCTTATGGATATTTATTATTTTCCCTAACCACAGAAGCAAGAGATGTGAAAAATAATTAAAATGTATGTATGATTACTGGAATATCGATGGTTACTATCCATTATCTGCAAATCTATATGCTTCATATGTGAGCTATCAGAGGCACTATAAGCTACAACTTTTAAGATTGCCATGAAACTTCGGTGTGATATTTTATTAAAATTATGTAATATTTCTATGTTTTTCTCTTGTAACATTCAAATCTAGTTTCCATCTAGTCTACATGCAACAAAAGGTAAGTTTCTACTTCCTGTCCGATGATTGCCAGGACATATAAGTGGAGAAGTGGTTTTAATGCTTTGGTTGAATTTAACAGTATTGTACACATATATGCTCTCATTAGAGATCTCTAATTTCAGCTTTTCATCTTAGTCTAGTTTTCATTATTTTTTTTCTTAATAATTTGGGGAGAAACTGGACTCCACATGCCTCAAATATCAGTCACTGAGTCATACAGAGTTACACATCAAAAGCCTTCTTAAAAAATTATTAGAATAAGAGTGGAAAGAATGCATCTATACACAAATCCAGACCAAATCCAGTATCATTATCTATCTATCTAATAAAATCCAGACCAATCTCACCTTTTTGGGGTTAATACACTCACAATTGGGCACGATGGAGCCAATTCACCAATATCTCAAATTCCGCAGGCTAAGTGCAGCAGACTCTAACTCACAAAATTAAAACCAAAATATGCTACAACAACATAAATTGCCAAACATCACTCAGATTGAAAGGAAACAAGAGCTAGATTTCACAATCATACGGAAAAATGTCTATGCATTCTCATTACGACAAATTAAACCACCTTTATGGATTTACAGTCTGCCCCACTCCTCTCCTACTCTGGCTCTCAGTCAGCTCTCTACAGCTCCTATCTCTGGCTATGGATTCCATATCCTGACTCTGAAAACAAAAATGCCTTATATTTCATTCACAGGTTGATTTTCAAGCTTCTTCAGACCCTTGATATTCTTCCTGCATCTTCTTGTGTCAAATCTGGCTCTTATATTCCTCCAGAAATCCGGGTCCGTTTCTCACTTCTGCTTCAACTCCAACCTTCAAATTTTTTGTCTCTTCAATTTCATTGTGACCATCATACCCATTCTTGGCATTTCAACTTCCAACATGACCTTTCACTTTTTCCAGCACACTCCCTACTGCACATGCCTATTAGGCATCCATCATGTTATTCTTTCACTCCTGTGGCATCCCCCGCAAACACAATGACCTCATATTTCCACACACTCCCTTCCTTAGATTGTTGGGTATTTCCTTTTTGTGCCGAAACAACAAACTACACTTTTCCTTTGTTGCACTTGGTAACACCCTGACTGATTTCTTCAACATCCTATCTTAGTGCCCATATAATTTTGTTCATGGGTACATTACACGATGGATTGGTTGGTCAGTCCATCCATGAAGCATCGAATTTAGGAGTTGATTATAGGATAGCTTATTGCACAGGTCAAACATATTTACAGGTACATCTGGTGTATAGAGTTTTAATAGCGCAAGGGACCCATACATGCAAGTTAGGTCTGGTATTGAGAGCAAGTATGAGAGGTTGAATACCCCCAAGCAGTGTGGTCAGGTTCAAATTTTAACCAAATTTGAGAAGTTGTTACTTTTAAAAATTTTGTTTTTAGCAGTGTTTGAAAGTGGTCCTATTGGCCCAAATCAGATATTTGTCTATGGTTCACGTTTCCTCTGATTCCAAAGTGGTTCTATTTTAGCAGTGCAAGTTTTAGCAAGGTGACTCTACTTTTGGACACCTAATACGACATCCAACGTTATTGTCAAATTTCTGGACATTCCTAAGAGCTTAAAAATTTTAGGGACTGATTTCATTTCAGCATGGTCAAGAGGTTACTCAGTGGGCCCACATTGAGTTATAATTTTCGAATGTTATAAGCCTTTAAATGTTCTTAAAAAACTTCAGATGGTGTTCCCTCCTTGATAAGATGGTGCATATTCCTTAAGCCTTATTCACTACCATTCTAAGTCTAAAACCCTACTCACCCTCTTGGGAAGCCACTTACTGATTTTTGATATTGAAATAATTAGCCTGTGAGGAGGTAACTAATTATGACATGGGTGTCCTTAATTTCTATTTCTTAGCATTTTCCTTCCTAATATTAGGAGGTTACTAATTGTGACATGGTTGACCTTAATTTCTATTTCTAAGTGTTTCCTTCCTAAAATTATCCTAGCCCGTCATCCTATTTTTTATCATCACTTATTCATACTCTGAAACTAGGGGATTATCTCCTTAAAAAAATTTTACTTCCTTGTTTAGGCATGATAAAATTGCATTAAAAAGGAAAATTATCCACATTAATATACAAGTATATTTTCTCTTGCAGGTGGCATTGAAAGCTAGCACTGAGAAAATTATGGTAGTTGGATTTGAGATTGCAGCATTGTGATTGTATCTATCATATTTTGCAAAGGAGCATCAGGGTATCTTGGAGAATTATTCTATGTTCAGACATATCAAGGAGTGTTTTCATCCTGTAGTCCCTTCGTAATAAATATGCTACAACAACATAAATGGCCAAACATCACTCGAAGTCAGAGGGCACAAGAGATAGATTTCACAATCATAAGGAAAAATGTCTAAGCATTATCATTACTAGAAATTAAACCACGTTTATGGATTTCCAGTCTATCCCACTACTCTACTACTTTGGCTCTCAGTCAGCTCTCTGAAACTCCTATCTTTGGCTATGGACTCCCTATCCTGACTTCGACAACAAAAATGCCTTCTTTTTCCTTCACAGGTTGACTCTCCAGCTTCTTCAGACCCTTGATCTTGCTCCTGCATATTCTTGTGTCAAATGTGGCTCTTATCTTCCTCTAGAAATTCGGGTCCCTTTCTCTCTTCTGCTTCAACTCCAACCTTCAATTTTTTTGTCTCTTCAATTTCATTGTGACCATCATACCCATTCTTGTCATTTCAACTTCCACCATGACCTTTCACTATTCCCAGCACACTCCCTACTGCACATGCCCATTAGGCATCCATCATGTTGTTATTTCACTCCTGTGGCATCCTCCACAAACACAATGACCTCATCTTTCCACAAACTCCCTTCCTCAGATTGTTGGGTATTTCCTTTTCGTGCCTAAACAACACACTACACTAACACCCTGACTGACTTCTTCAACATCCTATCTTAGTGCCCATATTATTTTGTTCAGGGGTACATTACAGGATGGATTGGTTGGTCAGTCCATCCATGAAGCATTGAATTTAGGGGTTGATGATAGGACAACTTATTGCACAGGTCAAACATTTTTATAAGTATATCTTACATATAGTGTTTTAATGGTGCAGGGGCCCCATAATTGCAATTTAGGTCTGGTATTGAGAGAAATTATGGGAGGTTGAAGACCCCCAAGCAGTGCAGTCAGGTTCAAATTTTAACCAAATCTGAGAAGCTTTTACTCTTAAAAATTATATTTTAGCAATGTTTGAAAGTGTTCCCATTGGCCCAAATCAGAGATTTTCCTATGGTTCAAGTTTCCTCTAATTCCAAAGTGGTGATATTTTAGCAGCGAAAGTTTTAGCAAGGTGACTCTACTTTTGGACACCCAATACGGCATACAACATTATTGTGAAAATTTTGGACATTCCTAAGCACTTACAAAATTTAGGGACTGGTTGCATTTCAGCATGATCAAGAGGTTACTCAGTGGGCCCACATAATTTTCGGATGTTATAAGCCTTGAAATGTTCTTAAAAAACTTCAGATGGTGTTCCCCCCTTGATAAGCTGGTGCATCTTCCTTAAGCCTTATTCACTACCATTCTAAGTCTAAAACCCTACTCACCCTCTTGGGAATCCACTTCCTGATTTTTGAGATTGAAATAACTAGCCTGTGAGGAGGTAACTAATTGTGACATGGTTGTCCTTAATTGATATTTTTTAGCATTTTCCTTCCTAACATTAGGAGGTTACCAATTTTGACATGGTTCACCTTAATTTTTATTTCCAAGTGTTTCCTTCCTAAACTTATCCTAGCCCGTCATTCTATTTTTATCATCACTTATTCATACTCTGAAACTAGGGGTCTCTCTCCTTAAAACAATTTTAGGGACTTTTTTAGGCATGATAAAAGTGCATTAAAAAGGAAAATTATCCACATTAATATACAAGTATATTTTCTCTTGCAGGTGGCATTGAGAGCTAGCACTGAGAAAATTATGTTAGTTGGATTTGAGATTGCAGCGTTGTGACTGTATCTATCATATTTTGCAAAGGAGGATCAAGATACTTGGAGAATTATTCTATGTTCAGACGTGTCAAGGAGTGTTTTCATCTTGTAGTCCCTTCGTAATAAAAAAAACCAAGTTTTTTGGCAACATCTCTTCTGTCTTTTCCAAGAAGTTATCAATCTATAATTTTCATAGATTTTACTTGCCTTCAATTTTATCTTGCCAGAATTTTAACAGTAGGATTAGGATAATTTTGTCCTCCCTATTCACTTTTCTTCAATACATCTTCTTGACTCCATAAGGCACTGATTGCTATGTTTAGTCTTTTATTATTGACATAAACAAAAAACCACTCCTTTATCTAAAAATTTGTGCATCTTATAGATCTTACACAAACTAGGCAGTCTTAGCTAGATTTATTCAATTTTTTGTTAAATTTCAAGCTTGACTTGCTATAATTTCCTTTTTTTATGCAAAAACAGAGAGGAAATTTTTTCTCAATTTCTATCCACTGGAAAAATATAAATACATTTGAAAGACTAAAATATTAAAAACTACTTTAAAACATCATTTATTTTAGCAAAGACAACATTAAAATAGTCATTAGAAAAAAGTGATATTATGTAAATGCAAAGACAATCCCAAACCTTCGTCTCAAAGAAGCAACATAGTTTTGTGGAGGATACAAGGTAGATGAGAATGGAAAGCATCCAATATTATCAAATCCATTTTTTTCTGAAAATAATTTGACGACCAAGAAGCCACAAAAATAATGTTGATTCTAGTTGGCCCAAAATAGCTTGGACTAGAGTTGTAACATCTAGAGATGAGTCATAGATACATTTAGAAAATTCAAGTATAGCTCAAGATAGTGTAAGAATAGACAAAACCTTGCTGTTATAGAGAATACTCACGTATCTCAACTAGACATTTTGAAGTGGATTGATGAACAACGTGTAACAAAGATGGATTTGATGTTTTTCTTGTTTTAGCCATGACCTTCAATCTTGCTAGCACATGACAGAGAAGCTCTATCTAGATTGTCAAGAATATTCTAATGTCCTGACTTCTCTTCTACCACTAACTTTACCTCCAACATCATTTCACAAGAAATTAATGTCCAATGTGCTAGAAGTTTCTATTCTTACAAAGATGAATGGTCATAGTTGAACTATTTCTGATTTGAATGAAATTAAAACATAAACATAAGATAATATAATCATTATGTATCATTTGGGGAATTGAAATTTTCATAAGTAAAATTTTCTTCCATGATCTCATGAGTATGCTAAAATATACCTCAATCATTTCCAACTTCTTTGCAAATCCCATATAGGAAAAAATGTTCGATGTGACTAAGGATAGGTATAAATTACAATTTGTGGTTCTCTTCTAGTGTTAACTGTGATTATTAGATGAGGAAACTTATTCTAGTAGATACAGGGGCTTTGGGTCTGTCATATAACTTTAATGGAGCTATGATTATATCACAAGACTTGATATAGATCAATAAACACTAGCCATATTGATGCGTAAGCTATTAGGAGATAATGACAGCTCTATTCTTCTTTTACCAGTGTTTGCTTAACACATTAGAGGAAGATATATTTTTGAGGAGGAACTAAAGGCACACTATGATATAAAGAGAATTACTTTCTCAAGTAAGATCTCAAGAAATTGTGAAGTAACATCTTGTATTCATAAAATTATAAAAATAATTGTTGACAGAATAGAGGTAGGAAACTTAGAGTTAATACAATCAATGCCCAGATTTAAGCTTTAGTTTCCACCACACTCCTAACCGGAAATGACCAATGAGGATATCACTGTAAATAAATTAAGAGTAGATACATGTTATGATAAGATGGGTTTGGCTAGGGAAAAATAATGAGGAAATGTTGGAAATGGTAGTGATTCGCTTCCTTTAATGATGTGACTACTTAAGCCAGACGGCTCGCTAGAGGAAGTGATTCGATTGAATCCATTAATTATCTAGTGAGTATCGTAAAACCGACAACATCAGAAACATAAATTCTAGAACTAGTAGCATCATAGAATAAATGAAAAAAATCCATTGCCAATCAATCCTTACCCAAAAAAAAATGTATGAATCAACAATATCTTAAAAGAAACAAAGTGTTGAGGAGGTAAATCCCCTCTGCGGACAGAGGCGATCCCTACTAGCCCAGCAGGGGTCTAGCAACAAACAAACAATGCTATGACGCAAGCTCCTAATTACGAATGAAAGGTTTGGGATAGGAACCTACCTGGATTCCAACGCTACAATCTGAAGAAGAAGTGTCCCCGTCCTTCAGCCCTGGCAGATCACAATCCTTCCACGATCTCCGCGGATGAACACCTGCACATAGAAGAAACGAACAGATACAAGCGTAGGAACCAGCATGCGTAACTAAACATCGGTCAGAAAATATATTACTCGCATTAACACAATGGAAAACGGAGTGGAACCATAATCATAGTCATCTATTAAAATGATAAACGAATAGAAGTTACAACCAAGTTCTGACGTTGCAGCCTCCTTCGAGCGGGTCTCCGATCGTCCACGTCTCGCAAAGCTCGCCAAGGGAAAGGGAAACCTCTCCAGAGTCTCGTAACAATGGTCTCCTCGCTTGAATGGGCCTTAAGGGAAAGAAGGGATTCTTTACAACACGAAGGCACTTGGGAATAGGGAGATGCAAAGCTTCAGCACTTCAAGACTAGCTTGCCATGGATTTGAGCAAGCTTATATAGATGGGGAAGAAGGGAGTTGGGATCCCTATTATTATGGGATTGGCCCTATCAACAAGGAAGGTTCCATGGGAGGTGGCAAAACCAATTCCCTTCCATAGAACTCCCGCAGCCAAACCTCCCAACTCAAGATAGGCAGTGGTTTGTGAGTTTGTTTGAACTCAACTTCCGCCATTAATTTTTAAAAAACAATCCTTAAAATGGGTGGCGCGATTGCTGCTCTATGACAGAGCGCCAAGTGGCGCGACCTCTGTGTAGGATTTTCCTCAGTGGCGCGAGTCCTGAACTGACTGCCCGCGCCAATGCAAAAAGGGATGTTTTTTATGATTTTTGCAAGGAGATGTCTCAAGGGAAAATATAGCTCACATTCAGAGGGATGCATTGATGGTGATTTCAAAGCATGACAATGTTCACAGGTCACGGAATGGGTCCTCCATTGTGCGGGATGGGGAATGGTGAGGACGGTGACAAATTACTGTGTAACAGATGCCCCCTAAAGTATGAGGCCCGAGAGTGAGAGGGGTGAAATGCTTTACGAGAACATGTCCAACCGAAGGCCCGCCGTCGGAAAACCTGCGCAGAAAGATACAACTGATATCTCAAGTACATGATGTATACATATGGTATGGACGCAGCCATCCGAAAAAGAGTATGCTATAATCCGGATCTAGGGTATGGGCGCAGCCATCCAACTAAGACCAAACAAATGAACTCAGGTATGGTCGCAGCCATCCAATCAATGAGTCATGTACATAGTGATAATAATCCACCATCGCAGCCTGGATTACAACAGACACAATCCAGGGTCTTGCACTCCATCTCGACCCAACAAAGTACAAGTTCAAGCATGTGAATATGTGATCTGATGTCGAACATGCAAGAACATCGTCTGATTACCAGCCAATGATAGAAGCTGTTAACAGACGCGAGAGTAACCACCAATAATGACAATGGTCCTCAAGGTACTACAGGTACAATCTACGGCGTGCGAATAAATGAGCTGACGTCGAACACCCGCAGAATCATTCGATTGGAGGCCAATGATGTAAACCTCTCGTCGAACGCGACGAACATGCCATTGAGGCATGCAGGCTCCAAGGTACCATAAGGAGTCTCTAGACCAACTTCCTGGATAATGAGTTGAAGTCGACAGGAAGTGACCTTGATCGAAGGCGGGCCATAATGATTCCCACATCATCGACACGAGACAGAGGAACATAATGTTTTGTTGTGAATCAGAACCATATGAGAAACAGAGGAAGGTTGATATTTGCATAGGCCAACTTCTCTTGAACACATGAACGGCACGGCAATGGACTTGGCAGTATTTGACATCAACGGATCAGGGGTCATGGCGACGAGGCAGTGAACAGATGAGAGGTCAAAAGAGATTACCCAAACCCATGGAAGCAAAGTGAAGCAGCGAGATGAGATGTCCCCAACCCGACACGAATGCAGACAAGTGCCATGTTCAAGAGCGACATACTGCCAATGACAACGACGATGGTTCCATTTTCCCCACCATCTTGGTGAGTACCTCTTTATTTTTACACAAGCTTGAAGAGGATACCATATGCTTGTCATATAAGTCCGCCCTTCGGGCGAATCCATCCTAGTGCATTTAACGAGTCCTAGGAAGGAGAAACTCGGAGAACGTCATTTCGACGAAATCCAATGTCATCGGGGTTTAACGAGTCTGACAAAGGAAGAACTCGGCGTCTTTTCATGTTTAGAGAGTTTGAAAAGACAGCGGAAAAGAAAACTCCACAGGTCCCTTTTCGTCAATAGTTCCCCAGATCCGAAAAGGTAGAAAACAATATCCAGGAAAACCTCCTAGTCGCGATAGGCTAGGGTATTCCTTTTTCGTAATCAATCCATCCCAGCCCGAAAAAGGGTTAAACTTATACTAGGTGAATGTCGATTCACGTCCATTTTAACGAGATCGAAACGACAAGGGCCTCGGTAATCTTTTCATGTTTAGAGAGTCAGAAAAGAGCTGAAAGATGACTCCTCCTGGAGGAACGAGTGGTATAAAGGGTAGCAATGGGTTCCGGTAATGGTGGAACCGCTCGAAACATGATAAAAGTCAAGAGGCGGGCTAACAAGACCACTCATTGCAGCGGTTCCTCAGGAACGGGTAAAACAACCAAGTGAAGGCATATGATCGACCAAGCAGATAGTGACAATGGAGTGAGAAAACCAAGGCTCATCTGGCAAAACAGGCTGATAAAATGGCAATCACAAGAGGTAAAATGGGCAAGGTTTCATTTTTACACAAGCTTGAAATCAGGAAACTCTGCTTGAAGTTGGTTTCATTTTTACACAAGCTTGAAACAAAGATAAACTATGCTTGAAACTGGTTTCATTTTTACACAAGCTTGAAACAGAAATAAACTATGCTTGAAAAAGTAAGCATGCCCCCAGCATGGTGACTCAATTCGAGGTACATGCCCCCCAAGCTTCAGTCCATATAGAAGGAAGATGGAGTGAAGGTTCAAAGTACGAGATCTAAGAAAGACTCGACTGGGATTTTACGAGAACTTATCAAAGACTCGAATTGAACAGGAACGTGTTTCATTATTTTAACGAGGTTTACACATTAAAAGAACTATCCTCAAGACACCTTGTTTCATGGTTTAAGGAGCTTGACACAAGACAAGGAACTCTGCTCCAACCGACTTCATCATAATGAACAAGAAGTCATTGCTTCCAAGAGTTCCACACCAGATGGGAGGAAATCATCCTGGAAGTCAGGACCCAATGCCCCCAGCACTCGATGCACAACGGCATCATCACTGAGCACAGGCACGGGGCAGGTAGCCACGTAGTTGACCTGCGGTGGGGCAGATACAATGGGTGGATAAAAACCAGGAGGGGGTGATGGTGGACCCGATGCCTCATTAGGACCAAAGAATGCAAGCTGATCAATGGTCACAATCCTTCCTTCATGCGGAAAACAAACCACACGAAAGAGGGAGGAGACGAGCGCTCCCATGGCATAGGTGTAATCGCGTCCCAAAAGCAGATTGAAATCCAAGGGGCCTGGAACAACCATCACATCCATATGGACGGTTTTACCTCCCAAAGTAACAGGTAACCTTGGAAGGATCCCCAACGGTTGACTCGTTCTTCTGTTAAAGGCCAACAGATTCTGTGTAACAGGTGCAAGCGGTGGCGAACCGAAAGCTTTCCAAGTAGTTGAGGATAAAACACTAACAGATGCACCTTCATCTATAATGGTGCTGGGTACGACCAGACCAAAAGCCTGTACTGTGATCTCGAAAGGCACATAAGATGGAAGGCGGTATCCTGCAAATCGGCTCCAATCGAAGGAAGCGACCAAACTACTTGGAGGGGCTACCATCGAACCAAGATGGTCTTCCCCTGGTGTTACGGAAGAAGAAGGAGCATCTTCCACGACCTCCATCTCGAAGGTGGGGAGAGAATCCTCCGAGACCTCCATCACGGGAGGTGGAGGAGCAACTTCTTGAGGTACAGGGACAGGAGAATCTCTCTCCAAGTCTGAAGAATCTGAAGAAACCAGAAGAACATGAGGGTTATGGGGTCCACTCTCAACAGAAAAGACCTGGTGCACCGCAGATGGGGCCAGTTCAACCGATCCCACGACCAATGGTTGGTTGGGAACGGATTCCTGAATCTGAATTTCTGGAGGAGTGGGATCGACCGAGGATGACCCTTGACCAATCACGGCATCAGCCGGTGGAAGACTCAAAGAAAGCTGTTTATAACCAGCCGGGAGGCGTGGTGTAGAAACAGTCAGGTTGTCCAAGACTCGCTTGGCTTCATCCATATAAGGAAAAAGGTGAATAGCATGGTGCCCTTCACACAACTTACAGGGATTGGTGATCTTACCCTGCTTCTTAGGAGTCTTATCAGTACCAGATGAATACGTGCCCCCAACCTGGCTCCCGGAAGTCAAAGGCAACGGCGGTCGGTCGTCGGACCATGTTTTCGAGCACCTTGGGAATGCCAGGGCAGTCTCGAAGCAAATGGTCTCCTGCGCACAACATGCATGGGAACTTGACTTTCCGCGGAGGGTCGGAGGGCCTATCAAGATGAGATTTCTCATGGACAGTAGCTGTACATTTAGCCTCTCGCTTATCAAACTTCTTCTTCTTTGTCTTCTTCTTCTTCTTCTTAGCCACCTGGTTACTTGAATCCAGACTTTCACCAGGCGAAGTAGAAGAGGAGGACGCAGAAACAGGCGAAGAAGGGGAGAGGTCCACCTTGGAATCAACATGAGGTTGTTCGGGTGGAGGAACTGATTGAACAGTAGTGGAGACATTCGGGACAACAGAGGTTGAGAACAACCAAACAGGCAACCCAACAGTTAACCCAGGAAGGGACAACGTCGCCATGTAAGGAGCACCAACATTTCCAAAAGGAGGAAAATGACCAGGACTCCCTTCTGAGGGGATTCCTTGGTTGGTGAACTCTGAAAAAGTTGCCATCAAGACTCAAAACCACACACGGGCTAAAAACGAGTTAAGACACACGATCAAACGGTCAACAAGCAATGTCTAAATGGGTGTGTAATCGTGGGCGATTAATTTTACCACATTGGAAAGTAAGAAATTCTATCGTTTCATATTTTAAGAGTCGAGAAACGATAAAAAGATGACTCTATCTCTTTCAGAGTTGACACAAGCGTGAAAGGACAAGCGCTTGACGGTCTTTTCAAGTTTAGGGAGTCAGAAAAGACCAAATGACTGCTCGGGAAAAACTAGGCACAAAGGGTGTACCAAATATCCGTGAACTGCAATATACACCTTGGTTTCAAAAATGAAACAGAAATCGACCAAGGACTTTCCGTACGTGCAGGTAGTCTCCCCGAATGCTGTGTTCGGTGTATCACGGGTATAGGGCGGCAGACTCGGCTCCCTGTGGATAAAGGATTGAAAACCTAGAGGGGTCTCCCTTTATATACACGACGGTACGGGGAGCACAAGTCCGTACTAGCGCTGTCTAAAGCCAACAGGCGAACGACAGCTGCTAGGTTTAACGACGCCGGAACACGTCTCTAGCCTAGACCTTCTAAATATGTTTCGTTAAGTTCCAATGTTGCCTTAGGTTAATTGAATAAATTTCACAGTTGATCTTCAATTAAGTTTCAATTTCCAGGCCCTATCGTATGTAGTGTCTCGAAAGACTCCTAAATGCAAGCTATATGCCACAGTGCAACATTTCGTTCGATGAAAACTAGTTAAATAAGAGTTGAGAGCTTTTATGCAAACGAAATGAACGGAATACAAACAAGAATGTCTCTAATGCAACTAATGCAATTGCACACTTTTCATTCAAACACTAATCACTAGTGATATGGAAAAGATCACAATTTACACTAATTAATCAAGACAAAAGAGATTTTTTTTTATTTTCAATGTTTAATGGCTAATGCGTACTGAAAACAAAAGGAACAATTTGAGAAATGATATCCAAGAGAGCGAAACAAACAAAATTCACTCGACAAAGCAAGCAACCAAATCTCCAAATCGACCCAAAGTCTCTCAAAGCAAAGAAAGACTCAAAAGCTTCCGATGGACTGTGTGATCTAGGTCCAAAGCAAGACAAACGAATTCTGAATGAAGGAATGGACAATCACCCAAAAAACGCAACAAAACAATCAAAGACTGTCAAGAGAGCGTGGAGAATCAATCAACAAGTTGACAGGACAATCAAGACACGAAAACTCCCAAGGAGGGCTCGATACACTAAGCCACTAGATGCCCTAGGGCTCAAAACGTGAAATCGGTAGATAGAGGCAAACAACCAAAGGATAGAGGTGAATTCCAGCCAAACAAGACTCCAACACACTCAGACAGTCAGGAAATCAAGAAGAGAAGCACTGGTCAAGTCCAGAAAGCTAAAAAATGAAGAAACTCAAAAAAGTCACAGGAGTGGCGCGACTGTGGGTTTGAAACTGGCGCCAGAAGCCAAGTGGCGCGAGACAGACAAAAGCAACAAGCGCCAAGTGGCGCGACTATCGGGTTAAAAACCACGCCAGTCGAGTTCTTCAACAAAAATTAAAAAATAAGCTATTCTGAAAGCAGACCAATACAAGCTAAGCAAACCAAGAAGCTAAATCAATGAAAGAATCCAACCCAGAAGGTTCATCAAGCAAGGAGAAACAATCAAAGCGAAACAATCATAAACGCGACAAGGAAAATCGGACGATCCCCAGCGGAGTCGCCAATTTGTTGAGGAGGTAAATCCCCTCTGCGGACAGAGGCGATCCCTACTAGCCCAGCAGGGGTCTAGCAACAAACAAACAATGCTATGACGCAAGCTCCTAATTACGAATGAAAGGTTTGGGATAGGAACCTACCTGGATTCCAGCGCTACAATCTGAAGAAGAAGTGTCCCCGTCCTTCAGCCCTGGCAGATCACAATCCTTCCACGATCTCCGCGGATGAACACCTGCACATAGAAGAAACGAACAGATACAAGCATAGGAACCAGCATGCATAACTAAACATCGGTCAGAAAAGATATTACTCGCATTAACACAATGGAAAACGGAGTGGAACCATAATCATAGTCATCTATTAAAATGATAAATGAATAGAAGTTACAACCAAGTTCTGACGTTGCAGCCTCCTTCGAGCGGGTCTCCGGTCGTCCACGTCTCGCAAAGCTCGCCAAGGGAAAGGGAAACCTCTCCAGAGTCTCGTAACAATGGTCTCCTCGCTTGAATGGGCCTTAAGGGAAAGAAGGGATTCTTTACAGCACAAAGGCACTTGGGAATAGGGAGATGCAAAGCTTCAGCACTTCAAGACTGGCTTGCCATGGATCTGAGCAAGCTTTTATAGATGGGGAAGGAGGGAGTTGGGATCCCTATTATTATGGGATTGGCCCTATCAACAAGGAAGGTTCCATGGGAGGTGGCAAAACCAATTCCCTTCCATAGAACTCCCGCAGCCAAACCTCCCAACTCAAGATAGGCAGTGGTTCGTGAGTTTGTTTGAACTCAACTTCCGCCATCCATATTTAAAAAACAGTCCTTAAAATGGGTGGCGCGATTGCTGCTCTATGACAGAGAGCCAAGTGGCACGACCTCTGTGTAGGATTTTCCTCAGTGGCGCGAGTCCTGAACTGACTGCCCGCGCCAATGCAAAAAGGGATGTTTTTTATGATTTCTGCAAGGAGATGTCTCAAGGGAAAATATAGCTCACATTCAGAGGGATGCATTGATGGTGATTTCAAAGCATGACAATGTTCACAGGTCACGGAATGGGTCCTCCATTGTGCGGGATGGGGAATGGTGAGGACGGTGACAAATTACTGTGTAACACAAAGGAAATACAAAGCCAGGAAATAGAAAAATATAAAATCCAACTAACCAATGAAGTCTGGGTATACATACTTCATTTGTGAATCTGATGTTTCCTACCTCTTCAAAAGCCTCCAAGTTCTATCTAAAGTTGTAATTATATAGAAAAAATTCCCAGCCCCGAGAGAAAAAAATTGGCACCAAATAACCAGCACATTTAGTTTTCATTCAGTTTTTATCTAAATTTTAGAACCAACTACAAGAATTCGGCGACAAAGACCCAGAACCTCATCTTCCTGAACCAGTCTAGGTAAGAACAACCATTTTTCCTATATTCTTGGGCTTTCATACCAGTGAAATCAACCATGCCTTCTCCTGGACTTTGAATTTTGACAAACTTCACCCTCAAAACCTTGTCTTTCCTAAATTCTACTTTTGAAAAACTTCAACATGCCCTCAAAATATCGTCTTCCTGAACCAGTCCTGGTAAGAAAAGTGAGTTTTCTTGGGCTTTCATATAGTGTCAAGTTCAACTTTGGGTACTTCAACATGCCCTCAAAACCTCAAGCTCGTCTTCCTGAACTAGTCGAACAACGAGTTTTCTTGGGCTTTCTTATGGTGTCAAGTTCGACTCTTACCAGCGAGTTTTCTTGGGCTTTCATACGGTGTCAAGTTTGACTTTGGTGACTTAGGCATGCCCTCAAAACCTCAACCTTGTCTTCCTGAACAGTCGAACACCTCAACCTTGTCTTCCTGAATAGTCGAACAACAAGTTTTCTTGGACTTTCTTACGGTGTCAAGTTCGACTTTGGGCTTTCATACGGTGTCAAGTTCGACTTTGGGGACTTCGGCATGCCCTCAAAACCTCAACCTCATCTTCATGAACAGTCAAACAATGGATTTCTTACGGTGTCAAGTTCGATTTGGGCTTTCATACCAGTATTTTTAATGAAATCAACCCATGCTAATGTTCGAATTTGAATTTTCGAATGTGTCATGCCATCAAACTTTTACAAATATTAAAAATCTTGAAACATTTTTTTTTTAAATAATTAAAATAATAATATTTATTATTTTAATTATTAATTAAATATAAAATCACAATACATATAAAATTAAATTTTATATAATATAATTAAAAAAAATAAAATTAAATTTTATATAATATAATTAAATTTTATATTGTGAAGGGTTCCTTTGCGTGTTGGACGGTTTCATTAATCAATAAATGGTCATTAAATGTTGATTTTAAACACTAAAGTCAAACCTTGTGAATCTCTTTTTCCTTTATTTGGCGTCGAGGATCATCACCCTGAGACAGAAAGCCACTTAGATTGGTTGTGGGATGGCCTGCGAACTTAGGCCACCATTAAACCCGCAACACAATCAAGCATATAAAATAAAACCTGCGTTGTGGGATAAAACTATCTTTCAAAGGCTCGGTGAGGGCATTGGGGCGATTTTTGCAGAGGGAGGAAGATGCACAGAAGGGGTTCCATAAGAGGAACAAGGAAGAATAGTGGCAGAATTTGAATTCGAGCGTGAAAAGGGCGAATGTGGTTTTGGGTGAAAACCAGGTGGTATCGCACTGAAGTTCGACAGTAAGTGGTAAAGGAACAAATGGACACGATTCCACCCAGGAGGCAACACGTGTCCACAGGAAAACCACCCATTTCACATGGAAATGGGGCATTGAACCCTTTCTTCAAAATGCACGTGACTTTGATCGTGAGCCATTGGATCCGGAGGAGCCAGATCAACGGTGAAGGTTGAGCACGATCGGGGAAGATTATCTATTGCAAGGAATGGTGGAGGACATGTGTCGGAGGGGGATTGGATGGTGGTCTTCTGAGTGGAAGGTGGGACCAGTGATGGCGTAAGCAGTCTTTTCGGGTAGCGGAAAGGTTGGGAGTGGGATGGAACGATGGATAGATGAGGTGTAGGAGGCACGATAACTATTAGATCTATATGATCAATGGTGGGGATCACTTTAGGGAATAAGCGATGGCATGGGACAAAATATGGATGAAGGGGGTCAAAAATAAAGCGCAGGGGTGTGATCCTATGAAGAGTAAACGAGACCGGGGTTGAAGATGAGAAGGGATTTAGGCTTTAGTGGATCATTTAGGGCCCTTGGGTTATATGAAGGAAAGGAGCAGAGGGCTTAAGTCAAATAGGGCTTAAGGCCTGATTTTTCGAAAGGAGATTTTAGCTCTAAAAACAGGGGTTTTTAGCCTTTTTTGAAGGTTTCGGTAAGTTTAGAAAAGGTTTTTTAAAACCAATCAAAGGGGTTTTCATGGTTTAAAAAGGGGTTTTAAGGGAATGGAGGGTATAAGAAAGGAAAATGGGCTTTTTCAGAAGGGAAAAGGACTATTGAAGGAGGAGTGAAAAATAGGTGAAATGAAGAGAAAATGGTGGAAATAGCCTGAAATCAGTTTCCTTTGAATCAACAGGTGATCTTTTACGAGGCATAGATGAAGATTTTAGTGAACTGATAGATTTAGGATAATGAAGGGAGTGATATTTCCAAAACTCACAAGCTTTTCTCATAAAAGTTTGTTTTTGAAAATGCAAGGGAATATTTAGCCATCCTATATAAAAAAATTTAAAGATGACGAACACAATATATTTTAGTGAGTCTTAGTGAAAAAATAGATAACCTTAAAATACAAAAGTAGAAAAAAGCTGAAAATGTTGCATTATCTATCTTTTGTCCAAGATGTAGAAAGAAACACGCCTTAAGATAATGTCCCCTTGATAGTGTATAAATTTGTGCCATATGTGAATAAAATCATAACACTAAGGAATGCCTTTCGATACGTGCTCTTAAAGTTTTTTATCAAGAGGAAGTAGGTTAGAGCCAAGCTAAATTTGTTTGTTTTGTTGCTAAAATGCCATCAAAAAATTCACAGCCAAATATGACTCAATATTTCAAAACTCAAACATATGCGCAACCATGAGATAATTGGACTGCACCTATGGCTTCAGTTCCTTGGCATCAAAAATTTCAAATGCATCTTGGGCACAAGGTTGGAAAAATCCTTATGAAAATTATCCTCAATATCATAAATTCCAACAAACTTATTCTTATTTTCCACCACAATATTTTCCTCGGCCTGTTCAACCTTTTCATTTTCAAAATACAAACCAAAATATTGCATTACCGTTTCAACAAAAGCAAACTCAGCTACCTACTCAACCACTTCCAAACCCAAATAATAGAAATAAAAAATCTATTTATAATGTCAATGGGAAAAAAATTCATGCTTGTATGATAACACCACTAGGTATCAATGATGTTCAACTTAGATCTTGTAGAGTTTTACAAAATAAGCTACCAAAAATGTTCATCCAAGAATATAAAGAGGATGAGATTCATGGAAAAGTTGAAGGTATTTATCAAGAAATTACTCCTTTAAGGGAATATATTATTTCACTATCAAAGTATTATCAAATAAAAAAATCTCCTACACTTCGTCTAATAGGATAGCCTTATATTACTCTACAAGAACCACCATTTCGTGAAAGACTTAAAATTGATAAAGGAGTAGAAAGGCAGATTTTCCTACCAGATTATGACATGTTAGATGAAATTAAGAATGTTTGCATTATAATTCATTTAATTAAAGGAATAAAGGAAATACCCATATTTGAAAGAGCCATAAATGAGCTATGTATTAGAAATCCAAGGAGAAAAAGAAAAAACATTAAACATATTGAATTGGTAGGAAATATTGCTGACATTATGATGGGAAAAATTGTTGTCTAAAAATATTTAGATCCAAGAAGCCTCTTTGTAAATATTGACATCAGTGGAATTTAGATTCCAAATACTTTTATATTTCTAGGAGAAATCGTTAATATCATGACTATGGATCAACTTAAACTATTAAATATTCAATAGACTCTAACATTAGTACAATTAGCAGAGATAATTGTTATTAAACCAGATGGATTATTAGAAGATGTATATATTTCTTTATATTATTGAGAATATCATGTAGATTTTATGATTTTAACTCCCACAAAAAATTTAGGAGGACATATATTGATCTTAGGTAGGCCTTGGATGGCTAAAACTACTGTATTTATGAGATGTAGATAAAGAGACATGTATATATTTGATGGAAAATCCACTAAAACCTTCATATTGTATCCTCCTTTGAAAACCATAGCCGAAGTAGAAAGTGAAATATGAATAGATGATATGACGAATAATTTGATAAAATTCAATCAATTTATACTTTTTCTCGATTAGATGAATAAAATCAAATAATCAATTTGTTTAATAGTAATGATTCTTCTAGGGTTCCTGCACCTACTGCGCAAACCCTGATCCCCTCTCCATCGCGTTCTTTGTTTCGACGCCTGGTGCCCTTGGCCTCTCTACTGAAGATCCTCCCATGAATCTGGCCTCCGGAGGGGCGGGCTTGGCTCCCTCTCCTTTCCACACCCCTTCTTCTGACAATTATACCGCTGCAGACAAAAATTCCAGCCCTTGCCTGACCCTGCAGGCTACCGCTCCTCATGTTCTAACTACTGACGTCTCTGGTGATGCCGCCTCAATCTCAGCGGCCACTAGAGACAAGAATGTAGAGAAGATCACCTCTATGACAAAATCAAAAGCCTCCTCTGCCACCTGCATCCCGAAAGCTATAGAGAGAATCAAAATAGACCTCCCCAGCCATCGAATCAATGGGCATATTCAATTTATGAAGGATCACGCCCTCATTGGAAAGTTTATTGGCCTATGGCCAACGAAAAAAGCTTTGCAATGATGGATACTCTCCAAGTGGAAGCTTAAAGGACAGGTAACCCTGCAACTTGGCCCCAAAGGTTTCTTCACAGCTATTTTCAACTGTCTGGAGGATAATAATCTCATCTTTGAGGAAGGCCCGTATTTCTTCAACTCCGCAGGCCTTTATCTCCAAGACTAGAAAGAAAGATTCAATCCAGACAAAGAGGATTTCAACTGGGCACCAGTCTAGATCCACATGTACTACTTACCACAGGAATACTAGGAAGAAGAGAACTTAAAGGAGATCGGTAATGGTTTGGGAGAGTTCATTAAAGTTACGGAGGAAACTAAAATCCGACGATACACCTCCTACGCTCAGATCTGTGTTTATATGCATCTGGCCAAGGCGCTCACGGATTCAATAAGCCTATTTCATGACGATTTTGAGTGGGTTCAAACAATAGACTATGAGCATTTCCCCTTCCACTGCAGGAAATGTCATGAACATGGTCACCTATACAGTGATTTCCCACCACCCCTGTTCCTGCCAACACCAAATTTGTCGCCTCCACCTCCGTAGCCAATACTGAGAAAGAGATAGTACTCAAAGATGTACTCATGGAGATTGATAACAATATAGCTTTCAGAACCCAACACAGTTAGAATAATGCAGATCAGAACACGCCGTCTCACATGGAGGAAGAACCAGAGAGTATAGATCTAGGTGATCTGGATATACTCAGCCTGGAAATAGCTTGTCATCAGCACAAATTCAGCACAATACATCCTCGACAAATAGACAACCTGGAAGTGGTTTTATCTAGAGCGCAGCAAAGCAAATCCCTTGGTATTCAAGCCAGAAGTCTCTGGGACGGAAAAAAAATAATGAAAGAATCGAAGAAACGGGGGCGCAAAACATATCTGCAGTGGACCATCATTGTTGGAGAAATTCTTGTGGAATTCGGGAGGTTCCCCAAGCTGACCAAGTTCTATAAGACTCTTCCCCACAGTTTCTCATGAAGCTCATTTCATGGAATATGAGGGGGCTCAATAGCCCAACGAAACACCGAATGTTAAAAAACCTGATTCAGCAAGATAAGCCCTCCATAGTCTATCCGCAAGAAACAAAATGCAACAACACTGCTTTAGAAAATATCCTGAACCAACCTTGGTCTGGATCCCGCTCAGTTTCAGTGGACGCCTAAGGAGCTTCAGGAGGTCTCGCCATCATTTGGAATCATCACGTAATCACCCTTTATGACTTTCATGCCTCTCATTATTTTATTCAAACTAATTTCCATTTAGTGGGGCCCAACACACATAGCCACCTCACCAATGTGTATTTTCCTCAAGACCCACACAAAAAAATGGAATTGCTGGATACTCTTACAGAGCTCAACTCTGTCAGGAGCTTCCCCTTATGGATCTGCGGGGGTGACTTTAACCTGATTACAGCTCTAGAGGAAAATTTTGGGGGCCGAACCAGATTGGAGGAGGATAGCACTAGTTTCAAAGAGTTCATTCGTAGTAATCTACTTATGGATCTACAAACTTCCAGCGGACGATACACTTGGACCAACAAGCGTAAGGGCACTCAGCATATTGCCTCTTGGCTAGATCGTTTCCTAATGTTTGATAATGCAATTCATCTTGGCGGGGATTTCCAAACCTCCATATTGAATCAAGCTGGCTCAGATCACTGGCCTATAATTTTGTAGTGGACACGTCCAGGATCAAGATGCAATCGACCCTTCTGCTTCGAATCGTTCTGGTTCTCTCATCAAAATTTCAAAGAAGTGGTCACTGAAGCATGGCACTCCTACATTCCCCTGGCAGGTACCAAGATGTATCAGTTCCAAGAAAAGCTCAAGCACATCAAGAACACTCTTAAAGCTTGGAATCGTACACATTTCAGCAACATCTTTTCCCATAAAAAAGAACTTGAGCAGAAAATGAGTACCCTGCAACAATGTATCATTTCTGAGGGAATATCAGACACGTACGACCGACAGGAGCAAGCACTCCTCACCAAAATAGAAGAAAGGAGGCAACAAGAAGAGACCTTGTGGCAACAAAACTCCACAATCAGATGGCTGAAGGATAGGGAGAAAAATACCAAATTTTTTCACAGGTCCACCATTCAACGACGAATGCACAATAAAATTTCTTTTGTCAACAATCGGCAAGGAGACAGACTCGAGGTCCATGAAGAGGTTGAGCATGAATTCAAAGAATAATTTTAGGACATACTGCGTGAACCTTAAGGCGACAGGATTCAAGCCATACACACTATCACACAACACATACAAAAAATCATCACTGCAGAACATAACAACATGCTTCTCTAGCCAATAAATCTCCAAGAAGTGGAGGAAGCCATGGCACAACTCAAAGATGGAAAAGCACCTGGCCCTGATGGGTTCACTACAAATTTTTTTCATGCCTTCTGGGAGCTGATCAAATCAGAAGCATGGGAGCCTGTGGAAGAATCTTGGTCAATGCACTAGTTTCTTCCCTCTCTCAATACGGCCTTCATCGCTCTCATTCCCAAGGAAGAGGACTCCAAAACTCCAGAAAAATATCGGCCCATTGCGCTCTGTAACATTATCTACAAATTTATTTCAAAAGTCGTTGCCAACAGGCTAAAGCCTCTTCTCCCTCTTCTCATCTCGCTTGTGCAGGCGGGCTATGTGGAAGGGCGTTAGATCTTGGACAGAATCATCCTCTCACATGAAGTGATACATTCACTAAAGCTCCTAAAGAAACCAGGTATGATTCTCAAGCTAGACCTTTCCAAAGCATTTGACAAACTAAGCTGGACCTATATCAAACAAATGCTCTTGGCCTTCGGTTTTAGTGCTACTTGGACTCATTGGCTCATGAATCTCATCTCTTCCCCTATCTTTTCCATCCTTCTCAATGGTTCTCCTTCAGCGCCTTTCCGTTACTCTCGCAGTATTCAATAGGGAAACCCTCTATCCCCTTTTCTCTTCATTCTAATGGTAGAGGGTCTAAGAAGACTTATCCATCATGCTGTCTCTTCCAATTCTGTCAAAGGCATTTCTCTTCATGATCGTCCCTCCATATCTCACCAACAGTTCGTGGATGATAATATGCTATTTGGTCATCCCTCTATCCAAGAAACCTCGGCCTTTAAGTCCTTGCTGGACCTCTTCTCAGCAGCCTCGGGTACCACCATAAATGCCTCAAAATCACAACTTTTCTTCTTCCATACTTCCATCATCACCCAATGTAACATTGCAAGGATTTTGGGCTTTACGATCACTGTGCTTCCCTCGAAGTATCTTGGAGACCCCCTCATAGACTCTGCCATCAAACACTCCTCATGGAGAATTCTTCTTGATAAATTAGAAGCAAGGCTCTCTTCCTAGACTTATCACTCACTCAACATCGCCAGCGGGCTCATCCTCATCAAATATGTTCTCCAAGCCATGCATTTATATATTTTCTCAATACTGGAAGCCCCAAAATGGGTTCTCAAAAATATCTGCAACCTTCAAAGAAATTTTCTATGGGGCTCCTCGAGTCTCAATAGAAAATCGGCTTTGGTCAAGTGGTCCGAAGTCTGCCTTCCAAAATCAGATGGTGGGCTTGCCTTGGGAGATCCTATACAAAGAAACAATAATATGTGGGCACGTATATGGTGGCATTGGCTCTCCAGACCACACTCTCCCTGGGCCCGTCTCTGGAATTCTAAATATGCTCCGGGCAGACCTCAGGAGGATCTCATTCATATGACCACGACTATCCCTAGATCGTTAGTATGGAACCCCGCCAGGCAACATCATGCCTTCATCCAAGCGCACAGTTTTTGGGAAATTCACTCCGGCACCATCTCGAGATTTTCTGAGGACTCTTGGCAGCAACTCCCCAAGCTAGCTACTCTCTTTCACAAACTGAAATGGCAAGAAACTCTCCAACAAAATGATCAATCACAAGTCCATCAGTTTTGGTAGCAACAACCCTCTCAAGGCTTTCAACAATGGAAACCAACAGATACATGGCAGGAAAATTGGCAGGAGGAAACTTTTGAGGAGATAGATCAAGAACTCACCCTCAGAAGAATAAAAGTCTCCGATCACAAGGATAAGTTGCGCTGGGGATACACTCCCAAGGGAAACTTTACTACCAAAGAATCTTTCCAGTTTCTTTATTATCTCAAGCAGACCCCGAAGGATAATCCGTGGAACCATCTTTGGCAACTTGGAATATGGCCTAAAGTTTCAACCTTCTTATGGCTTCTCAGCAAATAGAGACTCCTCACCTGGGACAATTTACAAAAACGCGGCTTCATTGGGTCTTCTAGATGTCCCAACTGCAATCTTCATTCCGAAACCATTCTGCATCTTCTGGACACCTGCCTATTAGCATCAAAAATCTGGGAACGAATTTCAATCTGCAATAGAATAACTAGTCGATGTAGGGAGACACTGTCAATACCATCCGGAATTGGCCTCTGCAGCCCTTCCAAAGTCACTTGATCAACTCTCTTTGTGTACTAATCCTGGGTTTCGTTTACTGGATAATATGGAAGGAGCATAATAAGAGGATATTAAAAAATAAAATTACCCCTCATGATATCCTGTGGCTTCATCTCAAACAAAGCCTCGAAGAAACTTTGGCTCTCAAGCACTGGCAAGATTCCGATATGCCCTCCTCCCCTACGGAATGCCTCATATTGGAAAGTTGGAATCTCAATCTCACTCCTTTGGCTTTGATCCGGGCGAATCCCTCCATCCATATCGATTCTCCCCTCTCTTGGTCTCCACCCTCGCCACTCTCTTTCAAATTGAACTTTGATGGAGCAGCCAAGGGTAACCCTGGTCCAGCTGGTTTTGGTGGCATTTTTCAAAATAATGAAAGCTCTGTAATGCACACTTATTATGGATCGATTGGCAGAGATTCCAACAATGCTGCCAAGGTAGAAGGATTATGGCATGGAATTTTTCTAGCTCAAAAAGAAAACCTCTTCCCCCTGGAGGTTGAAGGGGACTCTCAAATTCTTATAGAAGCTGCTATTCGAATTCAATCTGGCACTCCTACAGCAAAGATTGCTTCAAGCTGGCATCTCCTAGGAAGGCTTGAACAAATCAAAGAATGGCTCAGCGTCCCTCACACCATCACCTTCAAGCACATTAGGCATACTGCTAATAGAGTGACTGATCATCTGGCTAATCAAGGCGCTAACCAGCAGCTCCCTATCTTCTCAGGCCCCTTGCACAGTTCTGATGATCCACAACTCATTAAAGACTACACTCTTCTAGTGCAACAAGATCTACACCTCCCAGATGCGGGTGTTTGAAGAGACTGGTACAAAGGTGCGTGGACAGGTGTGGGTTGGCGTGTGGACTCACACCACCGCCACCTAGCTCCGCGCGAGGCACAGCATTTATATCCCTGCCAGTGACTTCAATGTTGCGATAATGCAGCTCTTCCTCTGATGCCAACCTGATTGTATTTCTACTATGGCGCCCCAGACTAGATTCATTTTTGCCTCTCCACTACACTCACGTTGTTCCATTGTTGTAGCAGAGCCTTGCTCTCAGAACAGTACTGGGATGCGGTGTGCTCTTTCTTGCTGCATTGAATTGATTTCGGGCATTCACTACACTCACAGCCCTTTCTACAAGTTTTTGTCCAATTCACCTTTTGATTGTGTCTTGGCATTACTTGTTAATGCTCCCCTACATTTCTCTGTGGACTCAGCTCCCAACCTTCACACAATTGACCCTCGCATCTCCTTGCCAGCTTGCAGCATCATGCCTAGACTCCGTCAACAAATGAGGTGCAGGAGAGGAACCAACCATGGGCAGGTCGCTCGACAGCCTTCTTCTTCCACCTCTGGCTCGACCTCCCAGTCCTCGGAGTACCTATCTGGCTGCTATCCAGCCACCAGGAGTGGCCGAGGATGAGGGTCTGGACAGCCGACTTATGCTCGGGGCTCCCACCACATTTCAGTTTCTCCACTTCCCCCCCCCGTTCAGTCCCATACAGCCCAGCTCCGCATTCCCTGTGCTCTCTGTCACTCCACCATGATAGCCAAAATCACCTTTGAATTTCTTGAAGACTCCACGACTAAAGTTCTCCAGGCTTCGGATGCACCTTTGGAGAAGAAAATCAACACTCCACATCTCATTCCTCCCTCTGATAGCAGGCAGTGTAAGGAGCCCTGTAGTAGCAAGATTCCAGACACCAGTCTCCCTGCAGGCCCGAGAAATTCGAAGAGCGGTGGTTCGGTTGGCAAAGATGACCTTCAGGCGATGGATGAAGATCCCTATGAATATGGATGCCGCATCATTGAAGAAACACCATCTAACTCTCGTGATTCCTAAACGCGCATATACTCTCAGGTTTTTGCCTCACAGTCGCTCGTATGGGCTTGATCATCTGCGTTTTTTTTATTAATTTACATACTCAGAAATTTGCTTCTAAGTCTAATAGTCGGTTTCCCATACGTGGACGGCTTTCTACTGTTTGTGTGGCTTGGAAAAGGGTAGTAGGTCCAGTTTTTGAAAATTTTTGGTTAGCCATCAGCCTTTTTGACAGATTGCTACAACTCTGGGCAAGATCTTATGAGGCTGGGACCTCCATGTAAAATTTTTTTGTATCAATAATAGGAGTAGACATATTCAGAAAAAAAAATAGTTATGATTCTTCTTATTATTGTGAAAAAAATAAATGTTTTAAGGAACAATGTAATATTGAAAATTTATCATCATATAAATTTTCTTTAAATTCTATGGATAAATTTGGCAATTCTCAAGTAGAAGTCTTTTGAGGTAAAACATTAAATATTAATATTAACCTGGAATAATTTCAAAAGAGAAAATTAATAATGATGCTACAAAAACATTCCTCTTCTTATGCATGGAAATATACTAATATGAAAGGAATTGATCCTAAAACTTGTATTAATTACATTTATATTCAAGAAAATTTCAAACGAGTTAGGAATCCTCAAAGGATAATGAATCCAAATTTAAGGCAAATTGTTAAGGAGGAATTACAAAAACTGGTGAATGTGAATTTCATTTATCCAATATTAGATATTCAATAGGTGTCACCACTAGTCATTGTCCCAAAGAAGAATGGAAAATGGAGTATGCATTGACTACAGAGAACTAAAAAAAGCGAATTTGAAGGATAATTTACCACTTCTATTTGTTGATCAAGTATTAGATACCTTGGAAGGAAATGATTATTTTTCATTTTTATATGGTTTTAGTGGATACAATAAAATCCATCCAGCATGAGAAGATCAAGAAAAAACTACTTTTACATGTCCTTGGGGAACATATGCCTGTAGGGTACTTCATTTTCGATTACGTAATGCTCCCGCCACATTTGGAAGAGTAGTATTAGGCATTTTTTATGATCTAATTCATGATTATGTGGAAGTATATATGGATGATTTTACTATCACTACAAGGAAAAGACCCTCTAGTGGAAGTTATAAAGAAGGTTTTTAGTGTTATAAAATTGGCCAAAATCGTCAAAAAAACATATGCTACCACATCCGTTTCTGGTAACGGAGGTTTTTGTGGAGCTTTTAACGAAAATTGAACACAACTAAAAAAAAATGGGTGGCCGGAGGTTATTACGGATGTTTTTCCATCGGTGCTCTTATCAAGTTCGAACGCACTCGTGCGTATTGGTAGACAATGCACTGGGGCGGTCTAAGGAGAATGCAGTGGGTCGTTAAGGAAAACAACAGCACTAGGCTTGGTGTTGGTGATATAACACATGGGGCCATTTTAATTGGTCTTGGGATTTGAGCGGTGCCCATAGGTCATATAAGCTCACCGGTGCGTGTATCTTTATGAGGCACTGGTGCTCCATATCACAGAAAGGAACTGAGATTTATAATTGGCATCGGTATTCTTGTCGTGCACATGGCATATAAAAATCCACTAGTGCTTATAGATACATAAACGCCCTGATGCACATTATCACACAAACGCATCGATATTTATAACTAGAATCGATATCAGTGTTTTTCCCATAGAATCATAAACGCACCGGTGCGTATAGACACATAAACACACCGGGTTTCATTTTTATTTTTTTAGAAAAATACACCTCTGACAGTCCAATTATTTTGATTGTTTTAAATTCATTATTCATCAAAAGTCGACACATCTTATAAAAATATTCATAAGAATTAAATTTTTATTAGTGCATTTGAGAACAACAATTGAGAACGAAATAGAATAAATTAAAACAAATATTATGATTATATATATATATATATATATATATATATATATATATATATATATATATGAATAATACAATCTTTATCATACAAAACGAGACAATTATTCGTATCCCTTTGTCTTTCAATTGGGACACTATGTCCATTAAATTAAACAAAATGTCTGATTTCACAGACATATTTCAAAAAATAAAACGCCTTGCTTTGATATCCAAATTACATAGTGATCATCATTCTTGACTTCAACTATTGTCACTGCCAGAGCTACTTCCATGACTTGGGTTATTTTCTGGAATGTTGTGTTCATGGCATTGATTGTTTTCTTTTTCTTCATTTTCCATCTATAAACATAAAAATAAACTGAAATGAGTGTATATACATTGGTGAGAATAATGACAATTCCAATATTAAATAATATACATCAATGTAAATCGAAAAGAAAAATGACGTACCATAGCAACAATTGACTCATAAACTATAAACATTCTTTCAAAACCATGTGCCATGCCATCTTTCAAAATTTCATCTATTGCCGCAGTTCCATATTTTGTTTCTTGCAAGTTCTATACCCCATAACAGATCATATATTTAATATAAAAGATGCTTTTGTTCTCTTAATTATAGACAAAACTAATTAAAACAAGATCGATAGATACTTACAAATTCCACAATTAAATTATGATATGCCAACATATACTCACAACCCATATTTAACCCAATTTCAATCAATTCGTTTGATGATTCTTCTTTGTATGTTACCACCTGTTTGAAGACATTCAATGATGATTTTTGTAAAACAACTTAAAAAATACAAAAAATAAATCTAGTTAATTTGTTATAAGGAAGTAACATTTACTCACAAATGTAGAGATCAACCATTTTCTTCCTTGTCGTCTTGTTTTATGTGCTGAATGGGTTCCATTTTCTTTTCTTTTCTGTAAGAAAATTCTTGAAAATTAATATTTAATGCTAAATTGTTTATTTATTTTACCTAATGATCGAAAAATTCAATGATTACATATTACATTTGAAGCACTTTGTTCTATTCATTCCACTAGATCCCTGAAACTGTTGTAAAAGTTTTTCCCCCTTTCGTTAACTTCCAGCACCACTCCAGATGAGCCAAGGAGCAATTCATTTTCATTTGCATGTTATATTTTTTTTCTTTTCTGAGAACAACATTCCTTTTTTGAGTTGTTGGTCCCTATAGAAAATTAAACAAATGTGAATTAGGAGAGTGTTTGACACATGTTATCTAATAATTTTAAGTATATTATTAATGATAATTAAAAAAATAAACTCATATTGGATCGATAATATTGTTTCATTCACCTGATTCATGTTTTTGAAATTTTTCCATTAAAATTTTGCGCTCTTCTGGTCATAGATAAAAAATAATCATATCGAGCTTTTTCATTTTGTGGCTCTGCATGATACAAAGTAAACAATACATATTAGCTAAAGTTACATATAGTTAAAAAATAATATTTTTTATAAAGAATTTACAGAGAACTTGCTTTTTTTCTTTTTCTTGATGTGTTAACAGTATTTTTGTTACTTGATATCTTGTTAGTCATTTATTTATCAATTTGAAACCCGTAGCATATCATTCATGAATATATTTACAAATAAATTCTCAAATTTTCAGTTGGAAAATAAATCTCGAGACACCGGTGCGCCTTTCATGAAACTCGCACTGCTGCCGGTGCATGTATATATTAACAACGCACTGCTAAACAATATAATACGTTGTAAAATGAATTCTGTATTATAAATGCACCAAAAAAATAGTGTAATAAACCTAACAGTGCATGGGGTATTATAAAGACAACGAAAAAGTGGTGTAATACACCGTACGATGCTTTCCTAGTTAAAGAGAGCACCAGTGCCCTATTTCAGATTTGGCGCACGGATTTAAAAAAATGTTTTCAATTTTTTGCGCCACAGAACCTGCGTGGTGCTCTGTAATAATACAGAGCATCGGTGTGGTGGAGTACGCAGGCACACCGATAAAGAAAAATCCATTTTTTCAAAAATTCACACAATTGTCGAATGGATTGGGATCCGGCTATGCAATTCGTCCCATGGGTTGGACATCAATCTAAAATGAAAAACCCTATTATGAAATCATAGAAATAGGGAGAAGAAAGGGAAAAAAAATAAAATAAAGGGTTCAAGGTAAAAATGGATAAAACTGCAGGAAAAAATAAAAAACTACAGAAAAAAGTAAAAAATTAAATTAAATTTAATCACGAAATGGTTTAAAATTCTACGATAAAGGACTTGAATCACCAAAGTTTTTGTTTTTGATTGTCTGAATACTTATATTGGAACGTATTTCACCATCCATAGTGCCCCCGTGCTCTGTTGCTCCAAGTCTGTCTCCTGCAAAAGTCTCACTGAAAATTTTTAGCAAAAATAGTGAAATAATGAAAATTCTTTAGTATTTAAAGAATTATTTTATCAAATTTGATTTTCGAAAATATGTTGCTGCCCATTTTTCAAGTTGCCATTTTTTTTTTACTTAAAAAAATAGAGTTGTGTTTTTTTATTTGTGTTTATTCGTTTCCGGTGCACGTAAATGTGGTGCAATGGTGAGTTTTATTAATACTACGCACCGGGGCCTGTTAGGATAATAAGCGCACCGGACTTTTAAAATTTTATTTTTTATTTTTTTGTATGTAAGATCATAAAAAATAATGATAATTATAAAGTACATGAATTTATTTTCATTATTTTCTAAACTTTATATATGTAAGATCATACTAAAATAATGATAATTATAAAGTACATGAATTTTTTTTAATTTTTTTCTAAACTTTATGTTACAAAAATTCGTATTATTCTAGATTTCTTATTTTATAATTATTTGCAAATTTACAAATTTAAATATTTTAATAAAATAATTTCACATTAATACAATTAAAATTTTCACATTAATAGAATTAAAATTTTGCAAATTAATATTTTACATACAATTACATTAATTAAAATTACAATTAAAATTACAACTACAATTTTACAAATATTTTAAAGACAATTCAATTAAAATTACAGTTACAAATACAATTACATTTACAATTTTACATAGAATTACATTTACAATTACAATTACAATTTTACAGATATTTTACATACAATTCAATTAAAATTACAATTACAAATACAATTATAATTTGTGAAATTTACATAGAATTAGAATTACAATTACAATTTTACAATTTTTCATATATAAAATTACAATCATTTCACAATAAATTAAATATTACAATTACAATTAAAATGTTACATTAATAAATATTTTACATAGAATTACACTTAAAATTACAATTAGTACAAATACAAATACAATTTTACAATTTTACATAGAATTAAAATTTAAATTACAATTACATTCATGAAATCATATTTAATAAATATCATGGTCATTTAATAATAGTAAATTAATTAATAAACATCATCACGATCATGATAACCATCGTACAAACATCATATGACTAATAAACACATTCAATTAACATCAAATTAACATTATATATTAACATCATCACAACACAAACATCAAATATACATCTCAACATAATGTCAAATAACTCATGCGCCTATCACATATACACATCTATCTGCAAGCTAAACATTAAATGAACATATCTACCATGACTAACAATATGTGCCACATTATGATGATCATCAACATGAAAATTAAGTACAACTGCAACATGAACATAAAATACATGGACCATATATATATATATATATATATATATATATATACACTACTACATTTGGGGGAAATTCTGACACTTTGTTCCGACGCTTTTGACGAAATGTCGGAAATTTCCCCAAATTTTTTCAATCCCGCCCGAAACCGTCGATATACCGACGTTTATAGAAAAGTGTTGCAATACCGACACTTAGAAAACGTGTCACAATTGTGACATTTGGAGGAATACATCGCAATTACGACACTATGCCCCAAAGCGTTGCTATTGCGACGGCTGCCTCCAAACGTCGCAAGTGTGACACAATGTCTAAGTGTTGCAATTACGACGTTTGGAGGCATCCGTCGCAATAGCAACGCTTTTTTCACCGTCAGTATAATGAAACTTATATGCGTGTTACATAAAAATATGAAACTTATATGCACGCTGCATAAAAATGATTTTATTAAAAATACGAAACTTATATTCGTCGCAATAGCTACATTAACGTCTGATATCACGCGCGCATTCACCCTCCGCTCTTGCAGAATAGCACTCACCCCCAGCATTCACCCTCAGCTCTTGCAGAACATCATTTTCCCTCATCATTCACCCTCAGCTCTTGCAGAACAACATTTTCCCTCAGCCTTTGCCCTCAGCTCTTGCAAAATAGCATTCGCCCTCAGCGTTCGCCCTAAGCTCTTGCAGAACAACATTCGTCCTCAGCATTCGCCCTGAGCTTTTGTAGAATAGCATTCACCCTCAGCATTCACCCCGAGCTCTTGTAGAATAACATTCGACTTGCATTCACTCTCAGCGTTCGCCCTCAACTCTTGCAGAATAGCATTCACCCTCAGCTCCTGCAAAATGGTAATTTCTTACTGTAGGCCCTTCCTCCTATAGTAGGGTTGACTCTATTTGGGTTTTTTTGGTCAATTCCATTGGATTGTGTTAGGCTGTAGGGTTCTCTCTAGATGTCAAGAATCAAGATTCAATACCCTCTATTATCTTCATCACCCAATACAAGATTTAAATTTTTCCCAAAGAAACGATTATTAATTTGGCAGCCATTATTTCTCCCTGCTTTAAAAACACTACATTTAAATGAAAACAAGCATTGCATTTCAACTACAAAAATCTATTAGTGTTCAAATGTACATGTGTGCATCACTTGTGTAGGGTATTCCTTTTCCACTTTCACATTATCCAAGAATGTGTGCAGTATAGTTCATATTTTTTGTGATTTAGATTATCTTGAAAAAGGAAAGGTAAATTATTTCCCATGGAAAAAGAAGGTTTTCCCTTTTTACTACTCGAAATGGTACAACAAAGTTCCATTTCTACCCGAAACTCCTATGAAACAGGAACCAAATAAAGGCCATGTCCTCAATGGACATCATTTGGCTTTGAAAATGGCCATTGCACCATGTTTTTTCTTATATTACATCACGATAGTTTCTTAGGTCATTTATTGTTTCTTGAGATGAAAAACAACCAAAGAAATCGTGAAGATCCTTTCAAGAAATAAATGACCATTTCTCAATCATATCTCAACTATTTTTTATTTTATTCAGTGGTTGCTTACTTTGAGAGAAATTTGGCACTTTTATGAGGAATATAACATAAAAAAAAAATGGGAAGGAATTGATGAGGTAGATGTCCTTTAGTTGTTGTCAATTAAGAATTGATAATACACGATGCATGTTCTGTACTACAAACTAGATTCCTTCCTGGAGTTAGGACACAGAGTATCAAATCAAAGTTATAGTTTCTAAATTCTTATATTGGTTCATCAATCTTTAAATTCAAACATTGCATGTCTTCATTGCTTCATGCTTGAATAATTTGCATCATATCGTACAATAGGAAATTATGAATTATGATTATTATTACTTTATGGATCTATTAAGTTACTTTTAAGTTTGCATGGTTTAGTGTGAAATTATTCTAGTGTGCCCCTAGGCCCAAGTGAAGGAATTCCAAGGACTGAGAACCCGAGTTTTTAAATGGTATTGTTTCTAACAATTTTTTAAAATGTACAAATTACAATTAAATTTTAAAACTTAAGAGTTAAAACTTAAATTATTCAAATGAATTGTTATGATATTTGGATGAATTGGTCTAGCATATTTAGAAAGATCAAACCTCAGAAATAAACATGTCTATTTTTTAATGGTAAATAATTCTTAGAGATTAAAGTTACAGCTCTATTATAGTAGATGTATAAAATTCTTCCTACAGGTTTATTGGCACGGGGTTGACCGAAAACAATCTGGACATACACAGCCTAATTTCGAAGAGGGATTATTTGTTCACACCAAAGGTGTTGTAGCTACTATGACTATGATGCAAAATTGGACAAATAACATATCTATCATACTAGGCATGGCTTAGACAGAGTAGTTACTGGTGAAGAAATTTCTGCTGGCTTTGACTTTAAATGTAACAGAAATTTAATCTCTTAACCAGAGGCTTCCTAGATCTTAATTCTGTGGATTTTCTACCTTGGGACTACTATGAAATATTATACAAAACAACAGTGGAAGTGAATAGTATTCCAATTGCAATGTTCGCTTATAATTAAATTTCCCAAGGGAGGACAAAGTAGCCTATCCAACCCCATAGGCTATAGTAAATTATAAAGGGGGAAGTTAAAACTTAAAAAAATAAAAAATTAAACCTTAAAACATACCTACCTATCCATGAATCATAAGTTCATAACTTACCCAGTGAAAGCGTAGACTTACCACAAACATCCATCCTCAAATTTCTATGGATGAGCCAGAGCCTCAAGATGAGAGTGATTCCTACTTAGAGAGCATGCTAAGTGAAGATCTAAGTGATGCTGATGACATGGATGCTGATGATATGGCTTGAGGAAGCCATTGCTCACTATTAGGCTTTAGCTATTTTTATTTTAGTATATCAAAATTTCCTAGTTCATGTTTACAATTTGCCATTTGGAGATGCCTTGAGGCAAATTTTGAATTTAGTATGACAATGGACATATATTTTGAAATTTTGAATCATTATTCTAATTTCTTATAAGCTATTAATATGTAAACTAAACCCCAATTTGCACTTGATATCATATATGAATCATGATATTATCAAACTAGAAATTTTGAAATTTCAATGACAAATGTCACATGTGAATGTTGAAACTTGAATGTTGAATGATGTGCACGTTTAAATCTTTAAAGTTTAAAGTTTATAAATTATTAGTAATTTACAAATTACTATATTAGTGTCATTAAATTTATAATTTATAAATTATAATTTAGAAAATATAGTATTATATATGATATATAAATTATAATATATATTAATATAAAAATACCTAGACGAACCCACACACCCTGTTTCAAAAAATGTCGTCCTCGTCCCCGTCCCTGTCCCCGAACCCACGTTTCCTGGCAACATAGTTTCAAACATTAAATATCAACAAAATTGTTTAAAGGATATTGAAAGGAAAAAGGTGATGGAAGATCGAAAGTGCCTTACTTAAATTCTCTAAGGATTTTTCAATAGTTGCTCCAAAAGCTTCACTTCAAGGCCCTTCAAGATCGTCTCCAACAATGCTATACCATCAGCTTCAACAATTTTGCTCCAAAAATTTCCTCAAGGTCTTCACAACAAGTTTACTAGAATTTGCTCCAACAATATATTCAATAAGGTCTTCATTGTC
Source organism: Pinus albicaulis (assembly GCA_034641835.2). Classification (NCBI taxonomy): domain Eukaryota; kingdom Viridiplantae; phylum Streptophyta; class Pinopsida; order Pinales; family Pinaceae; genus Pinus; species Pinus albicaulis. The sequence continues at coordinate 1,486,795,124 of CM076581.1, forward strand.
AACTCGTCTCTTGTTTGGGTGCCTTAATGTGCAATGACATGTTTCCAGGACTGAATTCAATGGAAGGCATATTTGAAACTCTAAATCTTTCTTCTGGTGTCTTATTAGAAATTATTTTAGTTTTCATGTTGTGTTTTCAAGTTAGATATTTTTTTCAAGTTTTTACATTTATAATTTTATTGCAATGTGGCAGATTGATCAGGGCAGTACAGGAACAACCCTGAGACCGGATGATCGCGGAAAGAGGCCAGCAGAAGAACATGTAAAGTGCCAGCATGCTCCATATTCAGGTATTTGAGTTATTTACATAATTTAAATAGTATTAATTTTGTTCAAATATGCAGACACCTAGCCATGGTACGCCTGATGATTCCCTCTTTGAGGAAGATCTTTCTTCATCCCTATCTCCATTGTTCTTGTTGCGAAAAAAGGCACGAGATGCAAGGTCAGAATTTAATACTTTGATAGACGCACCTCAAACACCTGAAACAGAAGAGAGGATAAAAAAAATTATGAGCCAGCTCGAAACATATCAGGTAATAATAAAAAGTCAAAAGGATATTTTTTTTGTTCTGCATGAGATGAATTGTGATAGTTTGATTTTTAATTTTTACATTGACTAAACTAACAAAAATTTCTTTTGTATGTAGTGTTTTCTGGCACTTGCTGAACTCGGTGTTGGTGGTAGTGGGACAAAAGGGCAAGATATTTCCCAACAACCCTCTTGTACACCTTCTACTCCTTTAGGTGCCAGCCAAGAAAAACAAACTGCCCAAGAAGATACCCAGCCAACCGCTGAACGTGTTGGCAATGATGAGGCTGATATGGCCAACTACATTATTTCATTTCCTGGAGCTACACATGTCAGCTCCATAGGGACCATTAATGGCATGTTGTTGGTGAACGATGAAGGTGTCCCTATAAAGCACGTACAACTCCCAGGTAAATTTTAATATTTTAACTATTTCATGTACTTTATCTAAAACATATTTATCATGATTTTTATTTTTAAATTAATGATAATATATATTTTTTTTTCTGTGTAGGAAACAATGAGTTCTATAGGTTTTTGGAGAGCCATGCATTGGTAATTTTTGGCCCAACCATACACAAAGGGTGGAATTCCCAGAATTCCAACCTAAAAAAAGAACTTCTAGATTATCTAGAAGCCCTTTTGGGGTCGACAAATTTCACAAAATAGCGGTGGCTTGGGTAGCCGGAAAATATTTGAAATACCAGGGACACCTATAGGACGCAATTTCATTTTAACCCTAGATAAAAGCGTCCTCTCACAGTTCCAGAGAGTGAGTGGAGAGCACTCATCCATGACAGAAAAGAGAAAAGGGCAAAGAAAGAAGGAAAAATGTCAACTGGACCCGCAAGGTAAATTACAACTTTAATTCAATAGCTTTAATTTTCTCTATGTCTAAAATAAAAGTGTGCTACGTCATATCTGACTTCAATATTTTGATGCTAGGTTGCCTGACACCTCAAAGGCAACCAAATCTAGGATTAAAAAAAGGGCCATCACAAGCTAGGCCAGGGCGGCTACATGAAATTAGCCGCAAGAATTGTAATTAAGTAGCTAAACATCTTATAATTAATTGTATCGCCTTCCAAAATTTTTGTAATCCTATCAAATATGATTAAAAATACACAATCATATGTAATGTAGGGTGATGACTTCGGAATAGAAACTATAGAGGAAGATAAAAATATCACTTTCCATTTCGGCTATCAAGCCGTAGTTGAACGTCGCAGAAGCTTGGGGTAGGTCCTAAGATCCAGAATGCCTGATAAGGTAAAACATTAACCTTTCAATATGTTTTTTTTCATCCATAAATTTAATGTCTAAAAAATTTGTTTAAATTAGGGGAGCAACACTACCGATGAGGCAAATAACCCAGTTTTAGAGCCAGATGTAGATGATCCTCACGTGGAACCTGATCATTGTAGTGGGGACCAGGCCGACAATGCTACTATTAGTGAGGGCCGTGAAGGTAATTAATTTCCACTTATAATTTTTTCTAATTATACCTTGATGGTTGTACTTATAACGTTTTTTTTTTAAATGACAGAGAATGTTTCCCTTGAGGATCTTACCACCAGAGAGGAAGACAGGGCAACAGTCCCAACGGTGACAACTAGTGCACCAGGTAAATAATCTCATTGCAATTTTTTTTATTAATATTACCGAACTAATTCAATGATATTTAAAAACTGACAATTAAAATTTAATATTATTTGTTTTTGTAGGCGATGCCCCGTCACTGGATGAGACCAGAAATCGTGACTATGCAACTAGGTCAGTGACGACAACTGGTGCACCAGGTAAATAATCTCATTGCAATTTTTTTTATTAATATTACCAAACTAGTTCAATGATATTTAAAATCTGACAATTAAAATTTAATATTTTTTGTTTTTTTAGGCGATGCCCCATCATTGGATGAGACCAAACATCATGACTACACAACTAGGTCAGCGGCGACAACTGGTGCACCAGGTAAATAATCTCATTGCAATTTTTTTATTAATATTACCGAACTAGTTCAACGATATTTAAAAACTGACAATTAAAATTTAATATTATCTATTTTTGTAGGCGATTCCCCATCACTAGATGAGACCGGACATCGTGACTACGCAACTAGGTCAGCGGCGACAACTGGTGCACCAGGTAAATAATCTCATTGCAATTTTTTTTATTAATATTACCGAACTAGTTCAATGATATTTAAAAACTGACAATTAAAATTTAATATTATCTGTTTTTGTAGGCGATGCCCCGTCACAGGATGAGACCAAACATCGTGACTACGCAACTAGGTCAGCAGTGCGGGTCAAAAGGCACGAAACAGGAGCAGAGCACGATGATATTGATGATGTAATTAGGAGCTTTAGAAATAAGACGAAGAAAAAAAAATTTGATAATGTAAATTATTTTATTATTATAACACAAACGTTACCATACCTGGAACATTTTTTGCGTTATATAAAAAACTCATTTATCATACTATTTTTATGTCAAGCATTAATTTCAATGTTTCCTTGCGTAGTTTTTGTTGAATTTTTTTTTTATTAGTTATTGAATACTTTTTCTTTATGCTCATGAAAGTAAAAAATGAAATATAGATTGGGTATTGGAGAATTGAGAGTGATGTGAGTTGGGGGGGGGGAGGGGCCATAAGAGCTTCCACCTTCACGTGGTTGGCCCTGTTTAGTAGAGAATAATTTATTGGAGCGATTTAATCTTGGAGAAAACCTCCCTCGATCCAGCGTTGCAGCAAAAAAATCATTGTTGACTTAGTTGCTACTCTTTCAGATTGTGGGAGGCTTGTTCCAACTTCATGCGACTCCAATAAATTTTTCTTGAAACAAAGAGGAGCTTATTCAGGTATGTTTTGACATTTTCAACATATGTTCTAACATTATCATAAGAATGCATCTTAGAGTAAAAAATACTACATCAATTACTTGTATTTATTGTATAGATAATGATGGATTTTGATTGACTTAGCAGTGCAGGTACAAATCCTCTTACATCATGAGCAATACAACTTGTCAACTAGGGTCATGTCCACGATATTTTTGCTTGTGCGCTTGACCATGTTCGTAATGTCACATTTTTTAAGTTCCTTTACAATTCATAATTCAATATTAAGCTTGTTCATGATTATTATCTAGGTTTTTTATATGTGTTTTTTCATCTATTTGATTGTAAGCAACTCTACATGTTTCTTGTTGTTCACTATAATTTCTCCCATTACCACTCCCAGGATGAATCCGACTTTATTGTTACATAGGTTACCTTATTGTTACTATTATTTCTCCATATACAATTTCATAGGTTACATCATGTAAAGTTGTCAATCTCAGGTTGGTGATGAGCTTTAGTTCTCCAGATTTGGGGCTTTTCTAATATTTTCTCCCTCATGTCATTCCTGCATCACCTCGTTGTTTGAGCATTCCAATTTTCTACCACTTGTACCAATTGTCACATGTCAATCTCTGAGTGGTGCCACATTTCACCTATTTTCAGTGAGAGTTTAGGGTTTCTCTAACATAGCTTCAAAAATTTGATTCAGTGCCTGCTTGAATATCGTCATGTAATAATCATGGTTTGGATTGATGAGCATGTTCTGAATGGTTGGTTGATTCATAAGAACCACCCATATAGTCATCTTGAGATATTTTAGAAGTTTTCTCGGGTTTCCTTTTTCACCATTTCTAGTGGGTGGGATGGTGTGGGGTGATCCATCAATACTGGTGCTCTTGTAGTAGGAAATTTATTTTTGGGGATATAAAGGAGCATTTGATGTAGATATCCCATTGGATGCATTCATAGATGGGCATGATAGGTCAAGAATTTAAATTAAAAATATGCAACCTCTAGCATGGCAACCTGAAGGCCACGAGAGACAGTGGTTAAAGATTGTTTTGTGCTGGCCTTAATATAGTTGTGATTTCTTTCTATTATCTTAATGCAAATATATAGTCCGGTCTCATTAAAATGAGGATTTTGGTTGTATTTCTCTTTGGTTTCTTCTCTCTTAATGCTCTAGAAGTTTCCAAAAGTTGCGATAGTTGTTTAGTTTGCATGTTACAACTTAAAAGTGGCTTTTAGCAATGGCAGTCATGTTTTTTAAGGTTCATACTAATATGAGGATCTTGTAATTCTATATTCATCATAAGAGAAGATGGCCTCTTCTTTGGGTAGTATTACAACAATTTCCACATCTACCTCATTGGGTAACAATGGAAAGGGGAAGAATTTGGGTGCAGTGTTTGATAATTATGGCAGACAATTGTCTTCTCTTTCAGTTTTTTCACCCATTTCCTTTAATCGCTCAAGAAGAAGAGGGACTCTGAGATTACGAGAGAGAGATAAGGTAGTTAATACAAGAGATATGGAAAAGCATTTGTACTTCAACAACGATGGGTCAGTGACAAAAAAATTGCAGGTCAGAGAAAAAATTGTGTTTAAAGGAAGGTCACCTGCACGTGAAAATTCACTGCGGTGGATATTTACTTGTCCACTTATATTCGATTTCAATGTGTTATTTTAATTTTTCATGGAGGGTTGTTTTGGCATATGGTCTGGCATTCAACTGCACACTTACTGAAAGCATTGTCAATTTGTCTTGCAGGCGGTGTGAACAAACTTGCTGATCTTGTTGGAGTCACCCTTGGGGCGAAGGGAAAAATGTTGTCTTGGAGAGCAAACATGGTTCTCCGAAAATAGTTAATGATGGTGTGACAGTAGCTAAGGAGGTAATTTGTAGATTTGTGCTCTGTTTTTCTTTTTAACGTTGTATTAGTTCCCCCTCTTAAATGTCTTAGATTTGGTAGGAATAATTTGAAAACTCAAAGGTGAAAGGAAACATATTTGTTACCCAGTGGTCTACTTGGCCTATGGACTAGCCACATTAGAGTAATGCGTAAATATTTTCACAACAACAAAAGGAAAGGGTTATGGCTGAGTCAAATTTTATTTTTATTGACAGTGTAATGAAATGTATCTCAATGCTATGGTTTTGGCCTTTTTATTGGTTGAATTAGAGGACCCAGTTGAAAATATTGGGGCCAAGTTGGTAAGGCAAGCTGTGGCAAACAAAAATGATTTAGCTGGGGATGGAACCACAACATCTGTTGTTCTTGCACATGTTGGAATATTGAAAAATTCCAAAACAATGAATGGAGAATAAATCTCCCTTCCTCTAACATAGAGAAAATAAAAATTTCTTTGACAGGAGACAAAGTTTCAATACTTTGAAAACAAACTTCTATTCCCTTCAATAACTCAAAAAAAAAACTATTACACTTCTTCCTCACTAAGAGTGATTACAAAATTATGACTGCTACAAAACGCAGTGCATAAAACCAACTCATTTTCTGTTCAAAACAAACATACTCTATCTCTAAAACACTCTGCTGTGTTTTTCACTTTCGCACTGCTGTGTATACACACTTAAAAAGTTACACTCAGTCTTTCACTTTTTACACACTGCTGTGTAATAAAAAATTTACCTACTGTCTATAAAAAGAACTACCAAGCTTTTTTTTCCTTCTTATTTTTATATACCGTAACATATAAAACATATTATAATAAAACCTCTTTTTAAAATAATAAACTTAAAACTAAATTCTATGGCCAACCTTTCATTTCGCATATGATATATATATATATATATATATATAACATATGTTTCAAACATATGTATATATTAAAGCATACATAAAATTAAACTATCAAAACATTAAAGAACCCTTTCCGTCGGACTTCAAAAGTCTGAATAGATTGAATTTCAAACCAAATTCACGTTCCAAAATGGGATGCTGACGTCTGCCTAATTTGTAACGCGAATTCTCAATCCAATGTGCCTGATAAAAAATTCGGGTCCGATTTTCAGGTTTTCATATTCCCTTCAATTTCATGCGATCCAATATTAATGCTCCACGTGTCCTCCTTTTGAATTTACAAAACTGGGGGGTAAATTTCTGTTTGTTTAATTTATGGTTGGTGAATTGTGTTAATGCTGGTTGTTGTGTTTAAATACAATCTTGTACAAAAATATGGCTGCGGCCATCTACAAAAAAAACTTGCAGGAATTTTAAATGCTGAATTAAATTTCTGGATGGCGTGCAAGCAACCTCCAAAAAAAAATGTTGCTGTTGCATCTGTCCTTCTACTGCAGCAGTTGAAGTTAAAATTCAATAGCACAGGGTTTAATAAGTGAGGGTGTAAAGGTAACTTTTTGTCGATAGTACTGGATTAAGATCATCTATTCATTTTTGTAGGGTCTTATGGTGTTTGGATTTTTAGTTTTGGGTTGGCCTTATTGAGTCTAAGATAGTTTTTGAGTGAAAAAATTGCTATCAGGTATTAAAAAAATTTGGTTCTTTTGTCAATATTTATGAGCTTGTTAGGAAATAAAAAACTAACAATGGTTGTATCTTAAATTTTTGAAAAATAATTTCAAATGAAACCTTTTTGTTTATGTTGTTGCAACAGGTGCAAACCCCATTCAAATTACTAGGGGAATTGACAAGAAAATAAAGGCCCTTGTTTCGGAACTCAAAATTTTGTCAAAGGAGGTAAACGCTTGCCTTTTGAGTAGGCTGGTTTTCCTTTTTGCTGATGGTTTGGTGTATCTAATTGAATTAGTTGCCTAAGGTATTTGTGGTTGCAAACTCCTTTTCATTTTTCATACAGTATTGGCCTTATGGAATACATTTTATTGTGTGGTCTTGTTAGATCTACAACATTTTTAGTTGTTTAGTCTTATGGCCGAGGTGTACTTTTATTATGGAAATAGTTGATGCAATATTGTCATTTAATCCTTACTGCAGGGTATCATGTTGAGAAGTTTCTTGTGAAACATTTGGTATTCAAAATGACACTTGATCCTATACAGCATCATGCACTTGACTTCAAAATTCATATTCAAAGTGTGCCAGACAATTTTTGCAAAATTTCAAATATTTATGTTGTTTTAAACCATTATATTTTTCATGTATTGGATGCTAAAAATGAGAAAAAGACTTTGGTATGAAACCAACTGGTGAATAATTTCCAGCAAAACAACCACTTCCAAGACATGATTTAGAAGTAGAACATATGTACTTATGAGGCATAGAAAGATATCCTTGATGCATTGTCAATCTTTGGCTAGGGTTATTTTTGGAGAAAATAACTCCTTATTCCTAGAATCATGATCTTAAATACAAGTAAACGCCAGAGAAGAGACATCATCATGTGACATAAACCTATTAAAAAAAGTGAACAAGGAATGATTATTAATTATGGCATACTAAGTTTTCAGTGATTTTGACTATTTGTCTTTAACATGTAAAAATGTTAAATTCCAAACTTACATCATCATGGTTTGGCATCATGAGCTTGACTAATTCTCCACCATGCTCATAATTTCATTGTTGTCTTCACATCTATAAACAAAATTTCAAATAATAATAAAAAAGGTCTATAAGGAAAATCCAGACCTCCATGCCGCTGCTCCTTGTGAGACAAAGTCAAAATTGCATTACAAAATCTGACACATAAGAATCTCTTATATCTCGAAGGTATGTATCCAAATTCTTATAATAGTTTCTTCAAGACTTATGTTGACATTGCCAATGAGATATTTAAGCAATGAAAGATGGAGCCTTTTTCATTGTTGTATCTGTAACAGTCTTTTATTAATATAAATATTGATGGTTTTGTCTTTCTGAAAATGAAATGTAAAAATAATTTATTGTGGTCAATTGAAAAGTTTATTTTTTAAAGCTTTTCATTATGGAAGGGCGACTTAGATATACGCCATTCTAATTGAAATTCAGACCCGCACTTCAAATTTGATCACTATGTGGGACCTTAACAAACAATAAAACTATTCTGCCGCGCGTTATATAAAACATATAACAAAACCTTTGTCAAAACTTCAAACGAACCCTTTAGCCATGGGTATTTCATCACGAATTGATCATTTTACCAAGTACCTTCTTCTAGATGAATATTCTTCCACTTTATTATGTACTTCATAATGGTTATATGTCAAAGAGATACAAAATCTTTATCTATAACTTTTTGTGGTTCAAGAATCAACTTTCATTCTTCATTTAATTTTGGAAGTTCTATTTACATTGGCATATTTTTTCCCAAAACATTTTTTGGGCAAGATACATGAAAAACCTTATGAATGCAAGAAGAAGGAAAATATAACTTCTATACCACTCGTGCAATCCTATGAATAATTATTTAGGGCCATAAAATTTTTGAGCTAATTCTTTATTCTTCTTTTTCTTGAATGAAGATTGCTTATAATGCTATAATCTAAAAAATACCCAATTACCCTCAAATTATCTTTCACTTCAATGTTGTTCCCCTTGTTGTTCTATCATGTTTCATGTCATTTGAAGGTTTTCCATAATAATTTTCAAAGTTTCTTTAGTATTTTCCATATGTGACTCTGTTTCCTATACTTTGGACTTATCTTGCAAAAAGTATGAGATACTAGGAGTTGGATATCCATAAAGGGCCTTAAATGGGGAAATTTTAGTAGATGTTTGATAGGTAGTATCATATTACCATTCTTCCTTGACGAACCCACTTCATCCATTAAGATTGCTTTTCTAAAGAGTAACATTGTAGATAACCTTAAAAACATTTGTTAACTATTTTGTTTGACCATTTGATTGTGTTTGATATGTAGAACTCATGGCAGGTAGTGTTTCTCCACTCATATTAAATAATTATTTCCAAAAGTTTCTTGTTACTATTACCTTAGGAAAACCATGAAGACTATGAATTTCTTTCACGGACACTTCTGCCACTTGGCTTGTTCTTTATGTACTTTGAGCTCTACCAAAAAAATCTACAAAATTTGTCTACATAAATGACCAAAAAAATGTAATACTTACCTTTATATTTCAGTAACCCTGTAATAAAGTCTATTGATATATCTTCTAGTCTTTGAATATGTATGTGGAATGGTTGAAGTAACCCTAGAGATTTTACTATCTCTCTTTTATCTATTATGCAAACCTGACCTTCTCGTACAAAATTTTGAATATCTTTCTTCATTCCTTCCAAAAAAAAATTTTTTTGATCCTTTGAGATGTTTTAAGGAACCCTGCGTCCTACCATCAGAGAGACATGGGACTCCCTTAATATTTGTTTATTTAAATATGCTTGCGTGCATAAAAATATTCTACATTTGCACCAAAGTATATCTCTCTTTCACTCCCAATGCTCCATAGAGTTCATCCCATCCTTTATAAATTTTAGTTTTGTTTAGTACTATTGTCATTTTTCCATTATGGCAAGCTTCTTCTAGCCACCTAGGAATAGAAAATGTAATTGGATATAAATTTGAGGCCTCTTCTATTTTAGAAAGAGCATCATGTACTAAATTTTCCTTACCCTTTTTGTAGATTATCTCAAAATTAAAACATTGTATTTTTTCTCCTCATTTTTGTTAATCTTCCAATGAAATCCATAGCTTCAAAAAATACTTTATGCTATAATGTTATATCTTGACTTTAAAGTACTTGCCAATGATATATTATCCCCATTTTTTATTGCATGTAATATTGCTTCCATTTATTTTTCATATGTAGCTTTCACCAAATATTTTATTTTAATTCCTTGCTTTTAAAAGCCAATGATATCCCTTATTGTGTTAATGTTACGTAAATTCCTTGTCCTAGTGCCTCACACTCTACTATGAATGTTTTACCAAAAGTAGGTGCAACCGATGTTGGTGTAGAAGACATGGCATCCATTAAAAGAGAGAATGCCAAAGTAGCCTCATCATTCCATATAAATGATATTTTATTCAAGAGATATGTGAGTGGACTTGAAATGCATGCATAATTCTTAAAAAATTATCAATAATATCACGTAAGTCTAAAAAATCTTCTAAGAACTTTGATTTTCTTAGGAATAGGATATTTTGTAATAGCTTGCATCTTTTGAGGCTCCAAATTCACTCCTTCCTTTAAAACAATATGAACCAAATACTCGAATTCATATTTCCCAAAAGCACATTTGGATATTTTTACATAAAAATGATTTTTCTCAATAATTTATATAACTTTTCCACATGTTTAGTGTGGTATTCCCATGATTTATTATAAATATGTGTATTATCAAAGAAAACCAACACAAATTTTATAAGATGGGATCAAACAAAATTGTTCTTAAGTCGAGCCCTCTGGACTTCAAAGGGCGATAAACCATAATTCAAACCAAATTCGCGTTCCAAAATAGTCTGCTAACGTCGGCCAATTTTTTGACGTGAAAACCAAATGAATTATACCCTAATCATTTTCGGGTCCGAAGTTGGGCTAGCATATGGAGGGAGAGTTGTGATGCGAATTTATTATCAAATTCGCCCTAATATTTCTTGAGTCCGGATTTCCACTGCGTGAGCAGCCCAAACAAAGATCTACTCCAATCAATTTCTGCCATGTGTCCTCAACCAAAACTTCCCCTGCTCCTGGCTGCGGGTGCATTCGATGGCGTTTAAGGCGATGGGACATGGATGTGGCGATTTCATATCAATCGCATTAAGTTTTAACACTGTTCAATTAAGTTCCAAGGTTTTCACATCAAATCCGCATTAATTAATTAAGTTTTAACACTGTTCAATATCGGACCTCCACTCCTGTTAGCGATTCTGCATGCTCCAATATGATCCGGCCTTCGGCTCTCATTAATGATCAGAGCTTAATTATGACGGGTGTCCTTTGATTGCATTGTATTCGGGTCGATAAAATGGCGTTTCGCTATGGTTTTTCAGACGATCCGGTTGCTGGGTTACACTTCTTGCTCACTGTGATGAGAAGGAGAAGTGGCTAGCTAAACTGCTGCTTAGACCTTGCTACATATCTGCATTTCTTTCGGTCTCGTCTATGTCTGTCTTCCTCTGTTTCTTGGAATTCTGCTTCTCCGTCTCCTCTTGTGCTCACTGTTGAGACTACACCCATGCCTCGCTTGCGTCAAAGGATGTGTTTCCGCAGGGGGAGCACTAGAGGTCAACCCCTGCGCGCTCCCTCCAGCCCCTCAATCGAGTCATCTTCCAGCCAATCCAGTGATTATTACGTAGGTCGCTATCTAAATACTAGGAGTGGGCGGGGTCGGGTTGTAGGATCTGGCCACCGTATGGTTTCCCCTACTCCTCGTTTCCCCACCACTAGTTCACCTTCTCCCACGACGCGCACTGCACAATTTTCCTTTAATTTCTCTCTCAACTGCCCATGAATATCATCTTCAGTCACTGTGGTTTTCCGTGAGGAGGCCCAAACAGAGGAAGAATGCACCCGTTCGGCGGGTCTGAGCTCGGAAAAAGCCAGCCAGCATTCGGTCCTTCAGGAGGGGTGCCATGGCATGAATGTGGAGGTAGCACCTAGTGATCTTGGACCTTTCGAAGGATGGTGCCGAATCATGGAGGAACCACCGGAGGAGTATTTTGGTTAATTTGTTTTTCTTGCTTCCTGGCCCACTTAATTGGGCTACTTTTAGATTATATTACTGTGCTGGACCTCTGTAATATTTTTGAATTCTATAAATGTTCAAGACTGGTTTCCCCATATGAGGGCAGTCTTCTTAATTTTTTGATTTTTTGATGACAAATTTTCCATGATTCTGAGCAATGTTTTTGTGTGAGGCGTATATCAACAATACATGTCTCTGCACATTTCCTGTATCCGCTTTATGATACTATTTTCATGGACGGTTTTACTTCATATAATATATTCAAAACAACGTTTTTTCTCTTGTGAAAAAAAATTGATTAATGTTTATCACTCTGCCTTCAAAACTAGCGATGCTGGTTTATTGATATGGTCTGATGGTCTTTTTATATTTTGGACATATCACACTCCTCACATGATTAGCGTTTCTCTCTGTTCAAGGATTTTGGGTACTTTAATTTGTATTTGGAACAATGGACGTCGGTACTCTATCTGTTGCTTTACTATTCTACATACTGCTATTTCACTTTCTTATAGATGCCTCGGGCATATTTGGATGCTTTCTCAGATTGGCGATAATCTCCATGTGGACCGTTACTGGGTTTTATATCAAGTCGCTGTATGTGACATGGGGTATTTTTCTATCATTGTCTGGGGTGGGACTTCCACTTTTCTCGATGGATATTTGGGTTCCAATCTTCAGATGTGAAAATGTAATGACTTCATGGACTGTTTTACTTCATATAATATATTCAAAACAACGTTTTTTCTCTTGTGAAAAGAAAATGATTAATGTTTATCACTCTGCCTTCAAAACTAGCGATGCTGGTCTATGTTGCTGGTTTATTGATATGGTCTGATGGTCTTTTTATATTTTGGAGATATCACACTCCTCACATGATTAGCGTTTTTCTCTGTTCAAGGATTTTGGGTACTTTAATTTGTATTTGGAACAATGGACGTCGGTACTCTATCTGTTGCTTTACTATTCTACATACGGCTATTTCACTTTCTTATAGATGCCTCGGGCATATTTGGATGCTTTCTCAGATTGTCGATAATCTCCATGTGGACCGTTACTGGGTTTTATATCAAGTCCCCGTATGTGACATGGGGTATTTTTCTATCACTGTCTGGGGTGGGACTTCCACTTTTCTGGATGGATATTTGGGTTCCAATCTTCAGATGTGAAAATGCAATGACTTCATGGACTGTTTTACTTCATATAATATATTCAAAACAACATTTTTTCTCTTGTGAAAAAAAAATGATTAATGTTTATCACTCTGCCTTCAAAACTAGCGATGCTGGTCTATGTTGCTGGTTTATTGATATGGTCTGATGGTATTTTTATATTTTGGACATATCACACTCCTCACATGATTAGCGTTTTTCTCTGTTCAAGGATTTTGGGTACTTTAATTTGTATTTGGAACAATGGACGTCAGTACTCTATCTGTTTTTTTACTATTCTACATACTGCTATTTCACTTTCTTATAGATGCCTCAGGCATATTTGGATGATTTCTCAGATTTGTCGATAATCTCCATGTGGACCGTTACTGGGTTTTATATCAAGTCCCTGTATGTGACATGGGGTATTTTTCTATCACTATCTGTGGTGGGACTTCCACTTTTCTGGATGGATATTTGGGTTCCAATATTCAGATGTGAAAATATAATGACTTCATGGACTGTTTTACTTCATATAATATATTCAAAATAACGTTTTTTCTCTTGTGAAAAAAAAATGATTAACATTTATCACTCTGCCTTCAAAACTAGCGATGCTAGTTTATTGATATGGTCTGACGGTATTTTTATAGTTTTGACATATCACACTCCTCACATGATTAGCATTTTTCTCTGTTCAAGGATTTTGGGTACTTTAATTTGTATTTGGAACAATGGATGTCAGTACTCTATCTGTTGCTTTACTATTCTACATACTGTTATTTCACTTTCTTATAGATGCCTTGGGCATATTTGGATGCTTTCTTAGATTTTCGATAATCTTCATGTGGACCCTTACTGGGTTTTATATCATGTCCCTGTATGTGACATGGGGTGTTTTTCTATCATTGTCTAGGGTGGGACTTCCACTTTTCTGGATGGATATTTTGGTTCCAATCTTCAGATGTAAAAATGTAATGACTTCATGGAATATTTTACTTCATATAATATATTCAAAACCACATTTTTCCTCTTTTAAAGTTTCATTTAAAAAAAATAAAAAATGAACCTACCGTTAGTATACCGACGCCTTGCAAGCATCGGAATTGCGATAGCTTAAAAACGTCGGAAGAGCAACAGTATAAAAACGTCAGATGAGAAATGTTCAAAACGTTGGACCACATTTCATCGGAACTGCGATAATTTACAAAATTTGGAAGAGTGACGTTCAAAATGTCGAACCACATTTCGTTGGAATTGCGAAAGTTTAAAAACTTCGGAGGGGCGGCGTCCAAAACGTCGGACCACATTGCGTAGGAATTACGATAGTTTACAAATGTCGGAAGAGCGACATTCAAAATGTCGGACCACATTTCGTCGGAATTATGACAGTTTACAAACGTCGGAAGAGTGACGTTCAAAACGTCAGACCACATTTCGTCAGAAGTGCGACAGTTTACAAATGTCGGAAGTGCGACGGTTTGGAAAACGTCAGAAGAGCGACGCTTGTTTGGAAGCGACGGAAAAAGTGTCAATAGTGTGACACTTTTTAAGTGCATCGACGGTATGGAAAACCATGTTTTTCCCGCCCTCGAACTGTTGCTGTTGCGACGACTATGTGTCGGAATAGCGATGAATTGGCCGTAAGAAATTCTGCCAAATTTTCTAGTGATATAACTGAATAATGTTAAAAATATACAACTGTAATATAAATCATGTCATGGATCAAGCTCTAGTGGTAGTATAACAACATCATGAATAACACTAGTGGAAGTGGATGCGGCCTCCTCAATAACGCTGGGTGCAGCTTCGACAATCGATGGTCAACTAGCCTGCTTATGATCATGATGATCATTGGTACTGATGGATGCATCCGGTGGTGGTAGTACAACATGATCAATATATAAGGCATAGTAGTAGTGCAGGCAGCTTACTCAGTCAGTAGTACTGTAGCCTCGGCGGTCGATGGTCCAGCCTGCTCATGATGATCGTGACTAGTACTCATGGTGGATGCTACAGGCTGCTGACTGGACGTGCCTGATGGTCCAGCCTCATATCTATGATGACTAGTTTTAGATGCTGATAGTGGAGCTTCATGCTGATCATCAGGCACGTCGTGAGGTGAATGATCATGAGATACATCTGAGTGGCTACTAGCAGACTGTCCATCACGTGCCACAACTCGACTATGCCTATAGCTATGGACAATCCTCCTCAATCGCGTAACAGTTGCCGTAGCTCCTACTATATGTCGAATCAAGTCATAAATTTCACGCGGCATGCCTCTCCACCTCTGTATCAATCTATCATCACCCTGTATATCTCTAGAATGAGTGGCCTGATCCCAGCATCTGAAATTAGTCCACATAGTTGGCTGCCCAACTCCATCTAGTATCTGGTCTCTGGTCGACCACGCCTAGAAAAAGGCGGTACCGGTGCACCATGAGGCACATGAGGATCATCTCGATCATTTGGCGCATCAGCCATCTCCTGATCGAAATCATTAGGATCGACACCTGGATCATGTGGTGGATCTGGCATCTCATCACCATCAAAAGACCCAATGTCTACAAAATATATACAAGTACACAACAATAATTAGACAATTTCATTACATAATTTAATAAAAACAAGTTAAATAACATGTTAGAAAATATAAATAAAACAATAATATTACCTCTATCATCTGGCGGCTCATCAGGAGTGAAGAGGATGTTGGGACACCGTCGCCAATCTAGTCCAGCATAAGGACATGGGACCATAATGAAGGGATGTAGCCCACCAATGCTGGCTAGTAAGTCCAGCGAATCATCTGATATCCTCATTGGAAACATAGTGTCTCCCCTCTTGGGCATCATCTGCCCCCACATGCGAATCTGGGCCTGCAACATCAGCCTATGAGGTTGTCGTACAAAACTCGGTCTCATCTCTGGAAACCTCTCAAAAAATAAACAAAACAGCTCTGAGGAAAAATGGAAGTTGACCCTCCCTTGTGCATGAGCACGAAATCTATCCAAGGCCGTACAAAACTGTCACAAAAAAATGGCAGACCACCTGACAAGTCGTGGTTGGTGTACTAAAGAATTAACATAATATAAAAGTGAGAAAATAATGTGTTGCCCGTCACTGGTGTTGTGAGAAATGATCGAAGTGATAATAGAGAGGCACTGCACATCCTGCCTACCAAAAGCACCTACACGTAACTGATCTCTAGGTACCTAAAACTCTGAACAAGATAATACATGTGCTCCAATGTATCTCTAGGAGTAAACTAACTAACTCCCTGCTACACAACCAAGTGGCACGTCTGGGAATGAGGGAAAATCCACCCCTCTCCTCGATAGTCCTGTAATAAAATAAATGTCCTCCTCAGTGGGTGTGTAACACTGGTCAGGACCAACCTGAAAAGCCTTTCAGTGGGCATTCCACCTACCGATAAGATGTCTCAAAAGCACACTATGGGCCTTTAGGCCGGAAATAGCCTCCTCATAGAACTTGAGGAGACCTACCAGCTTAAGGATCTCCTGGGTATCTGCAGTAATGGGGCGAGGGCATCCATCTCTCTCCCTCTCTCTCACCTCCCATTGGAAAATAATGTCTTACTGTTCTGCTTGTTGTTTCTGTTGTTGCACCTATTCTCTCTGAATCATTTCCATATTAAATAATTTTTTTTTATTAAAACAAAAATGTAGTTATAAATATACATATATAATTTTTTTTTGAAAAAAAAACACACATAAAATTTGGTGCTCCATAAAAACAATCACGTACCGGTGACGGTGTGTTATAATATTTTAGCACACCATCCTCGAGGCCGCTAAAGAAATTGATCGCACCGGCTTCGGTGCCGATGTCTATTTTTCAAGCACCGCGGATTGTTTATAATTTAGAATAGCGGTGCGGTGATTAAAATATAAGCCCTAACGTGTATAGTCGTGTTAGCGTACTGAGTTCACGACAATGACATAGTTGATGGTGCGGTATTTTACCCGACCACACCATTGACCCTCTCAGAATGCAAAATACGATGCGCTGACATAAATCGGGGCGGAAAATGCAGTCAACGCGCCGCACTGTGATTTTCGGGGTCAATGGTGTGCCTAGATAAATTAGCGCACCACATTTTTATTTTTTATTTTTTAATTTAAAATTATTCAGGGCGCCTTCCGGAACCACCCCGGAAATGGTGTGGTTATCGTTAGCACCGGTAGCGGTGCTGCTTGTAAATTTTACGGGTAGCACTGCGACTGGTGTGAGCTAAACAGATCGATCACACCATGCGACAAATTTTGTTTTTTTATGTTTTTAATGGTTATTTTTAGGTTTATTTCAATATCTAATCCGGTAAAAGGCTTAATTATAGAAAAACTAGAAAAATACCTGTACATTTTGCGGTCAAGAAGGCATATTCGCTGTAAAATTTGGAAAATAAAATTTGGCTACTATTTTTCAAAATGCAAGCTGCAGATTGGTTGGCAATGCAGAGCAGCAGTGCATGCAATGGGTGCAATGAGAGCATCGATGGCAGGGCGTCTCAGAAATAAGAAAGCAACACTGGGGCTTGAGAGCTCTGGAGCACTGAGGAAAGTGAATAATGAATTTTGTGGCCGTAATTTTTTTTTTTATTAACCCTGTTCCGGTGCACAAGGTTTTATAAGAGCATCGGTGCGGTTAGGAAAAATGCACCAGGCAGTATCAATTTTGGTGCGTTTTTTATAACGCCCCAGGGCATTGCCCTAACCACGCACCAGGATCTTTCATTTTCAGCGCGAAAATTTTATGATGCACCAGGGCAGCATAATGGTAAAGTACTGGTGCATAATAGTCGCAAAGCACAGGTTTTTTGGCCTTAATTTTTTTTTTATATAATGCTATTCCAGTGTGTGCTATCTTTGGTGGAACAGTGCTCTTAGAGAATAACGCACCGGTTCATTTCTGTTTTTGCACAATGTTTTATGATGCCCCGGCACGGAAGAGTATTGACGCCCCAATGCGTTACAGTAATTGGACGCCCCGGCAGTGTTTACTTCATGCACGCTATTTGGTGTGCCAATGTTCGGTGTGCACCGGTGCCTTCTATGGTATCATGTGTACTACTAATTGATAGCTCAAGGGCACTGGAAAACTGAAAAATCTAGGTTTTTTGTCGTTTAATTGAACCCTTTACCGGTGCGCATTATTTATAAGTGCACCGATACTCTTTGCTTCAAATGCACTGGTCGGTTTGTGTTTTGGCACATTTTTTATGATGCAGCGGTGCTGTTTCTATCTACCGCATCGTGTGGTTTCATTGTTGGCATTGTGTTTTATAATGCACCGGCGCAGACGATTTGTGAGGCACCGGTGCTATATTATATTATGATACACTGGGAGTGTGCGTACGGAGTGCACAGCGTTCGGTGTGCCAATGAGATGGGCCGCACCGGAGCTTTATTTTTTTGAGAGCACCGAGGCGAGTTTTAACGATAAGAGCACCGATACGAAAACATCCGCAAAACCCTCCACCCGCCAACCTCCTTTAGTAACCTCCACTAGAAATGGATGTATGGGGTATTTTTCTTTGTGGTTCATAAAAAACATCCACTAGAGGGTCTTTTCCTTTTAGTGTATGTATGGTGATTCCTTTGAAGAATCCATGGAAAATTTGGAAAAAAAATCTTATTAGATGTAAATTAGAAAAATTTTCATTAAGTCATGAAAAATGTTTTATGATGTTTAATGAATGTATTGTCCTAGATCACTATATTTCATGAGATGGAATTAAGGTAGACACATGTAAAATGGAATTTATTTCTAAAATTTCAATTCCTATATGTCAAATATATGTTATAAGTTTTCTCGGATTCATTTGATACAATAGGAGGTTCATAGAAAACTTCAAAAATATAGTCTCTCCACTTTTTAAACTACTCACAAAATATTGTGAACTTTCATGGAACTATGATTGTAAAAAAAAATTTGAAACATTAAAAGAAGGAATAACTGAAGCACCAATTTTAAGAGCACCTACTTGGTCTCTCCCTTTTCATATATATACTAATTATTCAAATACAAATTTATGAGTTGTATTAGGAAAATAATATTTAACCCCAGATGCTATTTATTATACAAGTAAAAAATTGACTCATGCAGAGTTAAATTATATTGTAGTTGAAAAGAGGTTCTTAGTTGTTGTACATGGCATTAATAAATTTAGTAATTAGATTACTGGTTATGAAACTCTTATATACACAGACCATTCTACCATTATATACTTGATGAATAAACCAAATACTAATGGAATAATTACAAGATGTTTCTTACTCGTATAAGAATTCAACATACTATGTAATATTCCTAAAATTAGCACACAACTAATTGGAATATTAAATTTTGATTTTGCTCTTATCTAGAGGAATAAGAGGGTAGGGAGACCTATAAATCTCCTTAGTAGGAAAACAAGACACTCCTAATGTGAAAGGAGGTTATCTAAAGGCTATATTGAAGACCCTTATGTGTGAAAATGGGTTGGAGCATGAAGACTGGGTCAACCTTGACCAAATAAAAAAGCGCTGGTATGGAAGGAGTGGCATTCATTGAGAGACACCACAGTTTTGGAGGGAGATTCCATGAATGGAAGTAGTGGCTTTAATGAGTGGGGCTAAAGGTAAGGAAGCTCACAAATAATATAAGGAAGGGGATAACAGCCATTGTGGGCATGATTGGATTATTATTTTGTTGATTGTATGTTTAGACTTGTTTCTCTCTTCAGTTGTTTAGCTAAGAATGTAGTGTTGTTTAGCATAGGGTGTTCCCGAGTGGAATGCCACCTTTATCCTTGAGGAACGTCTAGGAAGAGAATTTTCACTATATTTCCACATTCTGGCATCAGGCCAAGCTTCATCTTTCTTCAACAACATAGTTTATGCTTAGAGTTGTGATGTGTTGCAAGGTGTAGCAGTGGAGGATTGTATTGGGTGTTTTCTGAGTTATTTTTTGCAGAAGGAAGGTTTCCTTCCATTGGGAGGTCAGTAAAGAAGCCCCTTGGGCTTTATTGACATATTTTTCATTAGGCCAAAGTGATTTTATCCCCTACAGCGCAATTAAAGTCTAGATCTGCAGTATTTTAGGGAGGATTTGCACGGGTGGTTGCAGTGTCTAATTTGGGAGGTGATTTAGTATTTTAGGGAGGAGTTACACGGGTGGTTGCAGTGTCTAATTTGGGAGGTGATTTATTCAGTGGTGGGGACATCCTTTCATCCAGAGGATCTATTAGAGAATAATTGTAGGATTCTACATGAACTTCAGCCATATATTCTCATTTCTATTATTGCATATTAAATTTGTGTATTGTATTCATTTTGAGGAAACCCTCTTGGGTTCTCTTGGAAAGTTGATATAGTGCCTAGATCTGTATGTATAGCATCTATTGTGGAATATATCAGTATTTTTGTATCTGTGTATGATCTGTAGCTGTAGTTATGCTTATTATGATTGTTATGTAGCAGCTCTCTGGCATTTTGTATTGTAGCAGCATCTCATATTTGGGAGTGATTGTTGATGGGAGGCTTGTTTCCTCATTTCATATTAATTATGCCTCAATATTTTATACCGATTTTTTGTTCTTATAAATAATTTTATGGCACCATATTGGTATCCCTTGTTGATGTGTTTATTTACACTGCTATTTCCTTGTTTATGCACTATATTCCTGCTTTTCCCATTTGGGAATATTATAGTGGTATCATAGCATAATCTTGGCTCAACCTATGGATCCCAACCATTATGCTGTTAGGAGAATAAGAAGAAGGAGAAAGAGATCAAAATGATAGAAGGAATGAGTTTTATCTCATCTCTTTTCAGATCTACGAGGGACCTCACCAAGGAGGTCAAGCAAAGAAAAATGGAGAAAAGCAATGAAACCACACTAGGGTTTCAAGATGAGGAAGGTCCATGCACTTCCTATCAGCCGAAGAGAACACCAGTATTGCATAGAGGTCCAAAGAAATAAACTATGTCTACTTTCTTTGAAGAGGAAGGTGAAATACATGGAGATGGAGGACACTATGTCATGATATTCTAAGTGAGTATCTTGTAGAATATAAGTCTCAATCAAGAGATTTCAAGGAGAATCTAACTCTCCCATGGTTCATTCAGCTCAAAGAAGAAACAATACCTTGCATCAATAGAACAAGAAAGCACAATATATTTCTATTATCTACAGTTTATGGGTTATTCACATGCACAACAAGGGCTTGGGGAATGGAGTTCGATGCATTCTTCCTGCTACATCCAATAGTAGAGAAATAAGTTGTTGATATTGTAGTGATGCACCTTGAGGGTGAAGAAAACATTTGGTGGTTCAGCCATTTGAGGCATGCAAGTGACTGCATATGAAAATTTTACTCAAAGGTTGATCAAGAAGTTTGATATGAATAAATCAGAGGAGAATAAACCTTCACTGCCACTTGTTGCAGGAGCACTTACATCAGGAGAAGGAACACTTACACCTTTGCGAAGTGGTCTTGATCTCTTAACATTTACAGTCCCATGCACTATTCTAGAGATGCATGAGGAGGAGGAGAATTATACCAGTGTTGGTGCAACCATCATCACTAGTAGTTGGGGAAGTCATCACACTGGTGGGAGTATCCCTTGTAGTAGTACAAGATGTTCCCAAGCAAGACCAAGGTATGAAAATGTTTCCACTTTCTGTTATTTCAGCACATCTTATGGAAGGTTCTGGGGATATGCCATCACATGACCTAGGGTCAAGATACATTTCTGATTTGGAGCAGCAGACTATCACTACAAAGAGGACCCTTGATAGGATCAAGGAGAAGATATAAATTCATCATAGTATGTCATTATTGAGCTGCACACAACTCTTGGGGTTGGAGTGTGGATTTTTGGAGGATAGGATGAGTATTGTCCTAAATAATCCAATGCAAAACTATATGTTCAGCATTGAACATGATCATGAGACAACATATGCACCATCATGGAGATCAGTAATGCTTTCATTAAGTAGTAGTGATGAGTTAGGGGCCCAACCATTATTGGAGCATTGCAATGAAAATTCTATATATGTAGCGAGGGATAGGCAGATGGTTGATGAGAGACATCTTATCTCCCATTATTATGATGGATCCTTCTTGATGAGCACTTCACAAATCAATGAGAATATTTTTCCTTTAGTATACTTGGATCCTTATGGATTCAACATGGTCATTGATGAGTGGTCTTCATATGGAGATCTCCATGAGGCTGCACTTCAACATCCCATGAAGTGTAGAGATATTGATTTGATTTGGGAGGATGGTATTCTCCATTTGGGGAATACACATGTAGAGAATGATAGTAGACACTCACCATTGGTTGGATGGGTGATATTGATGAGAAAGAGGCTAGTGAGCTACTTGCAGATCTATGACACTGGGCAACAGGGGGCAAGGCTGTACTGGCTTCTCTTGAGAGAGTTTGGTCAGCGTGTGACATATCCTATTTCGAAGGCTATGTTGGTGGTTTGGACTTGGCATGGAACTTGCATTATATGGCAGTAAGGAGTTTCGTTGCATTGGGGTGATGTGACATTTTTCATGTCAGTCATCATGTTTTCACTCCATGGCCTATATGATGGAGATATGAGGAGGCATCAAGCGCTATTTTTTCTTTGGCTACTCTTGGGAGAGTATGGACTGATTTTCTCCCATAATTTGCATGGTATTTTAGAAGAAGAGGATGGCACATTCAGGGTGCAAAGGGGCTACCCTTCAACATTGGAGGATAAGGAGGTACTTCCACATAGGAAGGATTCTCCCATGTATAGAAGCATGATGGTGGATGACTTTTTCATGTGGCATGTCAAATAATGGAGTCATGATGTGGCAAGAGCCTTATCACAAAGGCCAACAACATTGTAACTTGGGACTATGTATCTATTGGTAGAGTGTTCCAATGGGAGTCTGCATCCCTTCAATTTTTAGACCACTATGAGGAGATTCTCATGGGAGGACTCATTCATGGACCTCAATTTCATCCTAACCACTATGAATGGTAATAAATGTATTTATGAACTTATTGATCATCTCACAAAGTATTCGCATTCTCTTGCCATATATGTGCAGTGCATTGTTCCACAAGACGAAAATTTCTAGTTTGGCTTCATGGTCTTTCTAAGACCAATATCAGTGATGGAGGAAGCCATTTCGTGGATGGCATTGGGTGGTTGTTGTTTTATTCTTGTTATTCTCAATTGATATATAATCCCATTTACTACTTCGTAGTAGATGAGAAAACATGCACAGCTAGCAATTGTTGAAAGGCAACTTGCCACATGATGATCTAAAATAGCAGTTAGAAAAACTACATTGTATCCACTAGAGAAACCATTGGTACTATCCAGCATTACATATAACACTGAATATCTTTCTAATTTGGATGTCATATGGTGATTATGTGCTATTCACTTTCTATGGGACGACTTGGGCTAGCAAGGTTCATGATACTAGAGCAGGGGTCTTTGAAGATCCAGTTGTCCTTTTCTCTCTTGAGGGAAACATTATTGTAGCCAAAATTATCAGCAACTCTACACTTTCCATAAGTGGAGAGAGACAATGTGGGGTAGGAAATTTGGTCTATGACTTTTAGATATGCAGCCCACCTACATTGTAGGAGCCAAAGGTGGAGGAGCTTTTTCATGAGTTTTCATTTTGGAGGGTGACTCACTTTTTGTGGATGCTAGCTTGGGGTTTGGAGCTTCACATGGGAATGAAGGTTCCCAATGATATTATGATCCCATGCCTCAAGAAGGCTTCAAGACCACATATAGTTTCCTCCATGGATATCCCACTTCTTCATGATGAAAGCCATTTGCTTTTGTCATGAAAGGCTTACTTCTACAGTTGGGAGGAGCAACTAGGGGACATATTGATGAGAGGGAATCTTCATTGGAGGAACTTATCATATGAGGATTCTACAGGAGGAAGAGGTGAGGCTCTTCATTTCTATCCTTTCAGTTTATTAAGGGCAAGAAAAATTTGGTAGGGGAGGACTGTAATATTCCTAAAATTAGAAAACAACTAATTGGAATATTAAATTTTGATTTTTCTCTTAGTTAGAGGAATAAAAGGGTATGGAGAACCTAAAGTCACCATATTAGGAATAAAATACACTCCTAATGTGAAAGGAGGTCATTTGAAGGCTAGATTAAAGACCCTTATGTGTGAAAAGGGGTTGGAGCATGAAGACTGGGTCAACCTTGACCAAATCAAACAACGTTGGTATGGAAGGAGGGGCATTCATTGAGGAAAAATGTAGTTTTGGAGGGAGATTCCATGCATGGAAGTAGTGGCTTTAATGAGTGGGTACCAAGTTGAGGAATCTCACCAATAATATAAGGAATGGGATGACAACCATTGTGGGCATGATTGGATTATTATTTTTTTGATGGTTTGTTTAGACTTGTTGCTCTCTTTAGATCTTTAGCTAAGATTGTGGTGTTGTTTAGCATAGGGTGTTCCCAAGAAGGAATCCAAACTCTATCCTTTATGAGCCTCTAGGAAGAGTATTTTCACTATATTTCCACATTTTTGCATCAGGCCAAGCTTCAAATTTCTTCACCAACGTAGTTTCTGCTTAGATTTGTGCCGTGTTTCATGGTGTGGGAGTGGAGGATTGTATTTGTTGTTTTATGAGCTATTTTTTGTAGTGGAGGAAGGTTTCATTCCATTTGGAGGCCAGTAAAGAAGTTTCTTGGGTTTTATTGACAGATTTGGCATCAGGCCAAGGTGATTTTATCCCCTACAGCGCAGTTTCAGTCCAGATCTGCATTATTTTAGGGAGGAGTTGCAAGGGTGGTTACAATGTCTGATTTGGGAGGTGATTTATTCAGTGGATGGGACATCCTTTCATCTGGAGGATCTACTGGAGAAGATTTGTAGGATTCTACATCAGTTTTATCAACATATTCTCATTTATGTTGCTTTATCTTAAATTTATATATTGTATGCATTTTCAGGAAACCCTCTTGGGTTGTCTTGGAAAGTTGATATAGTGCCTAGATAAGTATGTATAGCATCTATTGTGGCATATATAATTATTTTTGTATCAATGTATGATCTCCGGTTGTAGTTATTCTTAATATGACCGCGCTATAGCATCTCTCTGACATTTTGTATTGTAGCAACATCTCATATTTGGGAGTGATTATTGATTGGAGGCTTGTTTCCTCATTTATTATGATTTATGCCTCACTATTTTGTATTAATTTTTTGTTCTTATACATAATTTTATGGCACCATATTGGTATCCCTTTTTGATGTTTTGATTTACCTTGTTATTTCCTTGTTTATGCACTATATTCCTGTTTTTCCCATTTTGGAATATTACATACCATTCTTGATAGAACCAGAAACGAAAATATAGTTGCTGATTTCCTTTCCAGAATACAAAATAATAGTGTTTATGTTCCTGTAAAAGACAATTTTCCTGATGAATATATTTGTACAATATCTGCTAAATTGCCTTGGTTTGGAAATATTTCAAATTATTTAGATATAGGAAAATTTCCACCACAATTGTTAGCAAGAGAAAAGAAATAAGTTATCAAAACCAATGCATGTTATTCTTGGATAGATGGAGAATTATACAAAAGTAGATCTGATTTGATCATTTGAAGATGTGTCCAAGAAGATGAAGTACCAGAAATTTTAAAAGCTTTCCATGATGAACCATGTGGAGGACACTTTTCTGATAAAAGGAATGCATATCAAATTCTTCTTTTGGGATATTTTTGGTCATCTATTTTCAAATATTCCAAGTAATATGTCAAAAGAAGTGACATTTTCCAGAGAATGGGAATGTTGGTACCTTGAGATGAAATTCCTCTACAACCTCAGGTACTTGTGGAACCTTTTGAGAAACATGATTTATATATTTTAGTACCAAAAAATCATTCATCTGGACAAAAAAGGTACATACTTGTTTGTACATATTATTTCACACAATGGGTAGAATCTAAGCCTCTTTTATTTGCAACTAAAAATTTTGTATTCATTTCTTTTTGAGGATATTTTTACACGTTTTGGTGTTCCAACAAAAATTGTTACATATCAAGGTACCCAATTCACATCCAACTTGGTATATAAAAGTGTGGATAAATATATAATCAATAATTAAAATTCCACTCCATATCATCCACAAGCCAATGGACAAGTGGAATCTACTAACAAATTTCTTGAAGCAATTCTTACGAAAATTGTGCATTTGCATAGAATGGATTGGGTAGAAAGACTTCCAAAAGCATAATGGCCATATCAAATCACCTGGAGGAATACAACTGGGCATACTGCTTATGAGCTTTTATGTGGGAATAAAGTTTGTTTCCAATTCAATTCCAAGTGGAGACCTACAAAAAAACTACTAAATTGGGCCTTGAGCTATCAGAAGCTCAGAAGCAAAGAATATCACAATTGAATGAGCTAGATGAGATTAAAAAAGATGGTATTCGTAAGACTAGCAGTGCAACAAACAAGATCAAAATGTCATGACAAGTTCATCAGATAAAAGAAGTTCGAATAAGGTGATTGGGAACTTTTTTTTTATTACAAGTTTAAAGATTTCAAAGGGAAGTTTCATACTCATTGGCTTGGCCCTTATGAGATTCATACTATTTTTGACAATGGTGGAGCCAAAATTAAGAATATTAATGATGATAAAAAATTTTCCCTTATTAATGTTCATATATTGAGATTATATAATAAACCACCAAGAAGGGAAGAATTTGTTAGATATTTGTAGGAAAATTATGAATTTAAGTTGATCAAGAAATGAGAATATTCTCCTCATTCTTCAACTTCAATGTAATTTCTTTGCAAAAAATAAAATAACGAATAAATAAAATAAGTATAAACTTGAAAACCAATTTTTTTTCATGTTTATATAGGAAATATTAATTGAAAACCAAGATGTCTTGGCATTTTAGATTTTTAAAAACTCCCTTTATTCTTATCCATGTTCCCTTTTTATCCCTCTTTTTCTTGAAATTTTCAAGTGGTCAACTATCTATAATAATTTCAGCAAGAAATAAGCCTTCTCTAAAACATCCAAAAGATGACATACATAATTCTTGTAATTCTTCAGTAAAATCACATTTCTGCAACTAGAATCCAATTCCATAGCAAAGAAGAAACTTAAAGGTATTAAGGAAACAAAGGAAATCCTAAGGTATGTAAGAATTCTCGAGTTATGTTTCATTTCAAAATATAGATTTTAAACTATGGATGCAATATTAAATGATTTAAGACCTTATAAATATGTTAACCATTATGATATTAACCCCTAATCATTATAGCACTTGTCACATTAGAGTCTAATCAATATATCAAGCGCATAACACTAGTCCTTTTAAATAATATCTAGGAGGTTCTGTAAGTACAAGTTGGATGAAACACAAATTCTTCCATTGGTATGTTACCTTTCCATCATTTCAAATCCACTCCATATTCATTGTGATTATTCCAAATCCATTCATTCCCTTCATTCCCTTCCATTTCTAAGTCAAAATGAGAATTATAAGTCTATAACTTCTCCCTACTATGGGTATGCTTGTTCGCTATGAACAAAACGGTGTGAAATTTCTCCAAGCTTATTCAAGAGTTAAGGAAAATTTACAACAAGTGGTTTGGATTCAATTCTTTGATAATTTCGATGGATGTGAACCAAAATTTTCTAGAGCATTCGATTGATAATTTGATGGAGTAGAGTCTGAAATTCAAGACAATAATATCATACTTACAAATTCAATTGTAGCAGAAGAAATATGATTACTAGGGAATGGAGAGAGCTGATTTAAAAACATGAAAATCAAATACAATTATTGGGTCCACTTCTTAAAACAAGCAGGTATGGACTTGTCTATTTCCAAGAAAGGAATTCCTCTGACAACATTAAAAGGTAAATGATGTAATATCCTAAATGAGAAGGAAGGTTTGGAACAATATTTTCTTATCATATTAGGCTTATGATGAAATTTTTTTATGGGTTTGAATAAATTTACCCTAATTTTTACAATAAAGTTTGAAGAAAATGGAATCTAGTATCCAAAGGGGATCTAGTTTCACAAATAACTCTTTTTGGCATCATGGGATCATCAGGATTTTATTAGAAGAACATTTGAAATGGAAAAAGGATAACCAATAATATTTACTGGTAAGAAATAATTTTTGAGAAGCCCCAGAACCAAAATCAAATCGTAGGGTCAAACACAGTAGAAGAAAATTAAACCCTAGCCTTGAAAAAGTGAAGTTCTAAGAAGAAAATCAAGAGGAAAATATGAATAAAATTTTAGAAGACCCGCTCGAGGAAAATAATACACTGTCTCAATTTATTGAAAAATTCAAACAAAAAAGTGATAATAAAAACTTCAGAAGAAATAAATCTAGCCCAAGGAAACTACTACTTGAACATCAGAAGAAAACATAGGACAACAAATTAGAGAAAAAAAGCATCAAAATATTAGGAATAAGTCTAAGGAGGAGTAAGATAATTTCAAAATTTAAAAATCCTCAGTCATCGGAAATGATAAACCTTGAATATGAAGGATTTCATACACCTCCTTTTACAGTCAACCCATTTGCTAGTCTAATTGTTAGTTCAACAACAAGTCCAATTTCCAGTCCAATTGGTAGTCCAATTATCAGTCCAATATGCAATTCGACAAGAAAGATTCTGGAAATCAACCCAATTGAACAAGAAATATATGATTATGCAGAATATATAGAGAATAAGTCATAGAAAAAAGCAAAGTAATCTCAATTTGAAACGTGGGAAACTTCTACAGCAAAAGCATGTAGAGAACATGAACCTAACATTGAAGAAAAACTAAAGAAGGATCTTTATGAATTAGAAGTACTTAATAAATATTTAATTCGGGAAAGAGAAGCATATAAAGTAAAAAATTAAATATTAAGGACTCAGAATGACAACATCTTGCTACACCTTTTCCATTGGTACAAAAATAACAAGAATCCCAAGGTTGAAAATAAGCTTCTTAAAACTAAGGTTACAGGATTATAGGGAAGAATTTTGGTGAACAAAAAAAATGTTATGTTTTGAATCAGGAAGAAAAAAAGTACTAATTTGGATGTACTTGTGAAATAATCAGAGATAATTCCTTGAAATAAAAGAAAATAATCAATTTTGAAATTTTGGAGCATCAGGACACTCAAAACTCTCGTTGTGGGAGAATGTTGAAGTTTAGAAATGTATCTCTTTGACAATTTTTTTTCATTTCACTTTACCTTTTTGATACCATTCCACAAAAACCTCAGCGTATTAAGGTCAAGGCAAATACATACAAGGTAGAATCATCCATATTTAAAATTCTTTGTTTTTAGTGAAATTATGACAAAAACATATTACTAATACCGGATTCTATTCATTCTGAAACTAATATCCAATTCTACAGTAGAGTCCATTGTTCAATAGGTTGTAGTGCTCTAAAAAAATATTAAGTATGTGAAAATATGACATTTGGCTTTGATATGGTTACCACCTACTAGCATTACTTGGCAAGCCAAACAAAATGAGAAATCTTAAAGTCAAAGGTTGAGTCATACTCAGAAAATGTGTGTCGCAGTTTCACACAAAACACGAAGAATGAAGCAAGCGAGGGACTTAGTTGATAAAAAACAAAATCTATAATGAATTTCTTTTGCAATAGAAATTCATAACAAGACATGACTCTTAGTTATCAATTTCATAGGTGTCATGTTAGATTACAATTTATCGGCTTAAAACTCTTACGAATCATTCTAATTATTCGTATAAATGATCGTAAGAAGGTCAAAGAACACAGTCGTCGATTTTTTTATTAAGTCTATAAATTCTCTATAAACAATTTGATACACCATTCTTTTAATGCAAGTGGTTTTTATGTTCTTAATATGTGCATAAAATGTTTTGATTAAGTAATCAATCCTGCACTCTGGGAGGGCCCACTGTGAGTGTGAAGTTTTGCTTATGGTTTTTACTATTGACATCATTTCTCTTAATTGCAGTTTGTATTTTTCTCATTACAGTTATTTGATTATGTTCTATATTACTTATAAACTATAAAATATTAGAAATATATACTCATACAAATGCATTTCTCATTCATTTACTTAGTGTTTAACATTCGATTTGAGTCCTAGTTAGTTGTTGAATTTATGTTGAGTTCTAATATGTTAACTTTGAAATTGCATTTTATAAATTAATTGTGCATATCTGTAATTAGTCTTGAGTTTAATTTTCATTAGATTTCATTACCATTTCCTTTTAAAATACATTCTACTTTGAATAGATTAGATTTTATTATCAGTTTCTAACATTATTTAGATTAATCTTGTTCTAATTGAAATTTAGTTTAAGGATTTATTTTCAAGTAATTAGTGCATAATAGATTTAATTTAAAAAAATTAGAATTCAGTTATTTCTCTTTCATCATTTGATTTTAAAGCATTTCCTTTCATTATTTTAATTGTGGATTTTTAGAACCTAGATAGAAATTTATTTTAAGAGTTATATTTAGTTAGTTATGACTCTAAATTGAAAGAACTCGTCCGTTGTTAGTTTCCAAATTGTATCAAAAAATTCATTCATCTTCATAATTAGTTTCATCTTCTAGATAAATTAAATTTACAAATTAAATCCTAGCATATAGAGTATACATACATTTCACAAGTATACGTATCTTGGTTGACATTTAATGAAATAAATTAAAAGAAAAATAATTTACCAAACAATTGATTTGAAGGAGCACCCGCATTCTCCCTCATATCCTACACAAGTCTTTCAGATTCCCTGGTTATTTTTATACCTTCTATTGATGGTTATATTTCAACAATTTTCTCCACACTATGCTCCTCAAATTGTGGCTACTCCACAAATTCTTGAGGATCCTCCTATGGTGCTAAAAGCTCCTCTTCTGGTGGGAGTTGAAGCTCCGTCTCAAGAGAGCACCACATTGTTTTCTTCTCATCAAATTTTACATCCCTTCACATAACTATCATTTTGAGGGATGGAAAGTACACATAATAGTTGTGGGGAGTTTATGAAGAACCCAAAAGTACCTCCAATTTTTTTTTTGGATCAAGCTTCTTCCTTGATTCTTTGGAGACATGGAACTAAATAGAGGCTCCAAAAATCCTACAGTGCCACACGTCTAGCTTTCTCCTAGAGAAATCCTCCTCCAGTGAAATCATGTTTAGAATATGATGAGGACCCTGGTTTTGAAAATAGATGGTTTTGTTGCATACTTTAGTCGACAAATGTAGAGATAGACCTTGGTCATGCAACATATCCCTCACTTCTCCAACAATTCTATGGTTCTTTCTCTTAGCCACCCCTTTTTGCAATGGGTTGTGGGGTTCTATCAACTCTCGTTGAATGCCTTCTTTTGCATAGAAAATTTTAAATTCATTAGACACATACTCACATCCATTATTTCTCCTCAGAGCCTTCACCTTATTGTATATTTCTTTCTCATCTAGTTCCTTAAAGTATACGAACTTGGAGAATGTCTCATATTTCTTCCGCAGGAATGAGATCCAATAATTATGTGAGAAGTCACTAATAAAAATGAAAAATTATTTTTCTATCAATGGATGTTTTCGAGAAATGTCCATATACATCAACGTTAATCCATCAAGGATTTCATATGCTTTGTTATCCCAATCATGGAAATTAGATTTTGTTGTATTCCCCAAATTACATCCTTTGCATACATCATGCTACTAAAGTGCTCCTTTGCGATTTCCTATGGCTGTTTGTTGTATAATATTCAAGGTTCCACGACGAGAATGGCCAAGTAGTTTGAGCCAAATTTCACCAACATCGTGGCACTCCACGCTCTTTGCATTAGTTATTACTGCAACATAGTCTTCCACATCTAGCTTATACAAGTTCTTCACATGAAACCTGATTTTCTTCACTTTTCCTCTGGATGTGTGTATTAGGAACACTTTTCCTTTGT
Organism: Pinus albicaulis; assembly: GCA_034641835.2. Lineage (NCBI taxonomy): Eukaryota > Viridiplantae > Streptophyta > Pinopsida > Pinales > Pinaceae > Pinus > Pinus albicaulis. The sequence continues at coordinate 1,486,827,270 of CM076581.1, forward strand.
GGAAGAACAAATAATAACCATGAACTTCCAAAAATGGATCAGAGATGAGATTTTTTGTTAGGCTTGGGATGAACATGACATCCTTAAGCCTAAGGGGGCAGCACAACTCCCTCTTAAAGGTGTCTGTACCAATCCCAGTTGCACTATACCATTTTTCAACCCCCATCTCGATGTGCATATACAAGTATTTCTCCTCCAAGAAAATGAAAAATTACCTACACCTTGTCATGTTGATAAGGGTAAAGTCAAGCTTGAACAATAAAGCTAAGGCTTGACCTGTTTCTTCTCCCGAGGTCTTCCTTCATGCCTTTTTTTGTGGAAACTCCGTGTCATAGTTCTTGAATTCATGACAATGGAAGTATTTAATCTTGGATAAATATTTCTTCTTTCCGCCCTTAGATAGATTATGGTTTTGTTTTAGATTTCCTCCATTTTCCCTTCTTTTTATTTCCATCCAATGAACAAATTTCTTCATCCTCGCCCTTGGATGAAGTCCCATATCTGGTATTTCGACTTATTTCCTCCTATAAAAAATTGTATTATAAGCGTTGCCAATTTGGTAATTTCTCCCTCTTGTTCACTCAATATTCGTAGCTATGCCAACTCTTGGGAAGGCCCAGAAGCTTCAGGCTTACCGAATCATAATTTTAAATAGTAACCTAAACTCCTTCAAGCTCATCATGAACTTGTGTGAACCTACTAAGGTACTACGGAATAGTGTCATTCTTCAACATCTTTATATTACAAAGCTTATCCTTGACCGCAAGCTTCTTTTGGTCACTAATATTTTGGAATATATTTGTCAGTGCATACCACATTGCATAAGGAGTTTCTTTCCCATGGATATTTGTGAAAATGTGGTTACGTAATCCCTCCAATATTATTCTCCTCACCTTAGCTACATCTTTCTTCCATTAATCAAGGTTGTCAGCATCATATTTCAATGGTTTTGTGACATCCGTCTTGATGTATTTTAGCAATTAATTGTCATCCAATACCACCTCCATGTGATAATTGTGAAAATTATCAACCAGTGGCAGTGATAGATTTATTCCTCCTACTTGTTATTTCAATAAGTTATTATTCAGAAATATTTCGGCAAATATCGAAATAAATACTACTACAACATTCACACTTATATATGCAAAGAAATAAATAGTAGAGAACATAAGCACAAGAATCAATCACATGTACACGGTTATTTTTGGACAAATGTCCCCGGAAAAACCCAATGTGGGAAAACCAGTGTAGCAAACGAGGGTTTTATTAATTCTTCAGAAAATGATATCTCTACAGGGAAATATTCGATAGATAAATTTTGAACCACCTGAGACTAAATGCCCAACTCTCTTGGACAAATTTCTGACACCCATAACAACCTCTACAAGCCCATGTGCCAGTCTGTGTGATTCTCTACGCAGACCCAGAGCTGGACTACGTGAATCTACGTGGAGACTACGTGGGGTCTCTACGTTCTAGCCTCAAGCTACCTTCAATTACCCACTACTCCTCTTCGACCCTGATCTCGATCACCCCTGACCTTCTCCTACTTCTCCAACTTCTCTCCTTGTAACTCTCCTGGTGAGATCAAATTATACATCAAAATGGATCTCCTTCGGGTATTGAGTGTGTTCCCGGCTTGTTTTTCAAGTGATCCTCAAGCCTTATTTTATAATATTCCTATTGGAGAACCAACGACCCAGATTAAAATATTAATAAATGGATAAGATTAAATCTTGACATGATCCATGTTTTTTAGAAGATTCACACTCTAAATTATTAATGCCCTTTAATTATTTCTTTTTCCTAAGTTTGGACTTAGGGTCTCCATTAAAATAATTAATTATTTTAATAATTCTTGAACCGAGTGGAATTTCCACAAACTGTTTCCGGGTTCTTTGGAATACTACTATCCAAGCCTCCTTCAAATTTTGAGACTTGGAAAACTTTGGGATGCTACAAAAAACAACACTCCCTCTTAGCGAGGAAAGTTTTCCAACAATACGTCTGCTGCATGCTGCTTTGATTCTTAAGCACCCTCTGCGCTACTGCCCCCTGTACTGTTGCCTTTGACACTACCACTTTCACTTGCTACATCTGTACTACAGCTCCCTTTGAATACTGAAACCTCCATTCCTGCTATTGGAAGGGATTCTTCATCATCCCCATCTTTTCTCTGAAGTAGACAAACTGGGTCTTTCCCACAGCCTTGGTGAGGATGTCTGCCACCTGTTCTCCTATTCGAGTGTACTGCAACAAACAACTCCACGTTGTACCCAATTCTTGATGAAATGACACTGAATGTGAATATGTTTTGACCTATCATGAAACACAAGATTTTTATAGAGCTTTATGCAACTCTAATTATCACATAAAATGTTGGTGACTTCCATTTTCTCCTTGAGTAGATTTAGTAACAATTTCCTAAGCCATATGGATTCACACGAAGTTGTGCTAGCTGCCATATACTCTAACACTACTAAGCTTAGTGCCACAAATTTCTATTTCCTACTACACTAAGAAATCATTCTTGATCCTAGACTGAAATAGTACCCACTGGTACTCTTCTGATCAACTGAACTTCCAACCCAATCTGCATCAATAAAACCCCTCAACCTGACATCATTGTCACATTGTACTTCAATCCAAGCTCGACTGTTCCTCGAAGGTACCTGAGAACATGTTTGGCTGCTGTTCGGTGTGCCCTTTTTGGTTCCACCATGAACTGACTTAAGGTATTAACAACATAACAAATGTCTGGCCTTGTATTTACCAGATACATCAGCGACCCTATGATTTGTTTGTACAATGTAGGATGAACTTCATCATCATCAAACATGTCGATTTTCCTCTAGTTGGTAATCATTGGAGTGGTCATGGGTCTACAATCCTCCATATGAAATCTCTTTAGAATCTCTGTAGTGTATCTTCTTTGACCAAGGAAGTTATCCCCATCCTATTTCCAAACTTGCAACCCCAGAAAATAGTGCATTTGACCTAGATCCTTCATGTCAAACTCTTCAGCTAAATTATTCTTGCAATATGTGATGAGCCTTGATGATCCTATCAAGAACATATAATCCAAATACAATAAAAATATCAATGGCTCACTCCCTACTCTTAGATAGTAGATATTGGGATCTACATCACTCTTGAAGAATCCCATCTTCTGCAGATAGTTTTCAATTCAACCATACCAGGCTCTGGGAGCTTGCTTCAGTCCATGTAATTCTTTCTTCAAACTGCACACATTAGTTTTCTAATCATGCGTCTCAAAGCCCTCTAGTTTTCCTATATACAGTTCTTCTTCTATCACACCATTCAATAATGTCGTCTTGACATCCATTTGGTGAATTTCCCATCCCATATGCACAGAAAGGGATATCACGGACCTAATAGACATGTATCTGGCAACTGGGATGAAGGCTTATTCATATTCTATTCCTTCCTTCTAAGCATACCCATTAGCCACGAACCTGGCATAGGGGGCTCACTGGGGGAGAAATACCATACCACATGGATTCATATTGGGGTATATATATTAAGTTAAAAATGACATAATATATTGGGGGATATATAGGGGGTAAAGGGTTTTTATATTAACAAGCATAGAAAACGGAGCTCAAAGTTAATTAAAAAATATAAAGGGGCATAAAAAATTTTGATGGAAAAATGGATACCTACAATGTATAGTGAAAGTAGGGGTTTTTTAAAATAGGAAGGTGTATTGGGTTCCTATTAGTTGCGGGTTAAATGATGTGATTTCTAGAGGAATTTTACAATATGTAGTCAAATTAAGGGTATTGTTTAATATGCCATGAACATACGTGATATGAAAATGATTCATTGAGTGAAGCCCCCATGGAACCTGGCTTTAAATTTATTGATACTTCTGTCTGCAGCATGCTTGATCTTGTATATCCACTTGCATCCTACAAAAACTCCCTCCTGAGGTCTGGGTACTACTTCCGAGACATCATTTTTCATGATAGAACAATACTCTTCCACCATTGCATTAACCCATACTTGGTGCTGAGTAGCTTCCCAGAAAATGGAGGGTTCTATGACTTGAGCAAGAAAGGCTTGATACCTGTCCAGTTTCTTACGATGTCTCTTCTCATTCTTTGGATTTTAGACAAAATCCTCTGCATCCTTCAGAATCAGTCGAAGTTCCCTCCTCGTTCTTCCACTGGTGGTGGGTGGATTTACTACCTCTCCTTCTTGTAAATTCTTAGGAGACCCATCCTCTGGATCACTATGCCTTGGAGAGGCAACGGAATTTTCTGCTGCTGGTTGCTGGGGTTGGACGAGAGGCACTTCCTCTGACTATGTAGCAGAAGGAAATTCTCATGATCTTCTGAAGGCTTTCTCCTGCATAAATTTCACATCTCTTCGCACCCACTACTTTCTTGCTCTCAAGAATGTAGATGTGATAAGCCTTTGAGTTCTCACTATAACCTACTAAATACTCCCTTTCAATAGTAATGTCCAACTTCTTCCTCTTCTCACTGGGTACATGATAGTAAGCTGTACTGTCGAAGATCCTGAAATGACTCACTTCGGGCTTACTGCCAGTGAAGATACTTTCTAGTGTGATCTTTCCCAGTTCAGTGTGAGGAGTTTTGTTCTGAATGTAGACAATTGTATTACGCGTTTCCGCCGATAGGAATTTGGGAATGTCTTGGCCATACAACATGGCTCTGGTTTCTTCACCAATAGTCTCATTCTTCATTTCTTCCACTCCATTCTATTTTGGATTGTATGGAGTTTTCCATTCTCTTTTTATGCCTTCGCCTCCATTATCTAATAGCAATACCTTGATCCACTTCCCTGTGAGATTCTACACTAGAGCTTTGAACACTTTAAATCAACTGAAAATTTCATCCTTTGTCTTCAAGAAGTAGATCCAGGTTTTCCTGGAATGGTCATTAATGAAGGTGACGAAGTATTCAAAACCACTAAGAGCTCTCATGGGCATCGACCCAGAGATATATGAGTGTATTAGATCCACAACACCCTTGGCCCTATTGTAACTTCTTTGATATGTTTCCTTGGCATATTTCCCTAATGCGCACCCCTTGCAGAAATCATCCCACTTGGTGCTCAATTCTTGAACACCTGTGATAGCCTTCTGGAGAGTTCGCAATGCCCCATGATACAAATTCCCCATTCTTATGTGCCATAGCTCATTCAGATCCATTTCATCTACGCTACCAACTAGTATCATTGGGGAATAAAGTTGTAGCTTGTACAACTTGTTAATTGTTACCCCAATTTCTTCCTTCTTCTTCCAACTGGGGTGCTTGACATAGACTCTATTTCCAATAAATTGGACATCATATCCTCAGTTTTGAATATGTGACACTAAGAGTAGATTCATCCCCAAAATTGTCACATGCAGTACATTAGTGGAATGGATTTTGTTCCCTACCTTGGTCTGAAAAACTATAGTACCTTTCCCAATGGGAGTGCACTTTGCTTTATTACCCATGGTTATTTTGAAATTCATCTACTCTTTTTGGTAGTCGGAAAAATAGTCTTGTACTCCCGTCATGTGGGCAGATGCTACACTGTCAATATACCAGACATATGAGGACACAGTCCTTGATACAAAAGGAAAATATTCCTCTAATATGGATGTTAATATAGATACATCGTGATCCATCCGTTCTATCTTGCTTCCCTACCGCCCCCCCATCCTCCTGGAGGATTGCGTGAACATTTTTGCGTTGTTTCCTCGGAGAAATACATAGATATCCATTCATTGGTTGATGCCCCCTCTCTGTTATTCATCTCTGGCTCTGATACCGTGTGAAAATTCTCAACCAGTTACAGTGATAGATTTATTTCTCCTACTTTTTATTTCAATAAGTTATTATTTAGAAATCTTCCAACAAATATCGAAATAAATCCTACTGCAACATTCACACTTATATATGTAGAGAAATAAATAGTATAGAACATAAGAACAAGAATCAATCACATGTACACAGTTATTTTTGGACAAATTTCGCCGGGAAAAACCCAATATGGGAAAACCAATGCAGCAAATGAGGGTTTTATTAATTATTCATAAAATTATATCTTTATAGGGAAAAAATCGGCAGATAAATTCTAAAACACCTAATACTGAATGCCCAACTCTCTTGGAAAAATTTGTGACACCCATAACAACCCCTGCAAGCCCCTGCATCAGTCTGCGTGACTCTCTGTGCAGTCCTAGAGCTGGACTGTGTGAATCTGCATGGGGACTATGTGGGCTATCTGCACTGCAGCATCAAGCTACCTTCAGTGACCCACTCCTGCTCTCTGACCGTGATCTCAATCACCCCTGACCTCCTCCTGCTTTTGCAACTTCTCACCTTGTAGCTCTCCCGTCGAGATCAAATTCTACGTCAGAATGGATCTCCTTCAGGTACTAAGTGTGTGCCCGGCTTGTTTTCCAAGTGACCCTCAAGCCTTATTTTATAATCTTCCTGTTGGAGGACCAACAGACTAGATTAAAATATTTATGAATGGACAACATTAAATCTTGACTTGATCCATGTTTTCTGGAAGATTTACAATCTGAATTATTAATGCCCTTTAATTATTTTCTTTTACTAAGTTTGGAATTAGGGTCTCCATTAAAATAATTAATTATTTTAATAATTCTTGAACCGAGTGGAATTTCCACAAACTGTTTCTGGGTTCTTTGGAATGATAATGTCCAAGCCTCCCTGAAAATTTTGAGACTTGGAACACTTCCGGATGCTACAAAATCAAAAATACTTCCATGCCACAGAATTATAGGTTCCTTCCAGGGCATACTCTAACCTTAGTCCATTCAAAGCCATATTATCAGCTCTGAAGAGAGCGTGCTGGACTAAACTCCAAATTCGAACCTCCTGAGAAAAAAATTAGAAATCCCTTCTCCAATGTGAATCCCTCTTAGATAATATATAGAAATTATGGTGTACATTTTCAACTTATGAACTTTTAATAAAAATAACAAGACAAAACCCTACTCTACTACTTTGTGGACATTATTTTACAATTTAGAAAAAAAATATCAGACATGCAATATTAAATGAGACACATGTAAATAGTATTTTTCTTGAGGAAATCAATCTGATAAAAACCCTAATGTAAATTTTCATTAATCTCATGAATATAGATGTATTACAATTTATTTTATCAACTGAGCACAACTTTCAAGTGCTTAACCTATTTCTTTGATCACAGAGAAGCTCTGACCTGGAATTAGTCAATTTATGCCTCTACTTGATCCCCTACTTACTTGTGCAATTCCTTGAGAAATTATATCCCTAATATTTAGGAATTTCTCCAAAATGATTTTGCAATTCCTCAAGGTTTCACATCAGACTTCATGCAACACCTCTACACTCAATACTAGTCTAAAAATGATGTTACACTTCCTTGGAGTCTCCACCAAAACTGGGGAACTCGAATTATCTACATGCACCAACTATGTTGGGTTGATTGATCAGTTAACTTGATGATAATTTAGTTTGATTGAACTCCCATTGCCAACTGACCTTCCATAATTCCCTGCAACAGTTGGAACTAGTTTAACTAAAAATAACATGAGATAACTGACATTGATTGTTATAAATTACCAATCACACATGATCAAATAAAATAGAATTCCTCCAACTCAAATTTACTGAGTAAACAGGTGACACAAGCCATGTGACAGAAGTTGACTGCATCCAAGTTGTCAGATGATGTGGAAATTCAAATTTTCTCAATTTAATCAAGGAAAATAAAGTTGAGAATTTCTTGTTGCATTTGTCAATAGGGTTCAGTGAATACGAATGGTCATGGAATTTAAAGAGGAAGAGATACAAAGAGACACCAGATAAAGTGTAAATTATAAAGCATAAGGATACAAAGGTCACAAATCACAAAACCAATTTTTAGTCACAAGTAGTAGATCTATTGACTAGTCACAACTTTCATTTGCAAGGGCAGGTCATACGCACAAATTGCAACTTTAGGGAACTTGCAAGGTGAAAGTGGGTGTAATATTCCAAATTTGGAACGGCACGACAAGCCTGCTGAAATGACGTATTCCTGAGAATTATGTGTGCTTAAATGAGTTTTCAGCTCCTGGATCCCTTAGATCAGCTTATCTAAGATCTAAATCCAAAAGGAGAGAAAAAAAAAATCAAACTAGGTGAGTTAAACAGATCTCCCACAAACCAGTCTAGCTGGAAAACACCCAAAGAGAGGGGTTGTAACTATATGCAAAGGACTGCTTCAGAAATAACGCAGATCCACTAAAGCAAAGTAGTAGGCTGATATGGAGGTTAAAATATTAGATATATAATAGCAAATCAGATGTACATTATAGCCCATACATTGTACAAGATAAAACATGAAACTATATAGGAAAAATCCTCAGAAACTTGGCAGCGTTATTTTAGTGGGCTAAAGTAGCATTTTATTAATATTCATATATAGAGCAGATCTATACATGAAAATTTAGATCTAATACATATATTTTTACAAGAAAATCCCCTCTATACATTCCCCTTGGGGTTTTGTGCAAAACATGAAGCACAAAGAGTAGATCTGAGATCTAGAGCTGCAGATCTGCAAAATATTCAGTAATTTCTTAAGCATACAATAGGACAGCAGATCAGATCTGAAACTAACATGGATTGTATGGCCAGTCCATGGATCACCACAGTGAGAGGAAGAAACCTAACACCGGATATCTCTCCTCCAAAATATAGACAAAACACCCTGCAACTGCAAACTTGCAAATAACGCAGTCTAGGGAGAGAGAATACAGTGTAGGCTCTGAGAATTATTTGGACTGATGCCAAGGTCTGGATCTGAAGCTCAATCAGCTAATGCACTCTTCTAGGATGTTAAAAGACACAGTCACTAAGAAGAGGCACCAACATAATCTAGATTTGAGAAGATCTAGTTTCTCCACTTGCTGCAACTCACAAGGACAACTCAACCCTCAACAAGATCAGTGTTGTCGGTGTAAGGTGAAGCTTGGACCAAGCCTGATAGTGGAAAATATGGAACAAGTCTCCTCCAAGAGCTACTCAAGGAAGGACGGAGAATCCCTAAACAGGAAATCCCCACAAGTCTTTTCTAAACAACCAAGAGAACTCGAATTGTCTAAGAAGACATAAAAATCAATCATCATCAACAACCTTATCTTGAGCCTTCCCCTTCCTTTTATAAGATGAGAGCTTTGGAAAACCCTAAACCACCTTGATGAATTATCTCCTTTCACATGAGAGCCTCCTTCTAGAACTGCGATGTCCCTCCATGAGGTACATTGTATCTAGACAGTGCTATGATTTGGTCCTGTTGACCCAGTCAATCTCCTCAACCCTTGTTCACATGCAAGTTTATTTTATTGAAACAACCTTGATTTTCCTCTATTCACATTGGGCATTGATTTATTTGGATGTTTTTAGGAGTTTTTATGTTCTCCTTTACATTTTATTCATCAATTAAGAAAATTAACACAAAATGAAATATTCCTATTAGCTTGGGCTAATTAGGAGTATTATAGTCCTCCCCTCCAAAAATGTTTCTTGTCCTCAAGCAACTGCAAGGTTAAAAATGAAGTGGATGGGGAAAGCATATTCTTCCAAGCAATCATCCAAACCAAATGAGTCACCTCCCAACATGGTAACTCCAGAAAATTCTCTTCCACCTTAGGTACCTGTAAAAAAGGTGGGCTGAAAAACTGAACATAGTAGAAAAAATTGCCTACCCCACGCTATCCTCCTCTCCACTTAATATAAGTGTATATTTCTTGCTGATCTTGGGCTGCAATGATATTGCCCTCAAGTGGAAACACAAATATTAGACCTGTAAAGATCCTTCCTCCAACGCTATAAAACTAGTTGGCCCAAAACATTCCATATGAAATATATGGGAAATCATCACCATATGGTATCTAATCAAAGTCATGGCCCACCCCATAAAGGAACAAGTGTTTGGCTGTGGTCGCCATATCTCCTCTCATGTTCCCATTAGAACATGCAATGTAGAAAATGTGGGAATCCTTTTCCCTAAAGAACACATCTAGCTAATGTGTTTCCTCTCCAATCACTCTCCTCACATAATCAAGACCAACATAAAAAATTGGGACCATGGTTAGCATCAAGGAAAAGAACATACTGAAGGCTTCATATGGTGCAAGAAGGTACCAATAGTCTCCCATGAAGTTACAACGCAGTTTTTCTAAATGCAGTTTCAAAAAATTACAAGGGAACTGGTTGCTGGATACATGGTGGTCTACGTATGTCATTTCATTTACTAATGAATAGGACATGGATGCATACAATAAATGAACATAAATAAAGTAATGCAACAATTTTCCATGGCCATATAAGAGATGGTTGTCTCCATCATACAATTTGGCCCAATGTTGACCATGGAGCTTAATGAAAATCTTGCCCTCTTGTGGAGCAATGCACTGCATAAAAATGGTAAGAGTATGCAAATCACTAAATGCAACAATAAGATCCTTACCATGTGCTAAGAGCAAGATCATGATAGGGTCCATAAACAAATACTCCATAAGAATATGACATACTCTCATGAAAATAAATGAATCATGTGCTGCATGAGGATCCTTCCCCTGTACTTCGGAATCCAAGCCAAGAAGAACATAACACAACAATAGATGTCTCCATCCATTACTCCATCTTTCTCACCTCCTCCTTTTCCATCCAGTGCACCAAGAGTGGAATGATCCTGGGAACAATCCATCCAGAAGTTCATGCTCCAAAGTGAGAACGTTGTTGGCCCATGCAAATAGGCTCCTACCAACACATAACACCTTTCTTTGACATTTCCATTTTCAAAGACATTTTCCATAATGTTGCTACAAACAAGAAGTTCCTCCCGGAGTGGAAGTACTTCCATATCATCCAAGGCTAAGGAGAGAATGCCATCTCCTCCTCCTACAACATCATGCAATGTATGAGAGCAAATTTGCTCTTGCTCTCCCAAGAACATCCAAAGAAACAAAAGATTTTGTTGCTTCCCCATACCTCCATCATATAAATCATGTAGTGGAAACATGGTGATTGATATGAAGAAATTCATATCAAATCAATGTGCCCATACTCCTTGCTTCTCAATGATGCAAGTATCCTGCCACAGATCTTTCCTCCACATACCCTTAGAAAGAGGATGATGGCCAAGATCTTTCAGAAGTAACTAGCGTAGCCATGCCTCCTCATGCTCGGTATCATAGATCTGCAAGCAGCTCAGCAAATTTTTGCTCTCCATCCACATCCACTCAACCCATTGTGGATGTCTCCTTCCATCCTCCATCTTGGTACTCCTCCCATGAAGGCTACCATCATCCCAAATCAGATTTCTGCTCTTCCATTTCATGGGATGTTGAAATGCAATCTTATCCAGGATCAATTTGACCCCATAAGGATCCAAATAGGTGGTAGGAAAAAACCACCCATAATAATGTGGATGGATCAAGAAGTGTCCAACACACACATGAGAGATGTTAGCCATCCTTGAATCCATGAAGATCCAGGTGTGAGAAGGAAAGAGCCTCCTCAGACTGTTGAAGAACTTTGCACTCCATGAAATATTGAAGTGCACCTTTCATGGTATCTCTCGATGAGACCTCCTCCTCATGCATGGTCTTCTAAAACCAGTGAGGCCTTAGAACTTCTACAGGTAGAAGTTTCTCTTTGAGCACGGGAGTTCTCATTGATAAAGTGTCATCTAGAAAGGAGAAAGGGTTTATCATATCAATATCTCTCGTATCTACAATTTCTTCCTCCTTTGCTAGTTGTATGAAGCTATCATGTGAATGATTCCATAAGGCCTGTATCCTCTTTTCTTCATCACTTCCTTTGCACAGCGCAGTGCAACTCTGTTGCTCAAGATCAGTAGCATGCAAAGATGTAGGTCCCTCTTCCTCTAGCTGAATGAACTGAGGTAAAGCTAGAGTCTCCTTGGAGGCTCTAGATTTAGCTTTGTATTCACTTAGAATCTCAAATTTGAAGTGTCCTCTATGTCTCTTTTCTTCTCCTCTCTGAGAATAGGAAGTGCATGCCTCTTCCTCTTCTTGAAACCCTCTAGGAGTTTCACTGCAACTCTTCATCTAATTAAACTCCCAGGGGAGGTCCTTTATGGATTTGAAAAATGATGAGATAAATATCATCTTCTTCATCATTATGATCTTATTTTATATTATTGGGCTGTGACTCATAGGCTAAGCCAAGAAAGATGCTATAATACCATTGTAATATTCCAAATTTGAAACAACATAGCAAGCATGTTGAAATAACACACTCCTAAGAATATTGTGCACTAAAATGAGTTTGTAGCTCCTGGATCCCTTATATCAGCTCATATAACATCTAAATCCAGAAGGAGAGAAAAAAAAAATAAAACTAGGTGGGTCTAACAGATCTCCCACAAACTACACTAGCTCGAAAACACCCAAAGAGAGGGGCCGCAGCTATATGCAAAGGACTGATTCAGAAATAAGGTAGATCCACTGAAGCAATGTAGTAGGTTGATATGGAGGTTCAAATATCAGATATATAATAGAAAATCAGATGTACATTACATCCCATACATTTTACAAGAGAAAACATTAAACTATATAGGAAAAATCCTCAAAAATGAGGTGCCACGGCCATAAGAAAAGTCTGCAGAAACTTGACAGCATTATTTTAATGGGATGAAGCAGAAATTTCTTAATCCTCAGATCTAGAGAATATTTGTACATGAAAAATTAGATCTAATACATATTTGTGTACAAGAAAAGCTCCTCTATACATTCCCCTTGGGGTTTTGTGCAAAACATGAAGCACAGAGAGTAGATTTGAGATCTAGAGTTGAAGATCTGCAGAATTATTCAAAAATTTCTGAAGCATACAATAGGACAGTAGATCAGATCTAAAACTAACATGGAATGGATGGCCAATCCATGGATCACCACAGTGAGAGGAAGAAACCTAACACTAGAGATATCTCCTCCAAAATGTAGACAAAACACCCTGCAACTGAAAACTTGCAAATAATGTAGTCCATGGGGAGAGATTGCACTGTAGGCTTTGAGAATGCTTTGTAATAATGCCAAGGTATATATCTGAAGCTCAATCAGCTAATGCACTCTTCCAGGAGGTTAAAAGACACACTCACTAAGAAGAGGCACCAACATAATCTAGATCTGAGCAAATCTAGTTTCTCCACTTGCTGCAACTCACAAGGACAGCTCAAAACTCAACAATATCATCGTTGTAGGTGTAAGGTGAAGCTTGGCCCAAGCCAAATAGTTGAAAATATGGAACAAGTCTCCTCCAAGAGCTGCTCAAAGAAGGGAGGAGAATCCCTAAATAGGAAATCTTTACAAGTCTCTCCTAAATAGCCAAGACAACTCGAATTGTCTAAGCAGACATAAAAATCAATCATCATCAACAACCTTCTCTTGAGCCTTCCCATTCCTTTTATAATATGAGAGCTTTGGCAAACCCCAAACCACCTCAATGAATTATCTCCTTTCTCATGAGGGTCTCCTTCTAGAACTGCGCTATCCCTCCATGAGGTACATTGTATCTAGACAGTGTTGTGATTTGGTCCTATTGACCCAGTCAATCTCCTCAACCATTGTTCACATGCAAGTGTATTTTATTGAAACAACCCAGATTTTCCTCTGTTCACATTGGGCATTGATTTATTTGGATTTTTTTAGGAGTTTTTATGTTCTCCTTTACATTTTATTCATCAATTAAGAAAATTAACACAAAACAAAATATTCCTATTAGCTTGGGCTAATTAGGAATATTACAGTGGGTCATAGTTTGCATAGATAGGACATGTTACAAGAGAGGATAAGTTGCAAGTTCATGAAGAAAAATAGGTTGCAAGGTAATAATAAATATTTGGTCACATAGATCATTGACCTTCTCAAATGCGATCTTGCAATTACGTGACTAAGGAATGGTGAGTCAAAAACCACAACATAAGGTAGTTCACGGGGTTTTACAAGACACCAAGTTGCAGGAGCTTTTCGTATCTGCCATTGTGAATATGAATTAGTGACTAAGGATCTAATACTTAGGTCATAGGGAGAGATAATATCACAAGTCACAAAAATGGGAGAGGTCGCAAAAGGAGAGGTCGCATGGTCACAAAAGAGACTAGGTAACAAAGGTTAATGTCTTTTCTAGTCACAATTTTGTGACTATGTGACTAATGGATCTAAGCAAATTATAAGATTAAAAATGGGTTAACATTACTATTAGTGGATCTGCAACTTGATAGAGACTGATATCAGTGACTAAGAGGAGAACTTATATCTTTTATATTTTATGTTAGTTTTTTCTAATTTCTAAGGAAACCCTAAATAAGTAAACATGGAGAGAAACTCTAAGTTGCCATCGGTAAAGGATGTTAAGGAGAGTTCAATATAGAGGGGTTCAAATTATTTATTGCATGTGGAATCATGTCTAGATGAAGCTTGGTTTACCCTGGCCACAATATGACAACATGGAACTATAGATGACTTGTGTTGCATCTTAAAAATCTTGACATGATTATATTTGCTTCTTGTTATGAGTTGCATCTTGATGGTGATGAAACTTTTGACTTAGTTGCATCCTTTTCAAAACCCCGGGACATAGAAAAAAAAATCACTTAAATACCAATATAATATACTCTCTACATAAATAAATAGGCATGAAGGAACAATTCTACAAGATCTATGAAAAAATGAATGAATGCAAATGCCTTAAAAATTAGTGTTTAGGATGAAGCGGGACAAGAAGGCTTAAATAATGTCCCCATAAAACAATTGTAGCTTCGATGATGTCTACATTATTAAATGGTTTTTACCATTATGATTAATTGGGATAACCATTAAGGCCTTGAAAAGAAAAGGGAACCCAAAATTTGGGGTATTCCTAAAGATTTCTGGTGTTTTTATAGCGGCTACAACATAAGGAACATTTTTTCCTTTTTTTTCAATGGTGCATCGAAAGGTTATCTAGGGTAGGTAGGAGAGGGATGGGTTATCGGTCACCATGATGAAGAAAATAAGATGCATTTTTCTTGGGGATTAGGGACTATAACAAAAAAATCAAGAATAATTGTTTGCCTTGTGGAAAGGGATATAAATGGTTATATTAAAAATAAATAAATATTTCTCTATTATTTTGGGAGTTAATGATAGTTATCCAACAAGTAAACAAGATAAGAGATAGATACCAAGGACCTATTTTTCAGATGATAAACAAACAAATAGAGAAATTTGAGGCCATCCAATTCTAACATGTCAAAGGGCACTTAAATGTCAACGCGAATGCCTTAGGAAACAAAGGTGTCTCATTGCAGCAAGGAATATTAGCTCAAAATAATGAAAGTCTCCCATTTATATGATTTCCATGATTATTATAATAATTTCAAAAAAATTAGAAGTAATAATTTGAAGAACATAAGAAGGAATTAAGGTCTTTTGGGAGCCTCCCTGTATGCATGTTGTATAATGTCCCTTGCTGACGAATTTGCCAAACTGTTTAGAGGTCGATCAATGACTATCATAAATGAACACATTGTGAATTCAATACGCATCTAGCTAGGAGAGGGGTACTACATAGAGGTGTAAATCCACCCTTGGTAACTCAATGAGTGAGAAGTGGAAAAAAAACCACAATTACAAGATATTCCTAACACAGACTAACTTCAACATAGAAATGGAGGCAACCTCGAATTCCAGAGGTGCAAAATTAGAACGATAAATGATGTGCATTAACATTTAATTTGATAATAACTATTTAAAAAGGAATATAACAAAAAAATGGATATGAGGAAAGAGGCATATGCAAGTATCCCATTTCAAATTACTTGTAGTTTTTTTCTTCCTAGAGAATTGGCTCACTTCTATATTAGTAATTCCCATGGTGATCCACCTGGTTGACAAGCAACATCAAATATGGAAAGGAAATCATAGCATTTGGTTGTGCTAGACAATGTTGACATTTCCATCTAGCTCAATTACATTACAACCACCATGGAACATATCTTATCTCTTCGCAATAGTCAATGGGAAATGTTGGGCCCAAGAAATAAAGCTCAAATGCTTCTAGTCAATCAGAAAATGGGTTTGCTTCAAGTTAAGATGCAAAGGTTATAGATAAAGATGGATATGTTGGAACTCTGGTTGGACAATATTGGAGCTTCAGTCTAATATGGAACATATGAAGTCAAAGAGGCTTTAGACGAGTGTTACGATAGGGGACCTCCTGAAATTATTGTTCCTGATTAGTTGGAACGAGAACATGAAGTAGCTCTTGAAATAAGAGAAAAGAAGGGGTTACAACACTAGGCTAGTTTTCTTCCTTTTAAGTTTGATATATTATTTGGAAATATGTATTAGTGTGTTCACAGGAAAAAATTTACCACCAAAAAAAAGGGGGTTTCCCTGGTAAGAGGTCCCAATTAGACCTCAAACCGTTTGGGATAGGAGCCCCATCTGGTATGTGGGCCTAGCTGCTACCATAAGTGTTTTTGTTCTTGGTTGTTAGATGAGAAGGTGACAGGGTAGAGATAAGGGTGAAATGACAAAAAATTGAAACAAAATAAGCCCAATATTGGAAAAATACATACATAAATACAAGCAATTATAAGGAGTAGTAAAAATGGGTACACCATGAGAGGGATCGGTGAGCCAAAACCTAGTCAGACGTACATGAAAGATAACATGTGAGAATTTAACTGCAAAGTAGTTCACAATAGATCATTGACATGGCAAGAAATAGGTAAATACTAATTCAAAAGAAAAACATACAAGCAACCACTATGAATTTGTCCATAATATATTGCGTGTATGAATCCATACATACGAATATAGTGAAATATCAGATAGCTAATACTACCACCATGATAAATCATGTGAATCGATGCTGGGAAAAAGAGAATATATTATTAATGCTACTACAAATTCAAATACATATCTTGAAACCCTTCAAAACCCAATAGTGGAACATGGGCTATTCATATCAGTGCTTGACACACAACCTTAACCTCACTACAGCTCCCTCTACTAGGTACCAAGAGTTGAGTGCCTTTAGCTCTCAAGAACAAATTCGCTATCTAGTCCCAGCCTCAATTAAAGTGTTAAAATCCCTTACAAAATTTCTTGAAGTTGTAAATATAGGTTTAAATGACTCTTGAGTTTCCCTTGAATCTTGGTCTCCCTGAATGTTGGGTTGACCTGCGGCCTGAGGTCATTTGTGACCTGCAAATTGGGGAGGCCTGGGACCTCGGAGGTCATGACTTGAGGTTTTTCCTTTTTACACTTCTCTTTCAGCGAGCTCATACCTTGCAAAAAATATGTCTTTTCCTATGCATCAGTCCTCTTCAAATGATTGGGTGATAGATGTGCCTTTGAAATTATAGTGTGGTTGTTGGAGTTTTGTAAGGATCCACCTTGCTCACAAAATAAAACCCTAGATTTTGTCGCGCAAATCAACAACTTCTACCTGCAAAAAATAATATGGGTCACATGTATTTATAATTAAAAAAATGATGTTGGAAGCACATTCAATTAATTTAAAGAACAATCATTAAAGAAAATAACATAGGTTTAGAACACTGTGTGGTTTGTTGTCATGCTGTGTTATGTATGTAGTTTGTATATGCTACCATGTTGTGTTATTTATTTAGTTTGTATATGCTACCCCTGTACTCTTTAGACCAATGCATCCTTAGAAAGTCTTTGAAGACAAGTATTGATGTTCATTATCAAAGGTACTCTCTTCAGTTTATAACTATTGCCCATATGATGGGTGTGTGTCTTCATTTGCCCATATCTCCAATGAACGTAATTCGCTTCTCCTCTCAATCAACTGTGAATTTGATTTTAAGATGCCTTTAATAAACATTTTTCCAGCATCATATGCTTGCTTGTTGCTCTTCAACAACGAATTTCACTCCCTCTAGGATATTATGCAAAGCAATGGCCATTGGAAAATTCTAGAAAATTATGCAAACTGATAACAATTACAGTTATGATGCCATGGAGAAACACTTGATTCCAATTCTTTCTAATCATATGGTTCCTTCCATCATAGTTCTTCTTTCCATTTTTATATGCCTGATTTTAAGAGGGAAGTGGAGTCAGCTTCGAAATAAAAGTGGCGATGAAAACCAATTCTACAACATGTCCACAGAACTGGACCCCTCACCCAATTATGATAAATGAATAGGAATGAATATTCACCCTCAAGAAGAAAAAAAAAATGATATTTTTATTGGAAAAATCGAATTGAATCAATCAATGATGCCTTTTTCACATTCCAGACTCTAGTACTTATCAATATGTCTGTTAACATCGATCATCTTAGATTGCAGTTAATGTGGTCGCACTCCTTCATATGTGTTCATTGTTGACTTTGCATGAGGTCACATGCTCGACATGGAGGTCGCATAGTCGGAGAGTCACGTTAGTCACACACATTTTTCTTCATGAGGCTTGTGACTCAGTGACTGGTCATGCTTTCTAGAGGTCGCGTTGGGAGCAACCAATGTTTCTTTACGACTCAGCGACTAGTCACACTTTCCATAGGTCGCGTTGGGGGAAACCATTGTTGCTTTGTGACTTAGCAACTAGTCACACTTTCCATAGGTCACAGTAGGTGTAGCCACTCTTTCTTTGTGACTAAACGACTAGTTGCACTTTCCCGAGGCGACACCTCCTAACTTCTCAAACATTTCACTCTTCTGCGACTGCAGCGACCCAGGAAAAGGTGTCAACTACTGGATTCTTAAACATTTCAGTCTTTTGTGACTCCAACGACCTAGAAAATGTCTTGGAAAGAAATAAATGTAATTGTTGCTGGAGCAGTGGGAGATGTTGCTCGAAACCCTCCTTGCAACACAACCTCATTTAACACAGAAGGGGTGTATAACTCAAAAATAATTGAGCACATTCATTATGAATTCCACCAGTCAGTGAAGGAGTTCCTAATGTGCGTTGGGTGTCTAAAACGTGTGTTGAGTCCGATAGTTGCATCTGCACCAGCACCATCTTCCCACACTAGTGCCATGAAGAAACCAACTGACAAGAGTTTTTGGCCATGCACTGAGGCCATACATGGGATAATGGCATGGGGAGACACAATGCATCCCTCTCTATCCATGGCATATCCTCATACTCAACACGTCATTTATTTTGTGATGTGTGTTGGAGTTTTGGGTAATTCCAAACAACAGAAATGGAGAGAATAATCTCCCCTCTACAACACAGAGAATGTTAAGAAAAAAATTGGCTTGCAGACAGAGATGGCATGAAAATTATTTCTATTTCATTAACAGAGCTTAAAAAAAATCTGTTACAAATTTCTTCCTTAATGGAGGGATTCACAAAATAGGACTGCTACAGACGCAGTGCTCCAAAACAATTCTCTGTTCTATCAGAACAATACTCTCTGTCTCATAAACCCAACACTGCTGTGTTTTTATTTTCTTCCGCGATGCTGTGCGAAACAGAACAAATAACATTACATTACCTTGGCTCTCGGTCCTTTTTCACCTTTATATAGCACGGTGGGAACCAAACCTAAAAATAAAGAAATAAAACATTTACAGAAGAAAATCCTTTTCGCAACATAAAATTTAATATAGGCGCGACGTATGAGTGGGGACCACATCGCAGTCGGCCATTTTCGATGTGCGATATGGCGGAACAACAAAACTTACGACATGCGATATTGCAACATGCGATGGCACGGTCGTGCGATCACATCGCAAACAATCAACGATGGTTCAACATATCGGATGGGCAGAACACAAGTTGTGATTTGCGATCTATGATCGTGCGTTGGTGCAGCGATCGCGTGATCGCATCGCGGATCAAAACATATGGCAGAATAACACTTGTAACATGCGATGGTGTGATCGTGCGATGGCGCGACGATCGCACATCGCAAACAATCAACGGAACTTGCAATGGCGGAGGGTGAACATGTGATATTGTGATGTTGCGATGTTGCGATTGTGCGATGGTGCGACGATCGCACATCACAAAAAATCCATATCAACAAGACACTCGACTTTCAAAACTGCGCTTTGCGATTTGCGCTCAAGTGGTGGGGACCACTTGTCCTGCTGCTTTTCAAAAATAAAAGGACTCCCGCCTGTTTTAATAAATTTCATTCATTTTTGGTTGTTGAGGGCTTTAAAGCCTGAAATGACTGTATTAATAGAAACTGCTCCTCCGTAGTCCAAATCTACGGGAGATATCCATTCCACTGTGAAAATGACTCCACCCATATCAAAATTATTTCTCCTACTATCTGTGGCTGCAGCCCATACAAAATTTAATTCTTCTCCTTATGGATTCTCCATTCTTCTTAAATACAGAGTGTTGTGCACTCAAAAATCTGCTTTTGCTGCTGCTGTACTCTTTTTCTTCCAGTACAAAGGCTAGCAGGGACTTTAATATTTCAAAACTCCCCCTTAAAATCAGTTGTTGGGTTATCAATCATACCCAAACATTTTATTAAAAATTCAAATGTCTTCTGTGCCAATGGCTTAGTTAAAATATCTGCATATTAAATATTTCTAAAACTTGATTCACATACTTTGCTTGAGAAATAAAAATCCCTCTTTCACTTTTCTCTACTTCTATTCCCAAGAAGTATCTCAACAAACCCATGTCAGTAATTTCAAATTCATCTTTCATGACTGTTTTAAAATTCTCAACAAGGTAATCATCATTACCTGTAAATATTAAATCATCAACATATAAAACAAGGATGGGCATCTTACCATCCTTTTCTTTGATGTAGAGGGTGGGTTCTTCCTCACACTTTTCAAATCCATTTTCCAGTAGATAGGAATCTATCCTATTGTACCATGCTCTTGGTTCTTGTTTCATCCCATAAAGAGTTTTCTTCAATTTGCAGACCTTATGCTCTTGGCCTTTCTTCTCATATCCCAGAGGTTGTTCCACATATACCTCTTCCATTAAAACTCCATTTAAAAATGCGGATTTTACATCCATCTGGTATACTTTCCATTTGTTTTGTGATGCTGTGGACAACACTGCTCTTACTGTCTCCATTCTTGCAACTGGTGCAAAAGTTTCTTCATAATCAATCCCATGCTTATGCTTATATCCCTTGACAACAAGTCTAGCCTTGTGTCTTTCTATCTTTCCTTCAGCATTGCTTTTGGTCTTATAGAGCCATTTAACTCCAATGACTTCTTTACCTTCTGGGAGATCAACCAACTCCCATGTTTTTTTCTTCTCTATGGCATTTATTTCATCATCCATAGCTTCTATCCATTTTCTATCTTTAATAACATCTTCAAAATGAATAGGATCATCAACTTGACAATACAAAGCAAATAGGGAATTCATACCTTCATTTGCTGCTCCCTGCTCATAGATTTCTCTAATACTTCTGAATCTTGCTCCACTTTCACTTGGTGTAGTCATGCTTGATGAAGCACTCAATTCTGCTCCATGTGGTGTGCTTAGAGATGCACTCCCATTTCTTCTCAAGGGTGTTCTCACTGCTGCTTGAGGTGTCCCTTGCTGTCCTTGTGCTGGTGGAGGTTGTGCAACAGATGAGTTGTTAATTTAAACTACATCTCCTTCATCTTCATCATGAGACAAACAGCTTTTGACATTTACTGTTTTCTCAATGCTTCCATCCCATGCTTCCTCTTCAATGAATTTCACATCTTTGCTTATCATAAACTTCTTTGAGGATGGGTTATACAATCTGTATCCTTTGGAATCTTCACAATATCCAAGGAAAATGCACTTCTCCCCATTACTATCCAACTTCTTTCTCAACTTGTCTGGAATGTATGCATATGCCACACATCCAAAAACTCTCATGTGGGTGACTCCTTGTTTTTTGCCACTCCACGCTTCTTCTGGAACTTTGTTCATCACAGCTTTTGTAGGGCATCTATTTAAAATATACACAACAAAATTTGCTGCTTCTGCCCAATATTCATTCAGCAAGTGTTCTTCCTTTAGCATACTTCTCACCATTTTCATTATGGTTCGATTCTTCCTTTCAGCAACTCCATTCTGTTGCGGTGTGTAACTTGTGGTAAATTTCTTATGTATGTCATTCTCTCTGCAGAAACGCATAAATTATTTTGAGATATATTATCCTCCTCTATCAGTTCTGAGAACTTTAATATATTGCCCACTCTGTTTCTCTACAAGAGCTTTAAAGTGGAAAAATTTCTGAAAAACTTCACTCTTATATTTCAAAAAATAAAGCCACACTTTTCTTGTGAAATCATCTATGAAGGTCAGCATGTAAATGCTACCTGAAACTGATGCTATTTGCATCGGCCCACATAAATCTGAGTGAATGATCTCTAAGGGTGCTTTCGCCCTTATGCTTTTCCCTGATGGAAAATTTTCTCTGTATTGCTTTCCCAAGATGCAGCCTTCACATAGGCTGTCAAGCTTCTCAATCAATGGAAAACCTCTTACCATTCCTTTTCTGTGCAACAAGTTTAATCCTCCGAAATTGAGATGTCCAAATCTCAGGTGCCATAACCAATTTTCATCCTTTGCTTACTTCTGAAAGGCTTCTTGAGTTACAGCTGCTATACTCATTCCTTTTCCCTTCAAGTTAGTGTTGAGCTTGAGAGGAAACATTCTATTGCTGGTCATTTGAATTTCAGCAATGATTTTCTTACTTGGAGGAATATCTTTTATTGTGCACACATCATCCTTGAAAATTACATTGTAACCTTTGTTTATGAGCTGCCCAATGCTCAAAATATTACACTTCAAACCTGGAACATAATACACATCAGGGACAAATTTCCGCTCCCCATTTCTTGCTCGAATACTTACTCTACCTTTTCCTTTTAGAGAGATCTTAGTATCAGTCCCTGTGGTCACTTCATATTTTACTTCTTCATCTAGATTGGCAAACATTTCCCTATTTCAAGTCATATGATTACTACATCCTGAATCTAAGAACCAAACATCATCTTCTCTATCCTGTGCTACATTACAGGCTAACAGCACATTACTTGGGTTCTTTTCCTCTTTTGCTACATTAGCATTTTTCTTATTTTTCATGTCATTTTTCTTCTTTCTACATTCATTAGCATAGTGCGCATATTTCTTGCAATAATAACATTGGGCATTAGATTTGTCATACCTTTGTCCATGAGCATGTTGATGTTGATGTCCACCTTGCTGGCTGTTGCATTGGCCGTGGCTCTGACTTTGACTGTTGCTCCTTCCATGTGAATATGAAGGATTGTCCCTTCCATATCTATTTTGGCTTCTGCCTCTTCCTCTTCTTTTGCCTTGACCTCTTCCTCTTCCTGAAGGCATCTGAGTCTTGAAGGCGTGCTCAAGAGATGAATGTTCATCTCTGCTCAATCTCTGTTCATGAGTTATCAACAAGGCATGAAGTTCATCTACCGTGAACCTTGAGAGATCTTTGGTCTCTTCTATGGTGGTAACTATAACATCAAACTTTGAGGGTAAGCATCTCAAAATTTTCTCCACAATCCTTCTTTCTTCAAGAGTTTCTCCATGGGATCTTATCTGATTTAAAATCCCAATCACATGTGTAAAAAATGTGTCTACATTATCTGACTCTTTCATGAAAAGGGTTTCAAAATCTCTCCTCAGCAACTGAAGTTTTGTTGTCTTTACTTTCTCCATGCCTTGATAGGCTACTTTCAGAGTTTCCCATGCCTCCTTGGATCTCTTAGCTGCTGCTATCCTTGGAAAAAAACTCTCATTTACTGCTTGATACAAATAGAAGAGGGCTTTAGCATCCTTATTTCTATTGTTCTTCCATAAATCCTTCTCTGCTTGAGTTAAGGCATTATAAGCCTGCTCATCAGCTGGTTCAACAAAACCATCTTCTACTAATTCCCATAAGTCTTGTGAGACAAACAGGGCTCTCATGGTAATGGCCCAATAATCATATTTCTTTCCATTAAATTGTGGAAGTTGAACATTTCCAATGCTCATTCCTGTGCTTGGTCCAGCCATTGCTCTTAAATTGAACTCTGAACTTAAAAAAACTGTCTTTCCTTTCTTTGAAAGAACAAAGTCTTTTTAAACACTAAACAGCTCTGTTATCTTCGAGAAATACCTAAACTTTTTACTTCTGTTGGGCTTTCACACTGCTGGAGAAAACGCTTCAACAAGTCTTCTTCTTCTTTAGCTTCTTTGAAACATTCAAAGAGCCTAAACTAGCTTTGATACCATGTTGGAGGTTTGGGTAATTCCAAACAACAGAAATGGAGAGAATAATCTCCCCTCTACAACACAGAGAAGTTTAAAAAAAAAATTGGCTTGCAGATAGAGATGGCATGAAAATGCTTTCTATTTCATTAACAGAGCTTAAAAAAAAACTGTTACAAATTTCTTCCTCAATGGAGGGATTCACAAAATAGGATTGCTACAGACACAGTGGTCCAAAAAAACTCTCTGTTCTATCAGAACAATAATCTCTGTCTCATAAACCCAACACTGATGTGTTTTTCTTTTCTTCCACGTTGCTGTGTGAAACAAAACAAATAGCATTTCATTACCTTGGCTCTCGGCCCTTTTTCACCTTTATATAGCGCGGCGGGAACCGAACCTAAAAATAAATAAATAAAACATTTACAAAAGAAAATCCTTTTCAGAACATAAAATTTAATATAGGCGCGACGTACGAGTGGGGACCACATCGCAGTTGGCCATTTGCGATGTGCGATATGGCAGAACAACAAAACTTGTGACATGCAATATTGCGACATGCGATGGCACAGTCGTGCGATCGCATCGCAAAAAATCAATGGTGGTTCAACATATCGGATGTGTAGAACGCAAGTTGCAATTTGCGATCTATGATCGTGCGTTGGCGTGATGATCGCGCGATCGCATCGCGGATCAAAACATATGGCAGAATAACACTTGTAACATGCGATGGTGCGATGATTGCACATGCAAAAAATCAATGGAACTTGCAATGGTGGAGGGTGGACATGTGATATTGTGATGTTGCAATGTTGCGATTGTGCGATGGTGCGATGATCGCACATCGCAAATAATCCATATCAACAAGACACTCTACTTTCAAAACTGTGCTTTGCGATTTGCGCTCAAGTGGTGGGGACCACTTGTCCTGCCGATTTTCAAAAATAAAAGGACTTTCGCCTGTTTTAATCAATTTCATTCATTTTTGGTTGTTGAGGGATTTAAAGCCAGAAATGAATGTATTAATAAAAATTTCTCCTCCGTAGTTCAAATCTACAGGAAATCTCCATTCCACTGTGAAAATGACTTCACCCATATCAAAATTAATTCTCCTACTATCTGTTGCTGCAGCCCATACAAAATTTAATTCTTCTCCTTATGGATTCTCCATTCTTCTTAAATACAGAGTGTTGTGCACTCAAAAATCTGCTTTTGTTGCTGCTGTACTCTTTTTCTTCTAGTACAAAGGCTAGCAGGGACTTTAATATTTCAACAATGTGATTATACCCAGTCACCAGGATCGGTGTATGGCACGTTTCCTTTTACAAGATTCGATGGGGCATATAAAGTGCGACCCAGACATCATGCATTCAACATTTTGTATAGATAGAAGCTTAATTTAACCTTCAACATGACCCCCTAACATCGAAATTTTCACGATGTGATTTCCACCTTTAACATAGCTGAGTGTGGGTTGGTCGTTGATGGCACCAAATACATTTTTATAAGGCTCTGGATAAAAGTGATCCCTGGAGAACGAAAAGTGAATTCATATATGTGGCATTAAAGCACCATACCACATGTGTGGTTAACATAATACACACATATATAAATAATGTTTCACAGCTCATCAAAACCAAAGTTGCATCATTGCTGGACGTTCTTTCAAAATTTTCACGTTATTACATGACGTTTCACAGAATCCAGGCCAGAGAATGCGTGGGGAGATGAGGTATGGCCGTTGGTCACGAGTATGTATATTGACTGTATCTTAAAGAACATGGGGCTTAAGCATGCACCATTAAAATAATGTGTATACAAACCTTAATGAATCGATAGGAACCAAGATGGGTAGGGTTAAACATGTGTGATGGATGGGGAATGAGTTCATGGGGATATGAGATGTAATATATTTCCCATGATGGTAAACAATGTCGGTGAGAATGTGTCCGTTGAAATATATGAATCGGGTCAAAATAAGAGGAGGGGCTTTCCAAAATAATGCTTTTCTCAAGAGTTGTGCATATATCGTTTGTGTGAATATGACTTCTTGATAGTACGTGAGGGTTCTTGGTGTTTTTCTTCTTGCAGGATTGAATTCTGTCGGTTGAAAGGTGAAAATTGGGGAAAATTATGGCAGAAGATTCATTTAGGTGACTTGGTGAAACAAAACTTATAGCTTTATAGGTGGATATCCATAACCCCCTCTATCCCAATGTGTAGGGAATAAATATTTTATTGCACCTTCATAAGAGCTTTGAGTGTGTTACTTTTCCATCCTATGCCATGGATTAATGCATGTTCCATTTTTATGGAATAAAGTGTTATTCTTCATGTTTGAGTAAAACTCCCCAAATGGTCGACCAAGTCTTCCTTGTTGAAACTCATTCAGAACCTTAATGCGGTGATAGGAGAAAAGAGCTTCTGGGTGTGCCTTAATCAGAACTCTAAGTGTGTTTCTCTTACTGGCCATTCATGGCTCAACGTGGCCAAAGTTAATTAAATGGCATCATGCTTATATTAAAATTATACTAAAATGCATGACATAAACAAAATAAGTGCATGTAAACTTTGAGGGATATCCATGTGTGTTAAATGTCTTTTGATACTGCAATACCTCAGTCATCATGGCAACATTTTGAAATATTATTATTTGAAACCCCAATAAGGTATTTTCTCCAATAATGTCACAGTCACGTGCATAAACAAATTTGATGATTTCCGGTGATGCGATACATAGCTACTTTCTTTACATGAGGAAATAATTGGTACAACCTAAAGAATGCTCAAGAGAAAACATGTTAAAGGCTGGGAATACATATAGTGGATGCTTTCATCATGGGGAATTAGGGTTTGAAAATATGTAGGCAGAAGGACAACTTTTCGACATATGAAAGTGCTCGAAGGTACAAGGTCACATCGACAATATAAATGATGGCGCAAAAATATCCCTCTCTCTCGTAAATGTATTCTGATGGAGAGATAATACCTACTAACATGTTACTTTCCCAAACCCTATAGAGATGAAAGGGGATGTGGGCTAATGTCGTATGAAGTATTATCACAAGCCCTGATGTGTATGCTAGGCTGTAGGAAATTCAGAGTCATGTTAGTCACACCCATTTTGCTTCATGACGATTGCGACTCGGTGACTGGTCGCGCTTGTTAGAGGTTGATTTCGGTGCAGCAATTGTTGCTTTGTGATTCAATGACCAGTCACACTTCCCAAAGGTCGTGTTGGATGCATCCACTCTATCTTTCTGACTCTGTGACTAGTCGCACTTGCCAGAGGTCACACTAGGCACAACCATTGTCGCACTCCGCATAGCTTGTACCTCCTAGATTCTCAAACATTTTAGTCTTATGCGACTCCAACAACCCAGGAAAAGGTCACATCTCCTAGCTTTTTAAATATTTCAGCCTTCTGCGACTCCAACGATCTTGAAAATGCCTTGGAAAGACATAAATGTCATCATTGTTGGACCAGTGGCATATGCTTCTTGAAATCCACCTTGCAACATCACCTCATTTAACACAGAAGGGGAAAATCAGTTCAAAATAATTGTGCAGACTCATTGTGTGTTCCCCTAGTCAGTGAAGGAGTTCCTAATGTGCTTTAGGTGTGTAAAACGTGTGTTGAGTCCAACAGCTGGATCTGCACCTACGCCATATTGGAATTTCTGATGATTCCTTAACAAATAGTGAGGAAAAAATGTCCTCTATCAACACAAATATTTGACAAACACAACTTGCAGGTAAAGCATAAAACATACACAGTTCAAACAAAAACATTGTCTTTCTATTAGAAAAAGTAGCTGAGTACAGTCTTCAGAATCTGTTGTTCTGGTTTTGCAAAAACATTCTTCACTGGGCTACTACACACACCTCTCTTCACTCTGTCTTTACACAGTCTTACTCTCGGCATTTCACTGCCCTCCACTCTTATATCCACAACATTTCACACTACTGCCTATATATATTGTAAACATATATGTTTACAATATATATGAAATAAAAATTATCCTAAGTTTTAAAATAAAACTTATGTCATGGTATAAAACATATAAACCGAAGTCTAAAACATTATTAAATCAACTATGTCACAGTGTATTAAAAAATATAATGCAAAACATTACAAACAATTCTATGGGTTATTGCATCGATTAACACGACTGCTGACTGGGCATCAAAATTTTGCGATGAAGCGTCATTGGTTGGAGGGCGAATGAGTTGGCGATGGTGGGACAACGATATTGCACGTTTGCGGAGGTGAGCTGATGTCATCACGAAATCGTGCGATATGATTTTGATTGGTCGAAGGTTTATGACGTGGTGTGGTGGGGGCCAGTTTATCTTGAAGGTTTGGTTGTGGGATGACGCAACCGTAGAACGATGCAATGAGCGGCTATTGGATGGAGGCGATGGTGACATGGAACTGTGGGGTCCATAGAAACTTGCGTGAAGGGTTTTAAATTGAAATAAAATGGCGTGGGATTAATGGTGGTTGGTGGATAGGAGTAAAGGAGGGAGGTAACGTGATTTTCACCATGATTTAGTTAATTGGGAGAGGGCTATGACCATGGGAAAAATTGACTGTTTGCAGGGATTTAGACATAAATTTGAATGCACTGTGGAGTGCAAAACCAAAACAATAATGTTGTTGCTCCTATCCTTCAATATTCACATCAAAATTTAAGTTTGTTGTCCTGCTACTCAGGTTTGCAGCTGAGAGTAAATTCCAACACTCCTCCTTAATCACAACTGCTGCTATCATGCATTCCCAGAAATTTCCTGAGATAATTAAAACTTTTCTGGCGCAATGGTTTTGTTAAAATATCAGCAAATTGTTATTCTATTCTACAATGTTTCAAAAACACTGTTACCGATGAAATAGGTAACTGCACTATTACCCAGTTTTTTTTGGTAGCATAAAAAGCACCCGATTTTGAAAAGAGGTGATGCAGAATTACCTTTTTTTTTTAGCACATTTTTGACACTGATATTTTTATTTATGAAGTATGAATATTTTTTTTTAAATGTTAGTGATTTTCATGCTAATTTTGAAACCTATTGATGCAGCATCAACTTTTTTATTTTAGAGCGGTGATTTTCATGTTAATTTTGAAACGTATTGATGTAGCATCAACCTTTTTTTTTTAGAGTGGTGATTTCATGTTGGTAATAAAACACAAAACTTAGATAAAAAATATATATATGTAAAAACAATTAAAAAAAACCAATAAAAATGTAAAAAAAAAAAACAAAATTAACTCGTCAAAATAAAAAATCTAAAGAAAAATAAATAAATAAAACAAAAATATTCGAAAATTATATTGAAAAAAATGACAAAATTTGAAAAAAAAACACATAATTTAAAGAAAAAAAACAAAAATTAACCAAATTTGTTTTTAAAAAAGAAACATCAAAAACATTTTTTTCTAAGTTATTAAAAAAAACCATATAATTAAAAAGAAATTAAAATAGAAAATTTTAAAATAATTTAAATTACAAAATTTAAATTTAGATAAAAAAAATAAAATACAAAAAAAGAAAAAATTAAATTTTAAAATTTAAATTAAAAAAATAATAATAATAAGAAAAAAATACAAATTTTAAAATTAACCAAAAAAAACAAATTATAAAAAAAAAAAACAAAATTTAAAATTGAAAAAAAAAAATTAAAAATAAAAGAATTAAAATAAAAAAACTATCATTAAAAAACAAAAAAAAGGAAAAAAACCACGTGCAAATAATTAAGAAACAAATATCCATAAATTTACTGTTTTTTTTTTAATGAAACAATTTATAAATTTTAAAAATGAAAAACTAAATAAACTAAAAGATTAAAAAAAAATTAAGTAAATCAAAATTTAATAAATTTAATAAATAAATTTTAAATTTTAAAAAATATTTAATCTAAAATATTAAATTTCAAAACAAAATTTAAAAAAAAAAAAAAAAATTAAAACAGAGTAAATTTAAAATTAAAAATTTGAATTAAAAAAATAATAATTTTTAATTTTTTGAATTTAAAAAACAAATTAAAAAAAATCAAATTAAAAAAAAAAATATTAAAAATTAAAATAAAATAAGAAATAAAAAATAATTGTTTGATCATGGTGGGGTCGCCAATCGGCCTCCCGCCCAGGTGGGGGCTGAGTCTGGTCGCTGGGTGGGCGGGCGATTCCGATAATCAGCCTCCCGCGATGGGAGGCCGATTCTGGGAATCGCCCTCCCACAGCGGGGAGGCCGATTCCGGGAATCGCCCTCCTGCGGCGGGGAGGCCAATTCTGGAAATCGCCCTAAGGCCGATTCCAGGAATCGCCCTTCCACGGCAGGTAGGCCGATTCTGGGAATCACCCTGAGACCGATTCCGAGAATTGCCTTCCCGCGGCCGGAGGCCGATTCCGGGAATCACCCTCTTGCGGTGGGAGGCCAATTCCGGGAATCGCTGTCGTATCGCGGGAAGCCGATTCCGAGAATCGCCCTCCTGCCGGCGGGATGGCGATTCCCAGAATCGGGCTCAGGGCGATTCCCAGAATCAGCCTCCCGTCGCAGGAGGGCGATTCCCGGAATTGGACTCCCGCCGCGACAGGCTGATTCTTGGAATCGGCCTCTCGCCCAGCGGCAGCCTTCGCTGCCACCTGGGCGAGAGGTCGACTGGCGGCACCACCACAATCAAAATTTTTTATTTTTTATTTTATTTTTTTAATTTTTAATATTTTTTTTAATTTGATTTTTGTTTTAATTTTTTTTTTTAAATTCAAAAAATTTAAAATTAACTTTTTTAAAATTTAATTTTCATATTTGAAATTTAATTTGTTTTAATTTGTTTTGTTTTTTTTTAATTTTATTCATTTTCTTTTGTTTTTAATTTTTTTTTCTAAATTTTGTTAATAATTTTTATTAAATTTTGTATTATTTTTTATTTAATTGATTTTTTTTTCATATTTTTTTTTTATTATTAAATTTTAGGTTTAGTTTTTTTATCTAATTTTTTAAAATTTAGTAAATTTTGTATATTTTTTTTTTAATTTATTTGAATTTAATACTTTTTTAAATTTTTTTATTTTTTATTATTATTTTTTTAATTACATAAATTTTTTATATTTTTTTTATTTCAATTAAAATTGTGTATTTAAAATTAGATTTTTTTTTTAATTAAACTTAATATTTTCAAATTAATTTGTTTTTTATTTTATTTTATATTTAATATATTTTTTATTAATTTATTTTTTTCAATTTTTCAATTTTAATTAATTTTTAAAGTTTTTTAACCTTTTATTCTAACAATGTTTTTTTTTTTTTTTATATTAATTTTTTTTTTTTTCAAAATTTATTTGTTTATTTAGTTATTTATTAAAATTTAATATTTTTTTTTAATATTAATATTTTTTTTCTTTAATTTAATAAAATCTAATATATATATTTTTAATCTAAGTTTATATATATATATATATATATATATATATATATATATATATATATATATATATATATATATATATATATATATATGATTATTTTTTATAACTTAAATTTAATTTATTTTTTAAAATCTATTTGTTTTTTTTAATATATATTTTTTTAAATTTAATATTTTTACTGTATTTTATTTTTCATTTTTCATTTTTAATTAATTTTTCATTTTTTTACTTTTCATTTCAATAATTTTTTTATTTTTTTTTTAAGTTTTAAATTTATTAAAATTTAATATATTTCTTTAAATTTAATTTTTTATTTTAAAATTTAATTTAGTTTTTTTTAATTTAATAAAAAAATTCTTTTTCTTTTTTAAATTTAATTTCTATATTTTATTTTTTATAATTTCTTTCCCTTTTTAACTTGTTTTTTTTTTTTTAAATTTAATATTTTTATTTTGTTTTTATTTTTATTTTTTTATTTCTATATATTTTGAAATTTTAATCTTTAATTTTTTTATATATTTTTTATATTTTTATATTTTCTTAAATTTTAGGTTTTTTTAATGTTTGAATTAAAAATTTTATTTTGTTTTTATTTTTATTTTTTTATTCCTATATATTTTTAAATTTTAAGCTTTAAAATGTTTTTATTTTTAAAATTTATTTTTTTTCTTAAATTTTAGGTTTTTTTTAATGTTTGAATTTTAAAAATAAAAAAATGTTATTTCTATTTTTAAAAATGTCAAAAATATGACACTTTTTTTTTTGGTTATTCTAGCATAAACTGGTTTTGTTTTGAGGGTGTTTTTTCAATCCTTTTTTCAAGAAACAATTATGTTTTTAGCATAATTTTATAAAATGTTGAAATTTGACCTTAAAAAAAAACCAAGTGCGTTCTGGAGTACACTTTTTTTGTTTTTCGGGTGTTTTTTCACGTTTTTTGAGTCTTTTTGGGCTAGAGTTCCCGTTTTGAGGTCAGGTTACCTATTTCATCGGTAACAGTGTTCAAAACTATTTCTCCATTGTTCACTAATTCTCCAATGTAGTGATACTTTGCATCAATGTGTTTTGTTATTTTATGAAACACTGAATTCTTAGATAAAGCTATTTCTGAGCTATTATCGTAATAAACTGTTGTGCCTTTTACCAGTTCATGACACAAATATCTTAACATTCTCCTCATCCATATTGCTTGACATGTTTCTGCTGTAGTTGCCACATACTCTGCCTCTACTGTTGATAAAGCTACAATTGGTTGTTCCTTAGAAGCCCATGAAATGGCTCCTAATCCCATATGAAAAACATAACCAGAGGTGCTTTTCTTGTCGTCTAGACTTCCAGTCCAATCATTGTTAGTATATCCAATGAATTCAAAATTTTTTGAAGAGGTGTATAAAATACCATACCTCTTTGTTCTTTTCACATACCTTAGAATTCTTTTTATGCTTGTCAATGTGCTTCCTTTTGCCTTTCCATAAATATGGAAATTAAACTTACAACATGCATAATATCAGGCCTAGTTGTAGTAAAATATATAAGGTTGCCAACTATGCTCTTATATAGACTTAGATCAAAATCATCGCTGCTATCTTCTTTGCTTAATTTCAATCCCATCATTGTAGGAGTATTTGCTGCCTTGCAATCCTGCATGTTAAATATTTCCAAAAATTATTTTACATATTTAGCTTGAGAAATAAAGAATTTATTTTCATTTTGCTCTACTTCTATTCCTAAGAATTATCTATGCAATCCCATATTAGTCATCTCAAATTCTTCTTTCATGACTATCTTAAAAATTTCAATGAGGTAAGCATCATTACCTGTGAATATCACATCATCAACATATAAAACAACAATGATCATCTTACCATATTTTTCTTTGATGTATAATGTGGTTTACCCTTCACATTTCTCAAACCCAGTTTCTAGTAGATAGGCATCTATCCTACTGTACCATCCTATTGGTGCTTATTTCAACCCATAAAGCGCTTTCTTCAATTTGCATACCTTGTGCTCTTGGCCTTGTTTTTCATAGCCCATAGGTTTTTCAACATAAACCTCTTCCATTAATACTCCATTTAGGAATGTTGATTTCACATCCATTTGTTAAACTTCCACGTATGTTGTGCTGCTATGGACAACATTGCTCTTACTGTTTCCATTCTTGCAACTGGTACAAAATTTTCCTCATAATCTCTTCCTTATTGCTGCTTGTAGCCTTTGACAACAAGTTTTGTGTTGTGCCTTTCAATCTTAACTTTAGCATTGTTTTTGGTTTTATAAACCCATTTTACTCCAATCACTTATTTACCTTTTGGGAGATCAACTAATTCCCATGTTTTGTTCTTCTCTATTGCATTTATTTCTTCATCCATAACATCTATCTATTTCTTATCTTTTACAACTTCTTCAAAATGAATAGGATCTTCTACATGACAATACAATGCAAACAAAGATTTCATACCATCATTATTTTCTTCTTCCTCATAGATTTCATTCAGAATTCTGAATTTGGTTCCTCTTTCACTTCCTTAACTTGTGCTTTATAAGCACTCAAATCCTCTCCTTCTATTGTTCTTGGAGAAGCATTTTCATCACTTATCAAGGGTGTTCTCAAGCCTACTTGTGGTGTCTCTTGCTATCCTTGTGTTGGTGGAAGTGGTGCTGCTAATGAAGGATTTATTTCAGTCATTTCTTCCTCATCATCTTCATGAGACAAATAGGTTTTTACATTCACTGTTTTCTCAATACTTCCATCCTAATATTCTTCCTCAATAAAAGTCTACACATCTCTGCTTATTTTGAACTTCTTGGTGGATGGGTTATATAATTTGTATGTCTGTGGTTCATCACTGTATCCTACAAATATGCACTTCTCCCCCTTACTGTTCAACTTCTTCCTTAACTGATCTAGAATGTGTGCATAAGCCACACAACCAAATACTTTCATGTGGGTGAAAAATTGTTTTATGCCACTCCATGCTTCTTCCGGAACTCTGTTCATAACACTCTTTGTTGGGCACCTATTCAAGACATATGTTGCATAATGTACACCTTCAGCCCAATATTCATTTGGAAAATGTTTTCTTTCAACATGCTTCTTACCATATCCATAACAGTTATATTTTTCCTTTTGAGAAACTCCATTTTGTTGTGGTGTATACCTTGTTGTAAATTGCTTATGAATCCCATTTTCTTTGCAAAAATGCAGAAAATATTTGGAGATATATTCTTCTCCTCTATCACTTCTTAAAAATTTTATATGATGCCCACTTTGATTCTCAACAAGAGCTTTAAAGTGGAAGAACTTCTCAAACACTTCACTCTTCAAATTCAAGAAATATACCCATGTTTTTCTTGTGTAATCATCAATAAAGGTCTGTATATAGTGGTTGTCTGCTAATGATGGTGTTTTCATTGGTCCACAAAAATCTGAATGGACTATTTCTATGGGTTGTTTTGCCCTTATGATCTTTCCTAATGGAAATATTTCTCTCTGTTGTTTGCCCAAGATGTAGCCTTCACATAGGCTGTCTGGCTTCTCAATCAATGGTAATCCTTTTACCATACCTTTTCTGTGCAAAAAATTGAGACCTCCAAATTTGCGATGTCCAAATCTCAAATTCCATAACCAGTTTTCATCCTTTACTTCTCTTTGGTAAGTGTCTTGTGTCACAGCTTCCATTGCAACTCCTTTATTCAAATATTTTCTCATCTTAAGAGGAAACATTCTGTTTCTTTTCATCTTCAATTGTGAAATCCTTTGTTTGCTTTGTGGTATGTCCATGATGGTACATACATCATCATAAAAGAATTCTTTGTAGTCTTTCTGAATGAGTTGTCCAATGCTAAAAAGGTTATACTTCATACCATGTACATAATATACATATGATATGGATCTTCTTTCTCCTTTTCTTGTCAAAACACTTACTTTTCCTTTTACCATGACAAATACTTTACTTTCTGTTCCCAGTGTTACTCAAGACTTCAAATTTTCATCCAATATGAAAAACATAGAAATGTTTCCAGTCATATGGTTGCTACATCCTAAATCTAGAAACCATATACCTTCATTATTCTCTTCAACCATATTACGTGCTAAAAATAAATTTTCTTGACTCAAAGTCTCTTTAGTAAAATTAGCACTGGGTCTATTACCCATTTCACTCTATTTCTTCCTACATTCATTGATGTAGTGCCCATACTTCTTACAGTAATGACATTGGACTTAGGATTTATCATACCTTTGTCCATGTGCTTGATTTTGTCCACCTTGTTGGCTACTTCTTGGCTTTGATTTTGATTTTGATTGCTACCCCTTCCACTTGTACTTGTAGGGAAGTTTCTTCCTCCTCTATTCTAGATTCTGCCTCTATATTTTCCTTTGCAGTTTGATCTGCTTTGACCTCTTCCTCTTCCAAAGGACATTTGGATCTTGAAGGCATGCTCCAAAGATGATTTTTATACTCTGCTCAGTCTTTGTTCATGTATCATCAATGATACATGAAGCTCATCAACAGTAAACATTGGGAGATCCTTTGTCTCTTCAATGGTTGTTACTATCACATCAAATCTTGAGGGTAAGCTCCTCAATATTTTCTCCACTATTCTTATTTCTTGTATTGTCTCCCCATGAGATCTCATTTGGGTAACCAACCCAACCAATAGTGTGAAGAATGAGTCTATTATATCAGACTCCTTTATGCAAATAACTTCAAAATATCTTCTCATTAATTGAAGCTTTGTTTTCTTTACCTTCTCCATTCCTTGATAGGTTGTCTGGAGGGTATCCCATGCATACTTGGACTTATTTGTTGCTGAAATTCTTGTAAATATTCTTTTATGCACTTCTTCATAGAGATATAAGAGGGATTTTGAGTCATTCTTCATATTATTCTTTAGCAAATCTTTCTCTGACTGTGTTAAGGAATTAAATGCTTGTTCATCTATTTGTTCTTCTAAGCCATCTTCAACTAGATCCCATAAATATTGAGATTCAAACACGGCTCTCATTGTGATTTCCCAATAGCCATAATTCCTCCCATTGAACTGTGGGAGTTGAGTATTTCTCATACTCGTGCTTGTGCTGGCTCCTGCCATTACTAGCCTTGCTGAACTATGCTAAAAAACTTGACTATGTATTTAAAAAAAACTTCTCTCTGCTAGAGAGATAAACTCTATCTCTAAAAAATCTTAAGACTTGTCTTTTACAGTTCTCTAGACTGTATTCTTAAAACAAACAATAACTCTTTTTTGTAAATACTTGATTTGATGAACCTTCACACTGCTAGAGAAATGCTTCAAAAATCTTCTTCTTATTTTCCTACAGCTTCTTCAGCAACTACTGAGAGCCTGGACAAGCTCTGATACCATGTTGGAGTTTCTAATGATTCCTTAACAAATAGTGAGGAACAAATGTCCTTTGTCAACATAGATATTTCACAAACACAACTTGCAGGTGAAGCATAAAACATACATAGTGAAAACAAAAACACTGAATTTCTATTAACAAAAATAGCTTAATACAGTCTTCAGAATATGTTGTTTTGGTTTTACAAAAAAATGCTTCACTAGGCTGCTACACACACAACTCTTCATTATGTCTTTACACAGTCTTACTCTTAGCATTTCACTGCCTTTCACTCTTATATCCATAACATTTCACACTGTTGTGTATAGATATTGTAAACATATATGTTTACAATATATATGAAATAAAAATTATCCTATGTTTTAAAATACTACATATGTCACAGTATAAAACATATAAAACTAAGTCTAAAACATTATTAAATCAACTATGTCGCAGTGTATTAAAAAAATATAACACAAAACATTACAAACAATGCGATGGGTTATCACATCGATTAACTCGCCTGCTGACTCGGCATTAGAACTTTGCGATGAAGCGTCATTGGTCGGAGGATGAATGAGTTGGCGGTGGTGGGACAATGCTATCATGCATTTGCGAAGGTGAGCTAACGTTGACACAAAATCATTTGATATGATTTTTATTGGTCAGAGGTTTATGAGATGGCATGGTGGGGGCTAGTTTATCATGGAGGTTTGGCTGTGGGATGACGCAATTGTAGAACGATCCAATGAGCACTTATTGGATGGAGGCAATGGTGACGTGGAATTGTGGGGTCCACAGAAACTTGCGTGGAGGGTTTTAAATTCAAATAAAATGACGCAGGAGTAGTGGTGGTTGGTGGATAGGAGTAAAGGTAGGAGGTAACATGGTTTGCACCATGATTTAGTGAATTGGGAAAGGGCTACGGCCATGGGAAAAATTGATTGTTTGCAGGGGTTTAGACATAAAATTGAATGCACTCTGGAGTGCAAAACCAAAACAAGAATGATGCTTCTCCTATCCTTCAAAATTCACATCAAAATTTAAGTTTTTTGTCATGCTGCTCAGGTTTGCAGTTAGGAGTAAATTCCAACACACCATCTTCCCATGATAGTGGCATTGAGCAACCAACTGAAAACATTTTTTTTCCATGCACTGAGAACATACATGGGATAGCAACATGGGGAGACACGACACATCCCTCTCTATCCATGATAGATCCTCATACTCATGCGTCATTTATTTTGTCATGTGATTATACGCAGTCACCAGGATCAGTGTATCGAATGTTTCTTCTTACAAGATTTGATTGGGCATACAAAGTGTGACCCAGACATCATGAATTCACCATTTTGTATAGACAAAAGCTTCATTTAACCTTCAATGTGATCCCCTAACATCAAAATTTTCAAGATGTCATTTCAGCTTTTAACATAGCTAAATGTGCGTTGGTCGTTGATGGCACCAAATACATTTTGATAAGGCTCTAGATAAAAGTGATCCCTAGAGAATGAAAATTCGATTCATATATGTGGCATCGAAGCACCATACCACGTGTGGTTTAAATAATACACACATATATAAATATTGTTTTAGATCTCATCAAAACCAAAGCCGGATCACTAATCGACGTTCTTTCAAAATTGTCACGCTATTACATGAGGGTTCACAGAATGCAGGCTAGAGAATGCGTGGGGAGATGACGTATGACCGTTGGTCATGAGTATGTATATCGATTATTTATAAATAAAATTGGTCTTGAGCACGCAACATTAAAATAATGTGTATAAAAACCTTAATTCATCCATAGTAACCATGATAGGGAGGGGTAAACATGTGTGATAGATGGGTAATGAGTTTATGGGGATATGACATGTAAGGAATTTCCCATGGTGCCAAAAAATGCTGGTGAGAACGTGTCATTTGAAATATATGAATTGGGTCAAAATAAGATGACAATGTTTATAAAGGAATTCTTTGCTCAAGTGGTATGCATCTTGAATTTGTTTGAATATGACTTCTCGACAATACGTGAGGGTTATTTCCATTTTTCTTCTTGAACGATTGACTTACGTCGGTTGAAAAGGGACAATGATTGCATACGAGCCATTGAGATGACTTAGCGAAACGCGGCTTGTATCTTTAGACATGGATGTACATAATGTTGTCTATCGCAATGTGTAGGAAATAAAGATTTTATTGTGCCTTCATAAGAGCCTTGAGTGTGTTACTTTGCTGACCCATTCCATGGATTAATGCACTTTCCATTTTCATGGAATAAAGTTTTATTCTTCACGTCTGAGTAAAACTCCCCAAATGGTCGACCAAGTCTGCCTTGCTCAAACTCCTTCAAAACCCTAATGTGATGTATGGAGAAAAGAGCTTCTGTCTGTGACTTAATCAGAGCTTTAAGCATGTTTCTCTTACTGGCCCTACATGGCACAATGTGGCCAAAGTTAATTAAATGGCATCATGCTTATATTAAAATTATACTAAAATGCATGACATAAAAAAAATAAGTGCATGTAAACTTTGAGGGATATGCATGTGTGTTAAACGTCTTTTGATACTACAATACCTCAGGCGTTATGGTGACATTTTGAAAGATAATCATTTGAAACCCCAATAAGGTATTTTCTCCAATAACGTGTCAGTCAAGCGCATAAAGAAATTTGATGATTGTAGGTGAAGTGATACAGAGCTACTTTATTTACATGATGCAAGGATTGGTACAACATAAATAACGCTCAAGGGAAAACATGCTAAGACTGGGAAAACCCATTGTGGATGCTTTCATCATGGGGAATTATGGTTTCAAGACATGCTAGCAAAAGGATAAATTTTCTACATATGGAAGTGCTCGAATGTTCAAGGGCACATGCACAATATAACAAATGGCACAAACATATCCCTTTCTCTTGCAAATTTATAATGATGAATAGATAATACCTACTAGCATGTCACTTTCCCAAACCCTAAAAAAATCAAAGGATATCGGGGCTAATGCGGTATGAATTATTATCACAAGCCCTAATGTGTATGCTAGGGTGGAGGACGAGTCAAGAGCCTAGGGGAGTATGTTCTGCAATGGCTCACACCATTATGTTGAGCGATGCTGATGACCATGTGCCTCTAGAGGCATATCAATTGGGTCCACATAGGAAGGGGCCACTTTCTTGCCAAATTAGGGTTTTATCCCAAATCCTTAGTATATTCAATTATAAGCTAGACTGTATCCCTAATTTTTTGGCCTGAGTGACCCTAATAATTGGCAATGAATATTATGGATAACCTAGCTTTCAATCCATGGAGGAAATCTCAATGCTTTTTGAAGCATCAAACCCCCAAACCCTGATGCAAACATGAGACGACGAGACAAGAGAGTGCAGTGAGGATTGCAAGAATGGGTGCAATGACAGGGTTTGATAGGAATAGGTCATGGGGAGATGAAACAACCAAAAAATAGGTCAAAACCTTAATAGGTTGAGCGATCTAAGGGGGACCCTACATTTTGAATTTGCCCAAAATTTTGGGTGTTGTTGTAGCAGTTAAAAAATAACGTTATGATATGTTTGAAGAATATATTTGTGTATTCGGTCTAGAAAAATTGTTAGCGAGGACTATAGCAGAAGTACGTTTGTTTTTTTTACTAGAGAAAATCCAAAATCAAAATAATCCAGAGAATATGTAAAAGGAAACGACCTTGAAACTATTTTTTATAATACAAATATAACCGTTTCGCTGAAAAAAAAATATAATATTTTAATTATGCCTTAATATTTAATAGAAAAAATTATTTATAACCCTAATTTAACCAATATTTACTATTATTTCACCAAATGATATAGGTTAGTTCAATGATTTAGCATGTGATTGGATGTCCTTTCTTGTTTTCCATCAACGAAATCTGAAACAACCTATTTCATTGGTAAAGATGTAGCAATTTTATGTAAAGATAAATTAGTTTTGGTTTTACAATGGACGAGTCAACAACTTATGTATTTCAATTAATATTGGAATTAAAAATTAAAGAAATTAAAATGCAATTACCTTAAGTAATGGAGTTAAATATTAAATGAAATTATGTAAGGATGATAATTTACTTACATTTTAAATTAAATGTAATATAATAAAAATATTAAAAAATGCTATTGGTTGAATGCATGATGATGGTTTACACTTCAAGGCCAAATGTGGTGATGAAATTTCAAATTTTTACTCTTTTATCGAATTGAAGCTCTCAAAATTAATATAAGCATTATGAATTTTGATTCAAAGTAAAATGAAAATTTGTGGAGAATAATGTTGTTGTCCTGAAGATATTTTTTGCAAAAAAAATTAGTGTCATATAATCTGTCAATTTTGTATTAAATGAAATGCTTGTCCTTGCAAATTTCACCATCTTACCAAGTATGTGTGTGTTCATGTAGCATAACTTAGTCTAAAATTTGTAATATATATATATATATATATATATATAAAGGAATGATTTACACAAAGAGAGCTAACTTATGCATAATTTTTTTTTTCTACTATTTAAAAAAATTCAAAATTAAAAACAAAGAAATACTCTTTTGAAGAGGTCTAGTAAATGAAGATAGTGGTATTTTTGGAATTTTTGGAATTTTGTATATTTTATGTTATTAATTTTTTATGCAGTCCTTTTGAAACTGTCTAAAAAAAATTCAAATGTTATGTTTAAAAGAAATTATATGAAAAATATCATATGAATGTGAAAATTTCAAAATCATATGCCATTGGATAGAGGATTCCTTCACGAATCCAACATGATCAACCCTTCCACTTAAGGAAAATTTTTGCCTTAAGTTTGCCAGGGTACAAAATGGTTTTGCACAGAAATATAGAGAATGGGAGATAAAAATCTATTTTTTAGCACCCGAGCAGCTCGATTGAGCACTTGAAATGCTCGATCAAGTGTTTGAGATAAAACTTAGAATGGTTCGATCGAGGCCTTGCAAACATTACTACCCACCAAATAAACACCAACCATATTGATGGAATTAATGAAAAATTCTACTTACCTAGGAGCTCGATTGAGCTCCCCTACCACACCAAAAAAAGAAAATAAAACAAATGTTACTGTTCATTCATAGAAAAATAATAGAAAACATTCATTCATGGAAAGATAACACATGGAAATTACAAAAAAATTGACAACAAACATGGAAATTGGAGATTTTTGATCTCGAAAAAGAGAGAAAGTGTCCAACAGAGAGGAAGTGTGAGAAAAAGCTAAAGAAATGATGAGAAGAAGACAACATACATTGAGAGAACAAGAAGATTATGTAATTTAAAAAATTCATGTAAATATAGGTAATTCAAGTTGTCTCAATTCTCATATTACTTGCTCCATATTCTATGCATTACGAAATATGATTCAACACAAAAAATGAAGAATGAAACAATACAACTAAGATAAATAAGCTTTGAAAGTAATACCATATAGTTAAAAATTGAGATGTAACAAAAACTAAAGAAAAATCACTTGGTGTGATTAATGGTTCAGTGGAATTTTCTGAAACCACTATAATTCATGCAAATTATGAACCACCTTCGAATTGTAATGGTTTAGGGTAACCCAGGAAAATGAAGGATGTGATTTAACCAAAGAAAATTGTACATTTCCATATACTATTTACATGAATTACAATTAATGGAAATATTTATAAGAAGGATTAGCGAAAAGGGTTTTGACATAAATGCTCAAAGCGGGAAATGTGAAATTGGGAAACACTTTACTTATTTTTCACATACAAAATTGTGAATTTTTATGTTTTCTCAACTTAAGGTACCATAAACTTATATTTTATATCCGAATTTTCATTGCAGTAAAAACAATATTTCTAGAGAATTGTCTTGCCTTTGTAATCATATGTTTTTTAAAATTATGGACATATATATGGATAAATTTGGTCAGTATTTAACGCATATACATGAATATTTTAGGAAAATATATTGAATGAGTTCAATATCTGCCATGGTTTGTAGAGATGGTAATTCATTTTGGGAAAAAAATATATCATCACAATCTACACAAATTTTACTCCAAACTAGATTATTTTTGGTTAATTTTCAGATTCAATCACTATGTTTAATCATTTATTGAAGTAGGGTAAGAAAAAAGGTATTTCTTTTTCAACACTTTTGGCTATTCATCAATTTTATTTTTAATCTCATCGTCAATGAGTCAGATAAAAATATTGTTTTGAATATGACACATGGAGGAAGTACCGAGTGAATTTCAAATAATTCGGTGTTTTCATTTATAAGTTAATGATTTTTCATTTCAATTAATTTTCAAAACTCTGAAAATCTGTAAAGACATACTTTTGTATAAAATTATTAATAAATATCATTTCTTCATAAAAATGTATAAAACTTAGTTCATTTCAAATGGGATTCAAAGTTGAATCCAATGGTACCAAAGGCGCCAGCTAACTCCTAAATTTAGTAGCTATTTGAATCTATGAAGTACTTACTTCCTAAACATCATTTATTTTTTTATAATTTTCTTGACGGAACACTTTCAGCAGAGAGTTACAAAAAAATATCGATCGAGAAATTCCAAATTCTCAGATGAGAGTATTTTGTGACACTTGTTTTTCATTAACTACATGGGGTCAACACATTAAAAACTATCGATCGATATTTTGATCAGATAATGTTTCCATTCCAATAATCTAGGTCGAGAGTTTGGACATAGAATATTTCCTTCCAAAACTCTCCGCTGGGATGTTGTTGTAGAGAAAACCCTAGGATGAAAGTTTAAAAACAATCATTTTAGAGTTTTAGAAAATAATATTTCCCCCAACCAACGCAATTATTTTATCAATTGACACCCATTTCAATGCACAATTATTTCTACTGAGAGTTGTATAAATACTTGGAAGAAAGTTTTCATTGAGAAAAAACTACTTGAGAGTGCGACATGAAGTTCATCATTGGAGAAAATTTCAGAGTTTGCATTCAGAGAAAATTTCCATTGAAGGTAATATATATGAAGTTTTATTTTTTAGAAAATTAAAACAAAATGGAAGGCTTAAGATCTGAAAGTTAAAAGCACTTCCTTCATCTTTTTTCAGCTCTATTTTTACTTTTGTTTGAGTTGTTCTTTTCTTGTCCTCTGGTTCAAATTTTGAGTTGATTAGAACCAATTTTTACCTCTGTTCCGACTCATAAAATAAAACAGATTTGATTCATTCTTGTTTGGAAACTTAGGTTCAGATTTTGAGCATGTTTGAACCTTTAATTTCTAGCCTAAACTACCTACTGATAAGCCAAGATTAAATTGTTTGGCAAATCGAATTCACTATCCTATCAGCAGTAAATTTAAAGCTAATTAGTCAAGATTAGGCTTTATGACTAATTAGAATGTGTTTTCAGGAGTGGCATTTGAGCTTGCACACTTTCAGATTTTTTTTTCTCTTTTTTGGTATGGGGTTGTACCTTTATTGTTTTTACAATATGCCCTCTTTTCTTTCTTTCACTGTTTTTGTATTTTGATTTTTCTAACTTTGAATGCA
Organism: Pinus albicaulis; assembly: GCA_034641835.2. Lineage (NCBI taxonomy): Eukaryota > Viridiplantae > Streptophyta > Pinopsida > Pinales > Pinaceae > Pinus > Pinus albicaulis. Next base: position 1,486,871,808 of record CM076581.1, read on the forward strand.
ATGGTGGATGAAATATTTATAATAGAAAAAAGCTAAAAATTCTTTTAGAACAAAATAGGATCAAGAGAAGTAACATTTAAGCATCCTGCCATTGACAGGACCCCCAAACAATTCTGCGCCATTCAACTCTTGTAAGAAATAGGAATTGTTACCAGCAGCTGAATGAATGAGATAAGGCCCAAGCCATAAGTTATCAAATTTCCCATGCTTGCCCTTGTCTTCCCTCCTTGAATCCCACTTTAAAACTTTCTCCCCAATATTGAAATTTCTGGCCTTTGTTCTTCTGTCAAAAAGCTTTTTAACGTTGTCCTACTTTTGTAATGCTTTGTTATAAACCTCCTCTTTGGTTTGCTGAAGCTGAATAGTCTAATTTACCCTTCTGATCATGTCATTTTCTTCAAACCGAACCTCTTTAATCAACTTCATCACTAGTACACCAAGGCTGGTAGGAAAGATTGCATCAGTACCATACATAACCTGGTAGGGTGACAGTCCAATAGATTTCTTCAAAGTCAATCTATCAGCCCAAAGTGCATGAACTGGCTTTGTGTGCTAAGACTTTTTGTTTTCCTCCAAAAACTTCTTGATTATATTCACCAAACTCTTGTTTGAGGATTCTGCAAGTCCATTACCTTGAGGGTAATAGGCTGTGCAATGCCCCAATGTTATCTGATACTTGTGACAGAATTAAACCATATTTTTCTATCCAAATGTTGTTGCATTATCAGTGATAATCTTGGTAGGACAGCCAAACCTAGAGAGAATATTAATCTCCATGAATTTTATAATAACAGAATCATTGGCTTGCCTACAAGGGATGGCTTCTATCCATTTAGTGAAGTAGTTTGTGGTAGTGAGAATCCATCTATGCTGAGTAGAGGAAGGTGGATGGATTTCTCCTATGAAGTCAAGTCCCCACTATCGAAAAGGATCTTCAACAGTGATTGGATGCAGAGGTAGGGGTAGAAGCTTCCTGTTTCCTTCAGAAAGTTGACATTTATGATAGACAATGATCATTTTGTGTACATCAGGAAAGAGAGTAGGCCAATAGTAACCATCCCTTAAGATTTTGTTGGCTATTGTCTTCCAGTAGAGGTGGCCTCCACATTCTCCCTCATGGAACTCGTGCTTAACCTTCTCTGCATCATGCTCAGGAAAATGTTTAAGCAATATACCACTTGCATTTTTCCAGTAAATACATTTATCTATAATGAAGTATTTTACAGCCTTTAACTTTAGAAACCTTGCCTTTGTTTTTGATAAACCAAGAGGTGTATTCAAATTAAGAAAAACATAAAGAATATCAGCATACCAAGAGGAATTCATAAAATGGTCTTCAACAATGGGAGTTGAGAATTCTTCTTGGTCATCTAAAGCGTTAATCATATTAATATCAATAACTTCAAAATTTGATTCATCCATTAATCTAGCTAGACCTTGGCTTTTGATAAGTTTAGTGGGCTTTATCTCTAAATCATATTCAAGAATAACAGCTATCCACTTACCTCTCTTACCATCTGGGTCCTGTGTTAGAATGTCTTTCACAACTGAATTTGGGACAAAGGCAATGATGTGTGAGTGAATGATGTATACTCTGAAGTCTTTTAAAGCCTTAACCAAAGAAAAGGCTTGATTTTCCATAATGTAATAATTCAAAGGAGCATGCCTCAATGCCTTGCTAAAGAATGCAATAGGCTTCTCTTGTCCTTGTGGGTTTTTCTATGAAAGGACAACAACTATTGTATGTTCTAATGCAAATGAAAAAATATAAAAATCTTTCGAAAAATCAGGATTGATTAGAACCAGTGTTTTGGTTAATGCTTGTTTCACCAGCTCAAAGGACTTCTTTGCTTCCAAGGTCCATTTCACCCCTTTCTCCTTCTTCAACATGTTTTTTATATTCCTAAGGAGCTCAGCCAGGTTAGGTATGAACCTTCTCAAGAAATTAATCTTTCCAATGAAAGATTGTAATTCCTTGATGTTTCAGGGATGAGAGATTTGCAATATGGCCTCAATCCTCTTTGGATCTATCTTAATACCCTCTTCTAAAATAATGTGCCCAAGAAGTTTACCTTCTTGAAGCCCAAACAATGTTTTCTTATGGTTTAAAGATATCCCAAACTTTCTGCATTTCTCGAAAAATTTTCTCAAATGTTCTAAGTGCTCTTCGTCTATTTTTTTTAAAACAGTAACATCATCAAGGTATATAATGATGAAGTAGCCAAATTCTTCTGAGAATGCTATGTCCATGGTTCTCTGAAAAGTTGCTCAAGCATTCATTAGACCAAAGGGAATTTTCACATACATGAAAGTGCCCCAAGGTGTAGCAAATGTTGTCTTTAGTTGATCATCAGGGTGGACTAAGATCTGATTGTACCTTGAATAGCCATCAAGAAAAGAAATTCCTCTAGACCCTACCACCCTTTCTAAAATATGATCCATCTTAGGTAAAGGGTAGTTGTCTTTTAATGAAGCTTTGTTTAAGTCTCTAAATTCTATACAAAGCCTAATCTCTCTTGTTTTCTTCCTAACTGACACCAGATTAGACACCCACTTAGAATATCTAATAGGGACAATAATACTAGCTTCATACATTTTCTTAATCTCCTTCTCAACCAAAGGTAATTGAACAAGGTTTATTATACACATCTTCTGTTTGAATGTTTTTTGGTTTTCTTTGAGAGGGATTTCATGCTGTATTATTTCAGTGTAATAGGATTTAAGATCTTCATAACTCCATGCAAAAACATAAGAAAACTCCTTAAAAAACTCTATGTATTTTAGTTTAATGTAAGCTGGTAAAGTCTTAGACAGTTTAATCATCATTGGTTTCCGTTCACTACCTATATTACACTCATCAACTTCAGTCTCTACAGGTTCCAGTTTTGGCTTCTTGGCCACATCGTTAAATTCAAAGAACTCTTCTAAAGGGGACAGACCTTTGGGAAAAATTTGATCATTAGACTGCAGGGTTTCTAAGTCTTCTGTTTCTATTCCTGCAATCATTTCTATTTCTTTTTCAAGTTTTCTTGACAATAGATTTATATCAGTAAGCTCAGGAGATAGTTCTTCTTCTCCAAGAAAATTTTCTTCACTATTGCAGTCTGTTTCATAATATGAATCTGAACTGTGGAGCTCGAATTCATTTATGAACTGCATGAAGTCTTCTATTTGTTTGTCTCCATCAAACACTTTCCAATATTTTTCATTATCAGGAACGGATGGTATGAATTTAATCTGAGTTGTGCATTATTTGGTTTCGTATGGTGTTAAGAATGTTCTAGCTGTGAAAGCTAGGTTGTGGGCTGCATTATTTCTTTTTCTTTGGACAAAAATCAATTGGGACTCATCAAAAGTTTTTAAAAAATCCACGACATCGTTTCGATAGGCCCTAAGTCTGGGGTGATTAGCGTTGTACTCCCTGTTGACCTGCCTAATGATTAATTCTGAATCCCCATGGACTTTAATTCTTTTGGCTCCTAACTTTTTCAACAGATGCAAGCCTAAAAGCAAGGATTCATATTCCGCTTTGTTATTCGAACACTGGAAGTTTAATCTACAGGAAATTCTTTCTGTGTGGTTTTTTTCAGTGTTGCAAATCCAAACACCTACACCAGCATTGCTTCTAGTGCATGACCCATCAAAATACATACTCCACAGAGAACTAGCTTCAGATTCAACATTTTGACTGTCCTCTTCACATAACGTGCTTTCATATGTTTCTTGAAGATCAACACTTAGTTGAATTTGTTTTAAATCCTCAGATTTTTCAATATGTTGAGGAAATTTTTCTTGACTCTCAAGGTTAAAAAGTGATGGACGCAGGATTTGTAGCTCAAGACCTATGCTTGATTTGCTAGAGTTTTCAAATGCAACTAATTATTTTGATAGTTCTATGTTGTTTCCCTCCTCTTCTCTGTTGGCCATCAATTCTGTTAAAGTGACTTGTTCACTGAATGTTTCATCGTTAAACAGGATAAAAGAATCTAGGCCTGTATTTACAGAATACAGAGGAGATTTTTGGGGTCTGTCATGACTAGTCACCATGTACTGCATATGGGACTCCCTGTAAAGTTTTCTTGTTTGATTAAACACAGGGATAGTCACATAAGTCATGTCCATCTGCATATTCCCTTGTAACTTAGCCCCCCAAGACCTAGATAACAACATTCCATACTTTTGGGGCACATCAGCCATAGCTATATCCATGACCAAACATTTGGCTAGAATCTGTGCTGAGTTAACGTAGAGGTATTTGATTAATCCTAAAAATTTTACTCTGCTTGAGTCAAAGGATTGAAGTTCTTTATAAGGTCTGGTGATTTCTAGACCCAAGCTCTCCATTACAGCTTTGGGCATTAAATTGTGAGAGGCCCTGGAATCATGCATAGCGTTGTGCAAAATATTGTCATGAACATTTAAACTTACATAAAAGGGAGGGACAGGTCCCTCTTCATACCTACCTTCAATATTTGGACCAAAAATAAGCTCTGACTAGTTATCATTAATATTGATTGTGTCATTATTATCCTTGATGTTTAAAGCCTTCAAAATTTGGGTCCTATATACATTTTTGGAAGCTAGCTCAGAGAGGGGAACATAGATTTTAATTTTGGAAATTTCTTGCTCTAGGCTGAAAGGAATTTGATTCTTTGAAGTGCTTGTCTCAACCTTATTAACTGCCACTTTGTCAGCAAAATATGTTTGTTGATTTGTTCTATTTCCATTTGAAAAAAAAATTTCAACGGGAGTACTAGCTAAAGTGTTAGTACTGCTAAGGTCTGCACTCTGTTTTTCATTGTTTTGAGTGCCTTTCTCTTTACCATTATCAGAATTTCCAGCCACTATTTTTTCCTTTTGTTTTATAGTTTTTGGTTTGTTTACAATGCTGTTTTGTGAAGATTTGTCAGAGGCTTTGGTGTTGGGAATTTTTTTATTGGTTTTACTTCTAAGGTCATATTCCCTTTGAGATTCTATGATGAAATTCTCCATTTCTTGATAATAACTTTCATCATCATCTCTTTTTTCATCATAAGGTGTGTATAGACCTTGTTATCTATCATAATGAACCTCAAAGTCATCATTATCTACTCCCAGCATGTTGATATCATCCTCCTCTATTTTCTCATCTGTTTCCTCAAGCTCACTTACATATTTTTGATGAAAGGGAGGAGTGATCTGTTGATCATCTTCCCTAGGTCTGTTTGGAGGTTGGTTTCTTCTAAAATTATGATTTTGGTTCTGGTTTCTATTTTGAGGAGCATTTTGGTTTTGACTTTCTTGTGCTCTCTCAAGAATGCTCATTTTCTTCATCATCTCCTCCATCATTCTTTCCATATTTGAGCTGGAAGTAGAAGGAGTGGATTCCTCTCTAAAGGAGACTCTCTTCTCATTCTTCATTCTTTCTCTTTTCTCCATTAAACTAAATTCCATAGCAAGAGCCCCTTTTTGCATATCTTCAAGGGTTAGAGGATCTCTCTCTCTCAGCTGATAGGCCATTTTAGGGTCAAACCCTTCAGGAAATTTGTTTAGAGTTGAGCCTTGTGGAGATTTTAGATCTGGAGGAAGTGCATTGTACACACTATTAAATCTAGTGCAGTAAGCTTGTACACTTTCCCCCGTGTTTCTGTGGAGGTTCTTGTAATCAGAAAGTATTTGAAGAGGGTTCTTTCTGACTTCCCATTTATTTAAGAATGTTTGATGGAAGGCTTGGGGATCATTTATACTGTCGGGGGTTAAGCCTTTAAACCATTTTCTTACTTCTCCCCCCAAACTCTGAGCAAATAGTCTAAGTTTGAAAGAATCGTCATCAATTTGATTTCTGTCAAGGTAGTCATTCGTTTTATCCACATGTTTCGATGCAGTTTTAGTTTTACTGGCATCATATAATGGTATTTTGGACTGATAGTCCTGTGGAAGATTGACTAAGGGAACAAGAAGGACTAAGGGAGCATACCATGCTACCATGATATGTGGTGGGGGTGGATTTACAAGAGGTGGATTAACAAGAGGGAAATTGGGCTGAAGTGGAGTTTTTTAGACAGTGGATGTTTGGTGAATGGATGTGGATGGGATTGCAGTAGATTGCCGAGCTGATATTGGATGAGAGACACCTAAATTGTAAAGGAAATGTAAATCAGGTGGTGTTGATTCTCTACTACCAAGATGTTCACTTGTTTACGGGGATTAAAGTGAAGACTCAGAGTCTAGCTAAATTATATCATCAAATGACCTAGTTCTAAAGGGATTTACTAAGTCAGTTTGTGATTGTTGTAGAGCTGAAAGATTTTCAGGAACTGAATTAGCTCTCAAGGGTGATCTGAAAACAGTTGAAAATTTTATCTTAGGAGACTTCCTAAGGATACTTTCAGGGTTATCAACTATCTTAGGTGGATTAGGGTCAGGATGGGCTCTAGTATGAATCTTTCTAGGAGCCACTATGAGGTGTTTTTCATACCCTTACTAAACAAGACCAGTTTAAACCAAATATGACAATATTTAAGAGGTTAACAGATCTGTTTTATAAAAAATTTAATCCTACAGTCCTCTAACTGAGTTTAAATGATGTTATAATGATAATGGTTCTTCCCAGTGGAGTCTTAAGGTCTGTGTAGGATTGTGGAGTTGCCAACTGAAAGTTTTTACCTCTTTTAGAGGTAAAAGGTTTTATGGTCCACCACCATGTTTACTAAATACCAATCTGAAATGTTTTTGGGTTTTCTGAGTTATTTTTCAATCCTATTGGTTGTTAAGAGTGTCCTAAATCTATTTCAAAACTTAGCTACGGTTATGAGACAAAAACAATCTGCTCTTATGGCTAAGCCAGCTGATCCTTCAAGGTTAGATGACTCTTTATGAGAATCCTAGGGTTTCCCTAGTTTGTCACCAATTCAAACAAGTTTCATCATGATTACCATTGCTTGGTAGTTCTTGAAAGGGCTGCTTTTACTCACTAAACAATTTTTGTTGGCTAGAGATGCTATGCCTAAAAGTTCAACCAACTGACATAACAAATGTCATTTTAAAGAAAGGAATTTCTAATATCTTATGATTATTTGAAATGAAAATCACTCAGTATTCCCCAGTGGAGTCACCAGAAGATGTTAGCTCCCTGTAATCAGCAAGATTTGCAAAGTCCAATTGTAGGGAGAACACTTATTTCAACCACTTTGGGATTCTAGGATCTAGCCCTCCTTAATCCAGAGAGGTATATCTTCGATAAAGTGCAAAGATGGATTTATCTTTAAAGTTTTTGGGTAATGATATTAGGCTAGTTATGAATTCTGAGGGTTTTTGTTTGTTTTGGATGGTTGAGCATGATTATTATTTGAGTGGAAATCCTAAATGGAAATATTTTCAAAGGTGTGAATTTGCAAGCAATCAGAACAAGCTTTGGCTAAAAAGATAGATATAAGGCTAGTTTTTAGTCCATTGGGATATGGAGTCATAATAGGGTTTAACTGAAACAACAAGGTTCAAGAGTGGTCCATAGAGCAAGTCATCTATGTCTAAGGATCTCTTTAAAGTTGATTTTATGGAATGAAATGATACATAAAGAAGGGGAAATAAACAAATGAAGAAAAAAGAGTAGCCTAAGATATGGTAAGCAATTTGAAACTAGCCAGCTTTTGACATGCACTTAAGAAAGACATAAAAGTAATCTAAAATATGGTAAGTACTTCAAAACTAGCCATCTTTTGATGCACTTTCAAATAGAAAACATATTAAACACAAAGGGAAACTTAAAGGCATCTGTTGGAGAAGAAAATAGAGGGCAGGGCTCACCATAAACCTCTACTAGCTTTGCTTTACTTAGTAAACTTTCAAGACAAACACATAAGATAACAAAGAATTGTCTAAGATCAGGTAAGGACTTTGAACCTAGCCTGCTTTCGACACACTCTTAGGGAAACTTTCAGCCAGTCTTTGGGGATAAAACTAAAGGACAGGGCTCACCATAACTTCCTTAGCTCATCTCTACTTAACATAATCTAAAAATAACATTCAAGAACAACATTTAGCTTAGACAGTAGGACGAGGGAACGCCATCATTCCTAACTGCTTGAACTGAATTAAATAATTCCTAAACAACACAGTTTGGAAGAAAATATTAAGATAAAGCTTATCAGTCAGAGAATGGTACTGATATACAGTAAATCCTAACTCTATGCTTGCTATTCTTTATCAGAGAAGATGGAAAAATTGAAAACAGAAATAAATAACAATTTACGATAAGAAATAACATCACCATCGACATAGACCAGGATCCCATAAATCGGCTTGTATTGATGCTTCAAACCAGTTACAACTTTAAGTCCAATGTTTCAGTTCAACAATCATCTTCACTTCCCAGACTAACTTATTTAATCACAAGCAGAGCTTCAAGAGCCCGTGAACACTATTTACAAGTAGAAGTTTCAAGCTCAAGTATATTTCAAAGTTCTGCAACCAACATTTTCTCATCTTCTACAGAAGTATTTATAGAAGGAATGAGCAGGTGGGATCTGATAAAAGATCTCCAAAGTTCAATTAATATAGAATTTTAGACTTCTCGGCCTTTTAGGGGCTCAATGGAGAAGTTTATAGATGTTTGTCTGTATTAATTGTTTTACATTTAAGATTAAAGCTCGGTGGGAGATTTTGTTGACTTTTAAGGTTCTGTGTCATGTTATAGTAACTCTGCTGATATTTTTGCATTAATTTCCTTTGGAAGAATTAACTATTCGGCTGCGTTGAGGCAAATATCTGATGTTCTGATAATAACTCAGCCTTTTTTGAATGCTTTGAGGCTACAGGTGGCTTTGTGGTATCTGAGAGGAAGAAACTCACCTCTGATGTGGCAGTGGAGGCATCCTCTGTCTGATAAATGTTTATGATTTCCTTTAACTATGTTTAATCTAGTGGATTAGGCTTTTAATAATCGATCTTAGCCGTAATCCATTACATTAGGGAATTCATCTTCAATCTTTATTTTTGCTGTGGTAATCTCCAACACTGATACTCTTTTAGCTTTGATTTAATTTTCTATGTCTTGTTGATGTACAGGGCTGCAAAGGGTTCATATGGCATCAATGTCCATGAAGTTTCAATGAAACGTGGATTCAAACCCTGTGGAATGATCTTTCTGTATGCACAAAGGCATAAGTGATCGTCATCCCCAGCCTTTGGTTTTCCTTTGATATAGTGGAAAAACCATTTAAAACCTATAAATCCAACAAAAATTAGGAAATCCTGCGTTATTGGGGTCAAAAATGCTTTGGAGGTTTCGGGGAGGAGTGAGGCCATTGCGCAACATCCAATAGTGTAAATCTGTTAGTGAAGGTTGAAAGGAGAGCAGAGGGAACTTTTAAGTCAGAATCGTTGATCCATGACTGATCAAGAAGATCAACGGTCAAGATCAACGGTGAACTAATAATTTGAAGGAGTCACATCTTTTGGAAATTCAAAAGAAAAGAAAAAAAGAAAATACGTGAAATTTCCTTTGGCGGAGGTAAAATGCACAAAAATTGAAATGGGGTTTCGGGATCATCGTGGGCTGCTGGATGAGACCAGGCCAAGAAATAAACGGCTGAGATTGCACATTGAAAACCTTTGGTAGAGGCGGAGGACGATGGTGAAAGGCCAGATTGGATCTGAGCCATTGATCTGTAGAGATCAATGATGGGGAGCATGCACAATAACACATAATGAAAAACGAGGAAAAGCGGTTTTGGGGATGAAAACCACAGGTTTCGCATGGTGAAAGGGCGGGGAGGCAGTTTTGACTTTTTGAACATGATATGCATTCTTGCTCGACACGTGGCACCAAAAAACCATCTATATCGCGCAATGTTTGAAAATTATCCTTCGTGCTTAAAGTTACGCGATATGGAATATTGACTGTTAGATCTGGGGCCTCAGATCCAATGGTGGGAAAGTGAGCACGATATGGGATAGATGCGCGAGCAGAAGTGGGAAGGTCAATTTTATTATGGACCGTCCGATCAAAATATCGACGAAAGAGATCAGATCTGGAAGGAGGCAGGACCCACAGAAGGCAGGCCTATCAGGGTTAATAAAAATCGTTAGATTGTATAGGATCAATGGTCAGGATTTGATCTGGGGATAAATGAAAAGATGAATACGTTAGAAGAAAGGTTAACAAGGACCGTTGATCTGTAGAGATCAATGGCCATGATTTGGCCGAAAAACATTATGAGCGGGGATGCATGTTTTAAAACCAACGTCGGGAAACGCATTCCGAACCGTCCGATCTGGACACATGGACGGTCCAAATGCAATCGGAGACACGTGATCGGTGGGGAAAGAAACTAAATGGCGTCGATGCGATTGAGTGTTGGTCGTCGATCTGAGGATCAGATCGATGGTGAGGAGTGAATCGAAGGGGTTCCAAAAGGCGGAGGAAAGTTTTGTGATCGGAGCAAATGAGGGTCGTTGGATCTGGGAAGGCAGGGAGGAGATCAACAGCTCAAGATTGATCAGGAGATTGCCAATCAGGGAGAGGGATAAAATGCACCCAATAAAACTTGTGATGCAATGTTGCACGGGTTGTTTGATCGGCTTAAGATCAAAGGTGAATATTATTTTAAAACATGCACCGGCGAAAAACCTTTAATAATTAACAAAACCCATAACTTTATGAAATGCAAAGGTTTTGGGGCTTGGGGTGGGTTATATATATGAAGTGGCTTGGCGCCCATCTGTGAGGCCATTGGTGGATAGGGAATGTAATAGGCCCAGGGCTTATATCTATAAGGGCCAATCGCATCGAAAGGTCGAGCTTGGTCTTTCAATCTACCCATTTACAATTTTGCGATGCAATTGGAACTTCGGGATTTTTAACTCTTGGTTCCGGGCACAAGTTATATGGAGTAAAGTAGAGAGCATGGTTTTATACAAAGGAACTCAATCGCATTAGAAAAAATGATGCAGGGGCTTTTCAATCTACCCATTTTTCATTAAAAAACATTGTCTTGGTGGGTTTAGACCAAACTTAGGAAAAGGTGGGTTTTCAAACTTACAAAGGAAAATAAGCATTAGGGAGGGTTTTTACAATGTTTTATCACTGATTACGGGTGCAAGGGTTTATGAAACAGTGATAGGATCAGGAGTTATGAAATAAAGGGCCCAATCACATCGGAGGTTTTGACATGGAAAACAGACTTGCACACTCCAATTTTTCCGATGCGATAAGCACCGAAAGGGCCTAGCGCTTGGTTCCAGCACTAAGGAATATGTGGGGAAGTGGTTTATGATTTATCCCAAATGGGCTTAAACCTTTAATACAAAAAGTGTATTTTTTATGAATTTTTTGGAGTTTTTTGATGGATTTGGGGGTTTCAGCAGAGTTTAAAAGGGAGTTTTAAACTCTATAATGTGGATTTTATGAAGGGGAAATGGAGAAAATGGAAAATAGAGGAATTTCACGGGAATTAAAGGGGTAAAAATGAAGGTTATTTTGAAGTGAAGAGAAGGGAAAAAATGGTGTCTTAGCAGCAGCCTTTCCCCATGAAATCAACACAATTTCAGAGTTTAAAATGGAAACAATAGTGAAGATTTGAACAAAGGGCATGCTGTCTTCAGGAGTCTTCAATAGATAACATTTTTAGCAATAAAATTGTTTCTTGAAGTCTCAAAAAATGTTTTAGCGACCTTTTGATATAATTTTATTTTATAGGTGGTTAACATGTTACATGTGTTTTTCAATTTAAATTGTATATTTATAAATCACTAAATTTCACTTACATGAGTTTTTTTTTCAAGAACGTACTTCTGGAATAGTTGGTTGGATGATTTTAATAGATCAATGCCATATAATTGCCAAAAAATCCATGGAATAAGAGGTTCAAACTCTATTAGAAGTGCAAAAAATGATAAATATATTGTCAATTAGGAAACAAAAGTATGTTTGTTTCTGTGTTGCACATACTAAGGATATGGACTCCACCATTGAGTGTGTAAGCCACAATAAAAAATATCTCAAACCATGTATACATGTCGAAGTGGTTGCGATTGACAAGGATTATAACCATCTTTCTGTTATGGTTAGAAAAGGTGATGTATTTGATATCATTTCACCACAAGGTAATCCAAAGAAACTTCATTATTATTTATTGTGGTACACTAAGTTAAAAAACATATCCAGTATAAAGATCATTAAAATTATACATATCCAGTTAGTTCAGTGATGTTATTGGGGCATTTGTTTGAATAAGTAAAGAAATTTAAAGAGCACATTATTTTTCAAGGCTACCAGTCTAATGCTATATGTTCCCAATATAGTCATTTGGTCATACAATCTGTAATATTCCCATTTTAGCACACAGCTAAATGGAATATTAAAGTTTTGCTTCTATCACCTAGTAGCTTAATAAATGGGTAAGGGAACCCATTATTATTGAATAGATGAATAAAATCCCTCATAATGTGAAATGGATCATCAGAGTAGCTTTATTTTTCACCCTCAAGTGTGAAAAGGGACAAATGCATGAAGACAAGGTCAGGTTTGACCAAGACAACAGTGCTGCCATAGGAGGAGTGGATCACTTTAGAAGACAGTGCAGTGTGAATTAGGAAGAGGATATTTGGTGGAGGAAACCATAATGAGTGGGACCCATGGAGAGAGAGCTTTCACTTGTTTAAAAGGAGGGCAAGGTAGCCATTGTTATTCATGAACGAGATTATTGATTTCATTGTCTATGTAGACATTGTGCATTCTTTTGGTGATTAGCAAAGTTTCCGGGGGAACTCCTGTTTAGGATTTTTTCTCCTTCTTGAGAGGCCTCTTGAGGGATTTTTCTTCATCCTCCACATATCTTGGCTCAAGGCCAAAGCCATTTCCTTCAGTAACAATGTTATTCCTGAAGCAGGAGAACTTTGTGTTGGAGGGTGTTGCAGTGGGGACTCCACAACACCATTTCCTTGGCTCATCTTTCCGAGGAGGGAGCTTCTATTTATCTACAAGGTTAGTGAGGTAGATTCCTAAGAATATTGCAGATCATTGGCATCAGGCCATGCACTTCCCTTCACCAACAACGCAGTCCCTTCTCTAGACTACATTATTTTTTAGTGCAATTGCAGTGGGGACTTGCCCCACTATTTCGGCGGGTGAGATCTTTAGGGATTGGATCAACCTTTCACCTGAGAGATCCTTTGGATGAGATTCAACCATAATTTTTGGCATCATTAGCTATCTACATCCATTTCTAGTTTCTGAGTTGCAGCTGCTACCTAGCAACTTCGACATTTCTGTAGAAATGCCATTTTGTGTATATTTCAGCCAATCCTTTTAAGGATTGTGTATTGTAGTTTCCATGGGTTGAGATCTTGCTCCCCATTCTTTATTTGAGCTATTCATTGCTATACCTATGTATTGAAATTATTTTTTGGCAGTTCTCCTTCATAGACTGCGCAGTCATAGCTTGGATTATCATATGTAACAGTGTATTTCATGATTATTTTACTTGTGTCTTTGATGGTGGATTTGCCTAAGCTTGAGTGATCATTTCCTCAGGATATTATACACTTTCTGCTACCATATTAATAATAATATTTCTATGAGATCTTATTGCATTTTCTAAATTTGATGTTATTCACTTCTATTTTCAGTCATGTTTATGTATTGCTGGATCTCCACATTGGTAATATCTTGAGACATTCCCAATAGTGTAGCTGTTCCAATTTTGGAATATTATAGTGGTATCAAAGCATGATCTTTGGCTCAGCCTGTGAGTCTTAGCCAAATAAGATCAAGATGATGAAGAAGATGAGCTTGCTCTCATCAATTTTTAGATCCACAAGAACCTCTCGAAGGAGGTTAAGGAGATTAGAGAAGGAGAAGAGGAAGGACCATGCACTTCCTACTATGACAAAGAAGAAGACCAGAAGCATTAAGAGCACTTGGAATTCGAAATTATAAGTGATTACCTTATGGAATACCAAGCAATACCTAGAGCCTTCCAAGAGACTCTAGCTTTTCAACAATTTATTCAGCAGAAGCAAGAAAGAAGACCCCATAGCTATGGGATGATGAGAGGCAATTGATTTCTATTGTCCACATTTGATGGATCACTAACATGTGTAGCAGAGGTTTGGGTGAAGAAGCTAGAGGCTTTATTCCTACTACATGTTGTAGTAAACAGAGAGGCTGTAGCAATTGCAGCACCGCACCTTGGAGCTGAAGCAAATACTTGGTGGTTCAGTCATTCAAGCAATACAAGGGTTTATACTCTTGTTGAGTTTTCTCAGAGAATGATCAGAAGATTTGGAAAAATGAGGGAGGAGCCCTCACCACCAGTTGATGAGGCATGTACCAGCGCTATTGAGACCATGGAGGAGTAGCCTTCAGCTTCAACAATTTGGGAGGCCAACACTTATGAGGAGAAAACTCTTGCATCACTACAAGGAGCTTCCAAATTTCACCAAGGTATGCATGAACATCCATCTCTTGTCATTTCAGCAAACACTTTGGATGGGTCTACATCATTGCATGCAGCTGACCTAGAGAAATAGAATAGCACTGTACTGTACAAAAGCAGCGATGGAGAAAAGATGAAGCATTCCTCATGTGAGCACTCAGAGAGCAACTTCATTCAGGGAGCCATGAAGGAAGTAGTGAGAAGGAGTAGAAATCTGGAGATAAGAAACTCTTTCTCCTCTCTAGATGACACTCTCTCAATGAGAATGCCATAGCTCAAAGAGAGACTTATACTAGTAGCATATCCAAGGCCTCTTTGGTTTTGGAAGGCCATGCATGAGGAGGAGATCTCACAGAGAGATTTCGATGGAGGTGCACTCCCACACATCATGGAGTGCAATATTGTTCAATAGTTTGAGGAGGATCTTCCCTTCTTACAGGAGCAGATAGAAGATGGAGGACATATTTGGATGGATAACATCTCTTATGACTATGTTGGACATCCCTTGAGCCATGCACATCATGATGGGAGGTTTTTTCCTACCACCTATTTGAGTCCTTATAGGGTCAAATCGATCCTCAGGAAGATTTCATTTCAATATCTCATGAAATGCAGGAATATGATTTGGGATGATGGTAGCCCTCATGGGAGGAGTACCGAGATGAAGGATGGGAGAAGGCATCCATAATTGGTTGAGTGGATGATGAGCATGAAGCTGGTGAGATACTTGCAGATTTATGATACCAGGTAGCAGTAGACTTGGCTGTGCTGGTTACTCTTGAAGGAGTTTGGCCATCACTTGGCATACACTCTTTCCAAGGGTATGAGGATGGAGAAGATGTGGCAAGATGCCGACATCATGGATCAGCAAAGAGTATGGGTGCATAGTGATGATGCAACATTCATGTCATACACTATGTCTTCATCACATATCTTGTATGATGAGAGCATGAGGAAGCAACAAAAACATTTGTTGTTGGGGTTATTATTTGGAGAGCAAGGGCATATTTGCTCTCATTTCCTATATGATGTTGTAGGAGTAGGAGATGGCACTATCATGGTGCAAAGGCGACACTCCTTTACCTTTGATGATCAGGAATTACTTCCACCTTGGGAGAGATTCCATAGTTACAGCAACATTATTGGAGGGTTATCCATCTATGTTGAGGAAGCTAAGGGCAACAACGTTGTTCCATCTAGAGATTATCTAATGCCTCATGCAGAGGAAGGAGAAGATCTTGCTCCAAATAGAGGTATTCCTACATATTTGCAAGGAAGTCCCCGGGATCTCATGTGTGGAGATCAAGGCACAATTCATGTGCCATTGTTTAGGAGGTGTGGAACCATGGAGACACAAGGAGAAGGTAGGGAGAAGACCCAAAATCATGAGATGAGGAGTACACATCCCTATTCATTTCTAGAGGTTGATGCACCTAAGAAGGTGATTGGATTACACACTGGAAGCATGGACAAACTTGTTCATTCATATATGTAGTCACCTCTTGACAATGATGTCTCATTGCATGGAGACATTTTACCAGGGAGACCACTAAATCAGCAGATGATGAGAGATGTTGAGGCACCATTAATTAATTTTAGAGGAGTGGAAACCTTGGGAGATAACTTCACAGCGTTGAGAGTTTTGGGAAGACTTAAGGAGGAGAGAGCCTTTCTCTCAACATCATTTGTAGCCACTCTCATTTCAGATTTTAGGTTGTGGCAGAAGTAGCAGGGTAAGGATAGCAGCCTTCCAACTTGCATCTTTGGCATAGGAGATGTCAAAGGAGAGGATGAACATATGACAGATGTCCTTCATGAGGAATCATCAGCGCTGTCACTATGGAGGATAGATCCATGTTGGGGCTCCCGGTTGTTGGATCATTTTACTTACATGATATTGTATGATCAGCATATGACGAGATGCATGGATCATGTGCAGATGGAGGAGATACCTAACTCTTTGGAGGAGTTAGCACAACCACCTATTTTCTCTTTGAGGATGGGAGGAGACTCATTTTTTAGTCACTCCATTTACATGAGCTGAACTTATTGTAAGGGTATTATTTATTTGCATGATGATTTGTATATTCATCCCTTAACCATATATGTACAGGATGTTGCTCCAAGGAGGAGCATTCTTTTTTCTTGACCCCATGGTATCCTTGAGGCCATGAGCACTATTGGTGACCATTCCCTAGGAGTATTTGGGGAGTAAATTTACTTTGGAGGACATACTCACCTTGCACCATACATCATTCACTTTCTCCATACATTTGAGGTGAGTAGGACAACAAGCAAGTGGTTGAGAAGCTACACTTTTTGTCACATTCTTTTGCAGTTGAGGGTCAACCGCACTGGTTACAATTGAGGGACCATTTTCTTTCTCCCTTGCCACACATGACAGCAAGCATGGTTCTCATTATGGTTCATTATGTTGTTTTTCTCTTTATGTTTGTTGAGAGCATGATTGGCGGAATGGCACATTGGTTGGATGTGTCCCTTGGGGGACAGATCTCCCACATTATTTGCATTGCATGTTGTAATGGGAGCATGAGATCACATGTGGCCACTACAGAAAAAAAATTTGTTTCCCTTTGAGGTGATCCATATGATTGATTGGATGCCATATTATCCTGACCTCCAACTCATCACATATGAGATGATTTGGGACAACATGTTTCATAACATTGGAGAAGTGATCCTTGGAGGTCTAGTCTTCATCTTGCCACTTGAGGGAAACATTATTGCAGCCCAAGATCAGCATATACTCTGCACTTATCCTAAGTGGAGAGGAGGACAGCATGGGGTAGGCTATTTAGTCTACTAAGATCAAATTTTCAGCCCACCTATATTGCAGGAGCCAAAGGTGGAAGGTGATTTTCAGGAGTTGCCATGTTGGGAGGTAACTCATTTTGTATGGATGATTGCTTGGGGAAGGAGGATCCACTTGGGGAAGATGTTCCTCAACACATTTCAGACTCCATGCCTTGAGTGGATATTTTCCATTTCTATCCTTGTAGTTTCTTGAGGACAAGAAACATTTCTTACGGGAGGACTGTAATATTCCCATTTTATCACACAGCTAAATGGAATATTAAAGTTTTGTTTCTATCACCTAACAACTTAATAAATGGGTAAGGGAACCCATTCTTATTGAATACATGAATAAAATCCCTCATAATTTGAAAGGGATCATCAGAGTATCTTTATTTTTCACCCTCAAGTGTGAAAAGGGGAAAATGCATGAAGACAAAGTCAAGTTTGACCAAGTCAACATCACTGCCATAGGAAGAGTGGATCACTTTAGAAGACAACACAGTGTGAATGAGGAAGAGGATATTTGGGGGAGGAAAATCTAATGAGTGGGAACCATGGAGAAAAAGCTTTCACTTATTTAAAAGGAGGGCAAGGCAGCCATTGTTATCCATGAATTGGATTATTGATTTCATTGTCTATGCAGACATTGTGCATTCTTTTGTTGATTAGCAAAGTTTCTAGGGGAATTCCTGTTTATGATTTCTTCTCCTTCTTGAGAGGCCTCTTGAGGGATTTTTCGTCATTCTCCACATATCTTGGCTCAAGGCCATAGCCACCACCTTCATTCATAGTGTTATTCCTGAAGCAGGATAACTTTGTGTTGCAGGGTGTTGCAGTGGGGACTCCAAAACACCATTTCCTTAGCTTATCTTTCAGAGGAGGGGGCTTCTATTCCTATGAGAGTTTAGAAAGGGAGATTCCTAATCATATTGCAGATCATTAGCATCAGGCCAAGCACTTCCCTTCACCAACAGCGCAGTCCCTTCTCTAGACTGCGTTATTTTTTAGTGCAATTGCAGTGGGGACTTGCTCCACTATTTTGGAGGGTGATATCTTCAGGGATTGGATCAGCCTTTCACCTGAGAGATCCTTTGGATGATATTCAGCTATAATTTGCAGCATCATCAAATATCTACATCCATTTCTAGTTTCTAAGTTGCAGCTGCTACCCAGCAACTCCGTCATTTCTGCAGAATTGCCATTTTGTGTATATTTCAGCCAATCCTTTTAAGGATTGTGTATTGTAGTTTCCAGGGGTTGAGATCTTGCTCCCCCTTATTTATTTGAGCTATTCATTGTTGTAACTATCTATTGAAATTATCTTGCAGCAGTTATCCTTCATAGATTGTGTATTCATAGCTTGGCTTATCATATGTAGTAGCGTATTTCATGATTATTGTACTTGTGTCTTTGATGGTGGATTTGCCTAAGCTTGAGTGATCATTTCCTCAAGATCTTGTACACTTTATGCTACCATATTACTAATAAGATGGCTATGAGATCTTATTTCATATTCTGAAGTTGACGTTATTCACTGCTATTTCCAGTCATGTTTATGTATTGTTGGATCTCCACATTGGTAATATCTTGAGATATTCCCAATAGTGTAACTGTTCCAATTTTGGAATATTACAGAATCATGGTTGCAGTTGATAGAATAAGAGTAGAACAAAATATGAAAATGGAAATTATTGATAAAGTATCATGATATCATTCTTCAAAATTTTCCACTAACATATTTCATATCAATTGAATCAATTAAATTATATCAAATGCAGTTATTTTTTTTAGATAGTTGCAATACTAGTTCTGCATAAATTTTGGTTCCACTACCCATGGCTATTTTTTATTTAAGGTAGTTCTAATGTGAGAGGTAGACTACCAACATCCTCCACACGTATTATTTGGATCTGACACCCCATCAAAGTATGACCAAGGACTATGGGGTTTTATCCCCTCCTCCCTTATGACTCAGGCTATTTCGTTTGATTTTTTTTTTGGTAGAAGCAAGAAGGTTGCAACAATTTCTAAATCTACGAGATTTGTGGTCGATGATTTGTCTTTAAAAATTCATTTTTTCCTCATGAGCCATATTCCCTAGCAGAGTAATATGTTAATGTTCCTTGGCTTTTCATCTCTTGACCCATCCCACCAAATCTCCCATGCTTCGCCAAAAATTTTCCCTATCCATTCTACATTGCATCTTAACAATCTATTGGTATTCTCTAGAACATTGATTGTCAAAGGGCACCTTTGGAACAAATGTTTGACATATTTCGCCACATTTTTGCATAAAACACACCATATAGGACCTTATTTCTATATTTTTTTAATATTTTACCTGGTTGAAACTTTATTTATAAGTAAAAATTAGAGAAATATCATCGAATTTGTTTGCCACTCCAACTTCCATATGGGTTTCCACCGCGAGATTTCTTGATTTTTCATCTTAGAATCAATTTGATAACGTTTTATGAATTTTGGAGAGTAATTACCAAAAGGGGAATATTATAATTTAAGGGAATAATCATGCTCCCTGATTCATATTTGTGACATTGGAGTTATGATATGTATTCCTGTAAATGTACTAGAACATATCCATATAGGTGAATTTGTTCAAAAAAATTTCAACCTTAATGCGAAAAATATGTTCTTTCTTTGTCCACCACCTAATTAATAAAATTTATTCCTTGTTCATTTAGGGACATCACCAACACCCGAGGGAGCCTATGATTTTCATTGCAACCAACCCGAGGATATATTCCAAATCTAAAATTTTCTTTGTTACTCACATGCCACGCCATACATATTATAACAACTCTAAAATATTCCATCGTAGCTTTCCAAATGACTGAAGAGTGTGAGGATATTTTTTTTTCTTTCAAAACTCATTCATCCAAGGAAAGGGAGAATACATGATTTTGATCTACCACATTTGTCCAAAGTTTTTCTACAGAAAGAAGTCTCTTGCTTGATTTACCCAACAATGAACATGAAAATGTTGGAAGGTATCTTATCCACCACCCTCCCCATGGTTTGGGTAGACTGATCCTCCCAAGAAACCTATTGCAAAAAATCCTCCTCCTTTGTACCATCCCACAAAGTTTCCTAATAGAATGAAGAATACTTTTAGAAATATAATTGATTGAAATCCAGTACATAGGGATTTCCACTAGAACTAATTTAATCAGAACCAATCTTCCTACTCTCGAAATCCATTCAAAGCTCCATCATTTGATACACTTCTTAATATTTTCTAGGAGCCGTTTCCAGTTTTCATTTTTTTAGGAACTAGGCTTAAGGGAAGTTCCAAATATTTGAGGCTTTCCTTCATAAGATTTACTTTAAAAAGAAGTTAGGATTGGGCCCTACTAATTTACATCTAAGATTGTCCTTCAAAGGCCAAAGGAATGTTTTGTAGATTAATTATCATACATGATGCCTTTAGTAAAAGTTCCAGTGCTTCTTTCAAGAGTTGAAATTCCTGTATAGACCCATTTATAAATAGGAGGATATCATCTAAAAAATGTAAATGTGTTAGCAATAAATTTGTTGCTAGCTCATTCCCCTGAATTTCAACTCTTCTCTTTGCTTTAATAATTATTCTTCTTAGTCCCCCAGAAGTGGGTGATTAGTTTTGAAATGATGGACAACCAAATGGCTCCTCCACAAATGCAGAGCTGGCCTCACCTCAAGGCTGCACCTATCTCCAGCATGAGAGCCATAAATTCTCCTTGCTGGGTTTCAACGTCATTCATTCCATGGCACCTGATGCATTCAATCAGGCATACTGAGCATTCATTCCTACCTCATATGTATCGCAACATTCTCTAGGATTTTATGGCTAATGGATTCAACTCCTTCCCCCATTCAATCTGTGCCTACCTCCATCTTTCTCTTTGGCTTGCTTTGTAAGCTCCGCTTGCCCCAGCCGTGGCTTTGCCCTTAATGCTATTGTTCCGCTGCCCTTTTCTCATCTTCATCTCTCTATACATTCATTCCCTCCCCTATATCCATAGAATTATATTGAATTTATGCCTCGCCGCCACCACATGTGTTGCAGTAGGGGAGGAGGTAGAGGTTTTCACTCCCACCCTCCAATTCTAGCTATGGAAGAGCGCACAATGGCCTTATCGATGGCCATGAAAGTTTCGGAGGTCCCTCACCCTCATATTCTCTTAGCACATCTCTCAATCTATATTCCAGAGATTCAACAAAGCAATTCTCACTCTAGTTCCAAGAAGAGGCTGCAGAAATCCACTCTCTCTCATTTATCCTCTCCATAGACTACAAAAATGGTGGCTCTTCTAGCCAAGAGCATGGAGGAAACTTCTAATAGTGGGGGTAGAAGCTCCGCTAAAGGTGCCTGACAAATTGACAATGAAGAAGACATAGGTGCTCACTCCACCTCCACTCAAGAGCGGGAACCCAACTCTCGAAGCAGCAGGACGCCCTCTTTGATTACAGGTTCTACTTTGTGGAAGAACCTCCTTTTACGCAACACCATGATGCAAAGGACCAACAACTATAGAGCCATGGCTCTCCTTCTTCCATTATTTTAATGCCTTTCTATAATTTATATGTTTTTTTTCTTTTGCACAACAAAATTATCTTTTTTTGATACTCTGGTAATAGCTCATTTCCTCATGAGGGGCAACTCTCTTAATGACTTATTTAAATCTCTATGGGATGGTTCCCCCCCAAAGGGTAGCACCATTTTTGAAATTTTGGATTGTCTCCCTCTGATAGGCATTGGATAGTTTAGCAACCCCTATCACGAAGCTTGAATGTATTATTTTTTATACCATATAATAGAAATTAGCCTTATGCAGAAAAAGAAAAAAAATATTATTCTTCTTAATTATTTTTCTACTAATAAAAACATGAGAGTTGATGGAGGGAATCATTTCCTCATGCTTATTTGTTAGTCTAAAAATGACAAATAACCCCATTTATCAAAACTACAAATAACACATTAGTGATGCAACCCATAATCTAATTGATAAAAGGAATTTCAAAGCCCAAATGGGTAAGGGGAATTCAAAGATAGATATAGCTAATTCTATCGTATTCTTTGGGAAGATCTATTTTGTAATTATACCATTGATTTTATGGATATGGAGACTATGTATATCTTCTTTTTCTACCACTGTAGCTTCGTAAATCCAACATTAATTGAGGAATCCAAATTTCTCTTGTGATATATTTCTAGATAGAATGGGCTTGAGTCGAAAAACAATGAATTTTGTTATAACCTTGTAGATGAAGTTACATTAACAAATTGCTCTGAAATACTCAAAGGATTTGGGCTCATCCACCTTTGGAATTACATTTAGGAAAGTTGAACTGAAATGATCAAGGAACTTCCACCTAAGTCTCGAATCCTTCACCACTCGTAGCAGGTTATCTCCTATAAGCTTGAAGAAATGGTGGAATAATTCCACTGTACAACCATCCAAGCTTGAACTCTTTTCCTTTTTTATTAAATTTATGATTTCTTCCACTTTTTATTTTGTGACCTAGGCCATTAGAGATTGATTTTCCTCCTCCTCTGATAATCTCAGGAATAATTGAGTGACCTAAATAAATTCTACAATTTTTACTTCCTTGGATGTTTTGTATACATTTTAAAAGTAGTTATTCCCCATTTCTATTAATTCCCTAAAAAAAAATTATTTCCATCCATCCTCTCATTTCATCTCCTAGATTGTGTTTATTTTTTCCCCTTCGATAATTTTGAAGAAACTTAGAGTTTTCATCACCACTTGATAATACAATTTCTTTCCTCACAAGTCTCCATTGTTCCTCTTTTTCCCTCCAGATATTTTTTTTCGTTATTTCCATATGAATAATCCTTTCTTTGGATTCCTCTGTCTCAATAACCATCTTCATTTGGCCCTTCCAACCTCTCCATCTCATCCTAAATAGACTTAAGTTTTTCTTCCTCCCTAATATTCCTTACGCACTTCGCATTTAATCATGGTTTCTTTATTAAGCTTGAGCTTATTCATAAAATGATGAGAAGTAGAAAAATATGAGCATGGGTTGAAGGGACTTTAGGTTTCATTAATAAGTAGGGAATAGTTATCCTTCTGCTCCATGATGGATTGAAATTGAAGGGACTACTAGATTTTCCACTAGTTCAATTCATTCTGATAAATCCAGGTGATTGACAGAGTTGCCACTAGAAATCTAGGATTGACTCTATATTTTAGTGTTGCCGACCGACCTTGACGGGATTCATTCACCCCTTTTAGATGATCCATGTCAACATATATTTGAACAGATAAAGTCACCCTATTTTCACCCATAACCTGCACATGGGGATTTTCTCCCTACATTCCCCTCTCAACCGGAATCTCCTGCACCACATTGTTTTGTCGTCCTTTTCTTTTGAAACCTAGAGTATAATCCTTAGAAATATGGCCATTTTTGTGACAACAGTGGCATCAAAAGGAAAAATATTCTTAATTAAGCTTCTTTAGATGACTAGAACCTTATAGACAAATCTCCAAATTCTCAAAAATTCCTTCCCTTGGGTCCGATTTTACTATTATTTTGGCCACTGTCCTGGTTCTAGAAGAAATGAAATACATATATGCTTCTAGGAACTCATCCACCTTGTACCCAAGAGCCCTGAAAGCATACTCTACCCAAAATTGTGGGGGAAGGCCAGTAATCTAACCCAAACTAGAAATTAATCAAGCTTCTTCGTACATGCATAAAAAATAAAGGTCCATATTTTAATCAAAATCAGGGAAGATCCGATACTCTATCTCAGTTCCAGTACCCACTGTCAAACTTCTAGATTTTTAAAATGAAGCATAAGCCATCTGATAGCTAGGTTTGTAACCTCAACTTAATGGTATGCAGAGTCACCCCAAGATTTCGAGATCTAATCATATATGGTTTTTTCCGATTTTTTTTCCTATTGCTCTTCTCAAAAGAATATGCTTTATCACTGCCATAGCTATGCTAAGGAAAATTTCTATGCTAAGGACTAGTTTATAGTCTTCATATATTTTTCCTTATACATTTTCATTTTCTCTTCTTGGACCCCAACCTTCAATTATCTCCTCCTTCTGATGCAACAATCTGTTGATTTGAATCTTCACTCTATGTTTGCATGTGTAGAGCCTCTTCCTGCAGAACCCCTTCATTTGTGAGGCTTGGCCTTTGGGGTCCGCTAGTTCCCCTCACATCTTGACAAGATCCTTCACTACTTTGAAGACCAGCATACTCAAGAGGGATCTCAAGCATCAAAGATCCAAAAACCTCAAAACACTCTAAAATTACATTTAATTTACAACTATGCCTCTTGGAGCCTCTACCGCTAGGTTTTCACCAGCCAAACCTACTCCCTCATATTCACATCCAACCCTTTAATTTTTTCCTAATATAATATCCATGACTGCAGTCGTTCCATAGATTTTTCCTCATGATTTATCACTAGGGGGCTTGAAAACAAGAGTTGAGTTTCCTTCGATGTCAAGGTGAAAAACCCTCCTAATTAATATCTAACTACTTTCAAAGTTGAAACCCATAAAATAAATCATTTTAGACCTTCACTAATTTGAAACCAACAAATTCTATTGATATTCTCAAGACACACTGCAAAACCAACATCTTGTGGAACAAAAAAGAAGTAACATTGTAGGAGGGTTTAAACTTACCATTCCTTTGGTTGATAAACTATTTCATTCCATAATTACTATCGGTAATCCCCAAATGATCCTCTTGATTCATAACCGATTTCCATCACTCTGAACCCTAGAGAAAACACTTCCAGGTCTCAAATACATTAATTAAGTTTCCACGTCATACATCCATCAAAGAAACAATCACAGAGACATGTGTGTATATAGATGGATGCTTTACCTTTGCTATGTTTTGCAGGGTGGGCTCCAAACCCTAAACCATCAATATGTACTTAGGTTCTGGCTCCAGCTCAATATATTAATTTGGGCTTACGATTTTTTTTCTTTGTTAAAAAATATCCTTTAAAATTGAGACCCTGAACAACCACCTCCTATAAAACCTTGTCACGTTATGAACAGGATGCCAAATACCTTCATGGAAAAGAAAAAAAACTGCAATGGGAAATGGGACTTGAATAATCCAAACCAACTACTGACCTGATCTATCCTAAGTTCTCTAGTCATCCAGATGCAATCTTCCAACAATACCCTCCTCCAATCGAGCCTGCACCAAACCCTAGGAAGTGTTGTAGAGTCTCCATCGGTCCCCACTACACCTCTACTGATTTATTAGGTTATGGTATCATTATGTTATATATATTTTTATCTTCTTTAATGAACTATTAAAAAATTCCATCCTTGCTATGTTAGTGTGTTTGGTGCACACATGTAGGAAATTAAACCAACTTAAGGGGTGTGGTTTTCCCTCTTATGTTATTTGTCACATGCATAAAATATATAGAGTCAAGCGAGTTAGTGGAACATGCTAGAACATAAACATACTAGATAGAGAAATAGAACGCATATTCGAACATAAAAAATAAACTAAAACTAAAAAAAATAACACAAAAGCTCTAAATAGAGTCAAGAAACTTCAATAATCCAAATGGCAGTACCTGTGTCCCCTCTTATTGAGTGCTGGTAGGAAATGAGGATGAAAATTTAACTCACTTGCCAAGGGGCCCATAGAACTTGGGGTTATAAGTCCCGATGCAAGGATGTCATTACTTCTGAGCTTCCTTGGCACAAATTCTCCCTCTCTCTACTATGGTGGACTGGAATTTTTGGATGGGCAACAACCGAGTCCCCTCTATCTCTACTTTGGATCAAACACTGCTGGTATTTCTTGGGGAAATTCTAGCCAACATAACAATGTGCTATCCAGTTACTCATCTCTTGGTGGTATTTTATAGGAGAATTCAAATTCTCCTCCCCTCTCCTGGTACATTGTGGATGGTGACCCAAGAGAGGGGGATGATTCCATTGTGTGCTCCCATGATGTCCTAAGGAGGCTTGGTTGGCTGTCCTTAGGCAGCTTCAAGTGTGGAATCAATGTCCTGGAGTGTGATTTTTGTCGTCCCAGAAAGTGACTTCCGCCACTCCCAGCATTGCATGTTTTTTGGTTCAAAAGGCATGCAAAGGCGCGCTTATCGAAGGATTTTGTGCACAAAATCATTTATGACTAGTTCAAATTTGATTTTTCCTCACACCTTAGATATTATTAAATACTTCTAGATTCTCTAATGTCTTTCAGCCCTACAAATACTTCTGCCTGACATTTAAATAATGTCTCCTTTGCTTGTAGGACTTTCCAGTGGTAACAGTTGCCCCCTAATGTGTGAGGTATAGGAAGAACTTTATAGAAAAAATACGTTATAGTTTCGTTTCTGTATATTGTGTGTAGAGAGAGAGAGACCTACGTGTAGCTCAGAATTGGAGACACACTACACTGGTTCGAAGAATGACCATGCCCTATGGTACCCCTATAAGAAAATATAATACAATATATACAAATTTTCTATGAGGCGTCCATGTCCCATGCTCGTAATGTTGTGCTAGTTAAACAAATATATTTGATAGATACATCTTTTTTCTGTGTCACTAATATGGTAGTGAGTTGTTGGTTGATTACGATGACTGTTGATGCTCTCAGCTACGTTTTTTCATTGACAATAGGTGGAATTTGGTATCCATATGTGTAAACTTGGAATGGCATAACACTACGCATTATACACATAGGTGCTGGCTGGGACCTTCCCATGTAAGCATTGCTGAAAGAGATGCTTATGAAGGTACAAGTATTCGACAAATTTGATAAAAGTACAATGGTTGTAAGGTATGATACCATCTTGACATGAAATATTTTGTTATATTCGAATCTCATGAGGATTGATGACATCTTGTTGGAAATATGATGCAGAGTGTTGTCCTTGATGGCAACCCACTGAATGAAGATGAAGACATGCGACTGTTGACATGTGTTGTCCTTGATGACAAACCACCTGATGAAGTTATTCTTGACTTGATGGACTTGGTAAATGATGTGAAATGATGTTATATGATGCTGAGTGTTGTCATTGAATGACAACCCACTTGATGAAGAAGATGGCAACTTACTTGATGAAGTAAATCTGATGTATCTACAGTGAGTACAGAAGACAATGAAGAAAAGAATTCAGCATGTGACAGATCTATGATGAAAAGAGTATGTCTCTAGGAATACGCGGATTTTCCTAAGGAAAGTCGCGTATGCACGCGGAAAAGAACGTTCCAAGTCGCGTATGGGTAAAAGCGCTCAAAAAGTGCAAAACCAGGGGTAACCACCATGGTATTATTTTGGCTCATGGTATTGAAAAAGGGGCCCGTGGTATTGAAGGCTCGTGGTATTGGTTTGGCTCATGGTATTGAAAAAGGGACCCATGGTATTGAAAAAGGATAAACCTATATAAGGAGAAGAAATTCATTGTGCAAATCATGAGTGCGGGTGCAAGATGTCTGAGCTTGAATGAATACTTCTCTGTGAAGTAGATCTGAATGGAAAGGGTTACACTTGAAGATAAATCTGAATGTATGATGCACCAATGATGAAGAAGGGGATCTAGATCTGAAATGCACTTGTATCTACTAGATCTGCTTATGGAAGGCCTAGATCTGTGATGAGGGGAAAATCTAGGCGAACATCTGTCTGAAGTGAAAGGGTAAATCTGAACTGAATATCTGATCTGAAGAAGTATGCTGCTCTATAATGATTGAAGATCTATACGCTACTTCGCCGCGGAGGAAGCGCGTATGTACGCGGCTTCGATGAAGTGAAAGCGCGTATGCGCAATGAAATGCATACAGAGCTATACGCTGGTTTGTGTGGACGGAAGCGCGTATATACGCGACATCAGTAAAGGCAAAGCGCGTATGCAAACTAGGGTTTGCTGAAGCAAGGGGTATGAAATATCTGATCTGTTCTACTATGTTTCTGCTATCTGATCTCTGTTGATAAGTATCTCTTGGTGATGTATGTTTGTGCTTAAAAGTATGGAAAGAGTCGAGTCTGAAAATATGATGAAACGTGACCTGCAAGTGTTGTTCTATTGAAGTTGTTGGATCCAGTGTGAAAATTGATGAAACGTGGTCCAAGGTGGTGCTGGGGTTGTAGCCTTCAGTCAGGGGGTTGTAGCTCCCTTCCAGGTGAGGCTGGTAAACGAGATCGGGGGGTCGTAGCTCCCTTCCAGGAGAGGCTGGTAAACGAGTCAGGGGGTTGGAGCTCCCTTCCAGGAGAGGCTGGTAAACGAGCGCAGGTGGGTGCCTGCGTGCTGGTCAAGTCTGCGCCAGCACATATGTTGTAAGATGTTTTTCTCTATAATAAAATATTGAAGGCTGAGCAACTGCAGCGGTGGTTTTCTCCCGACTTGGGTTTCCACCTAAAAATCCTGGTGTTCATGCGTGATGCTTTGTGTGATGGTTTATTCTGTTCTTACTGCACATGTTTACTGTTTATAGAACATCTAATAAATGAATGATGGAATGATATAAGTGAAGAACTAATGGTATAATTAGATCTCTGGGTATACGCGAGTTGCATGAAGGATTTCCACGTATATACGCTAGTTGGCTTCATAAAAGTAGCGTATGGGTTTTAGAGAGTGAAAAAAGTAAAAATTTTGAATATACTGTAAATACTGATTCACCCCCCCCTCTTAGTATTTTTCCCAACAATTGGTATCAGAGCAGGTCCTTGTGGAGAAGCTTGATCGCTTAAAGGAGATCCGTCGCAATGGGAAGTCAAGAAGGAGTAATGTCTATAAAGCCAACTCTATTCAATGGAAGAAATCTGATATTCTGGAAGGTACGTACAAAAGCATATCTGCAAAGTCTTGGTGCAGATGTATGGGCAATCGTGGAAGAAGGTTATCAATACCCAGCAAGTATTCCTACTGATGCAGCAGAAAGGAAGAAGTATGAAACCAATGCCAAAGCAGTAAATGTCTTGCTAGGAAGCATGTCTGAATCAGAATTTGCTAAAGTGATGCAGCTACATTCAGAAAAAGAAATATGGGACAAAATCATTCTAAGCTATGAAGGAGACACAAAGGTAAAAAGTGCAAAACTCCAAACTCTTAGAATTGAATATGAAAATTTGAAGATGCATAGTGATGAGAGTGTTGCCAGTTTCTTTCTTCGTCTGGATGATATTGTAAATCGAATGAGAAATTTGGGTGAAACCATAACTGATACTACTCTCGTGGAAAAGGTCTTAAGATCCTTGACTTCAAAATTTGACTCTAAAGTTTCAGCTATTGAAGAAAGGCAAGATCTGCAATCGCTTACTATTGTTCAATTACATGGTACTCTGACTGCTTTTGAAATGAGACAAGGAGGTCCTTCTCAAATAAGAGAAGCTACTTTTAAGGCATCTACAAAAGGAAAGGAAAAGGAGGTTGTCAAAGAATCCAGCTATGTATCCGATGAAGAAGAAGCAAATTTCGTGAGAAAGCTCCAACTAGGTACTGGAAGATTCAAAGGTAAGCTTCCCTTCAAATGTTTTGAGTGTGGAAAAGTTGGTCATTATGCTGCAAAATGTCCTTATGAAGGAAAAGAAGTAGTAAGAAGGAATAAGAACCGATCTAGCTCTAAGAAAAGTTACTATACTAATGAAGATAGTGATGGGTCATCTAATAGTGAGGAAGAATGTGAAGAAGATCTTAGACTTCTCATGGCATTTGAACAAAAAGAAGAAAATGATACTTTTATGGATGCTCTAGAGGAAAACTATTTTCTTGAAGAAAATAATCAACTCAAAGTACGCTTAGAAGATTACAAAATTCTCTTAGAAGAACAAAAGATAATCAGAGAGACCATTGAAAAGCAGCTTGAAGAAGCAAAGAAACATATTGAAAAACTAGAATGTGAAGCGGTAAGTCAAAGAAAAGAAGTTGAGAAAGCAAAAACCTTGAATCTTAGATTTGCTAAAGGATCTGAAACCTTAGATGAGATCATCAAGGTACAACGTTCTCCTCTTATAAAGACAGGTCTTGGATATACCGGAGAATCTTCTCAAACTTCAACACCAAACTATCTAAAAGCAGTTACAGGTGGTTTACATCATTCAGCCACTCAGCAAGGGAATAAAGGATCTCTACAGGGAAAGCAGGACCATCTCAATTCAAGGAACACTAACAGGGATAGCTTTCAAAGACACTTCAACCAACAGGTAAATTCAAATAGAAGATTCCATGATCGCAGCAATTTCTACTTCAATGGGCAATGTTTCACTTGTCACAATTTTGGTCATAAAGCTATTCAATGTGTTGCATATAAAACCATCATGACAAGAGAAGCAAGAAAGAAAAGGTTGGATACCGAACCAAAGAAGAATACCTATAACAATTTTTCTCCTCTTCAAAGTGAAGTTGAATGTACTTATTGTAATAACTTTGGCCATGAAGAATCTGAATGCAGGAACAAGATCCAGCCAAAAGAACATGTTCCC
Source organism: Pinus albicaulis (assembly GCA_034641835.2). Taxonomy (NCBI): domain Eukaryota; kingdom Viridiplantae; phylum Streptophyta; class Pinopsida; order Pinales; family Pinaceae; genus Pinus; species Pinus albicaulis. The sequence goes on from CM076581.1 coordinate 1,486,902,503, forward strand.
TCAAGCTCTAAAATGTGGAAAAAGAAAGAACCACCAGTTGAAAATTGTGGGATAGCATTATTTGCGGAAGGTGAAGAAAATCAATGGTACATCGATAGTGGGTGCTCAAGACACATGACAGGTGACAAAAGAAAACTTCATACTTATAATGCTCTAGAAAAGGAAAAGAAAGTTACATTTGGAAATGATACTCCTGTTGTAATTAAAGGAAAAGGGTCAGTATTTCTAAAAGAAAAAGTGAAGGCTAAAGATGTCATGTATGTGGATGGATTAAGGCATAACCTGTTAAGTTTTAGTCAAATGTGTGATCAAGGAGCAGAAGTGGTCTTCAGTTCCAAAGAATGTGTGGTTCGTGATCTTGATACAGGTAAAATCATTATAAAAGGAAAAATAAATCCAAGCAACCTGTATGTACTAAACGGCATAGATCAATGTTACTTGAGCAAGTCTTCATAAAATTGGTTATGGCATAGAAGGCTGGGGCATCTGAGTTTCTCTCAAATTAACAAAGCAAGCAGACTTCAAGCTGTTCGTGATCTTCCCAAGATCAATCTTCCATAAAGTACCATATGCAAATCTTGTCAATTTGGTAAGCAGACCAGAGTTCGATTTAATGCCAAAGAAGGATCATCAAGTAAGCCTCTTGAACTCATTCATACTGACATTTGTGGACCTATGAGGAAAAATTCATTACGTGGGGAAGAATACTATATCCTATTTATTGATGATTACTCCAGAATGTGTCATATCGCGTTTATTAAACACAAAGATGAAGCTTTTGAAAAATTTCAGAATTTCAAAGCATTGGTAGAAAATGAATTGGATTTAAAAATCAAGTGTCTTAGATCTGATCAAGGAGGAGAATATTCATCAAATGAATTCTTTGAATTTTGTGAACAACATGGGATTAAAAGATAGTTCTCTGTAGCAGGCACTCCACAACAAAATGGTGTAGCAGAAAGAATGAATAGAACAATTGTTCAAATGGCTAGAGCTATGCTTGTTGACTCTAATGTTCCTGACATGTTCTGGAGTGAAGCAACACGTGCAACAGTTAACATTCTCAACAAGGCTCATGTTCGGGTAAATAGTGACAAAACTCCATATGAACTCCGGTATGGTAATTCTCCCACTGTGAAGCATTTTAAAGTTTTTGGAAGTAGATGCTTTATCAAAAATAATGATGAGAAGCTTGGCAAGTTTGAACCTAGATCAGATGAAGGGATACTTCTTGGTTACTCATCTTCAAGCAAAGCTTTCACATGTTACAATAAGAGGCTTCAAAAGGTTGTTGAATGTATTGATGTTGTTATTGATGAGTCTCCTGCAGCTCCTAAAGAAGAAAAACAAACAACAAAAGAAGATGATAGTGACATATGGCCTTCTACATCAGATGGAAATGATATAGACAATGAATCCAATGAAGAACCTGAAAATGATCTATCTGAAAAAGCTCCATCCAGATACGTTCAAAAGAATCATCCTGAATCTCAGATTATGGGAGACAAGGAATCAGGTGTACGGACAAGGAGAACTTTTGTGGGATCTTCTAGTCATCAGGCACTTCTATCCACAATTGAACCACTCAATGTCAATCAAGCTAGCAAAGATGAAAGTTGGAACCAAGCCATGAATGAAGAGATTGATCAAATTGAAAAGAATGACACTTGGGATCTGGTACCAAGACCACATGATAAAAATGTCATTGGAACTAAATGGATCTTCAAGAACAAGTTAAATGATAATGGGGATATTGTAAGAAACAAAGCTAGACTGGTTTGCAAAGGGTATACTCAACAAGAAGGTATAGACTTTGAAGAAACTTTTGCTCCTGTAGCTAGACTTGAAGCCATAAGAATGTTTCTTGCTTTTTCAAGTTATCAACAAATCAAAGTTTATCAAATGGATGTTAAATCTGCTCTTCTTAATGGTGATCTAGAAGAAGAAGTATATATAGAACAACTGGAAGGATTCATTTTGGGAAATGATGCAAATCTTGTTTGTAGACTTAAAAAGGCTCTATATGGTCTCAAACAAGCTCCAAGGGCTTGGTATTATCATCTTGACAAATATCTTCATCAACAAGGTTTTTCAAAAGGGTCTACTGATAGAAAATTATACACAAAAATTGAAAATGATAAACTATTGATTGTGGTTGTATATGTTGATGATATCATTTTTGGGAGCAACGGAGAATCTTTGAGTCAAAAATTTGCTTCTGTCATGCAGCAAGAATTTGAAATGTCTTTACTTGGGGAACTAACATTCTTTCTTGGCTTGCAAGTGCATCAAAAGGCAAATGGTATTTTCCTATCTCAAGCAAAATATCTTAAGCAAATTCTGAAGAAGTATGGCATGGAAGAATGCAAACCTGTAAGTACACCAACGATAACCGGATACAGTCTCAGTTCTAATGATGATTCTCCCACAGTGAATCAACCAGAGTACAGATCGATGATAGGAAGTTTACTTTATCTCACTAGGACTAGACCAGACATTATGCATGCTGTTGGGATTGTTGGACGGTTCCAAGCTAATCCAAAAGAGTCTCATCTTCAGGCTGTTAAAATAATATTCAAATATCTTCAAGGAACTCAAGACTTTGGTCTATGGTATCCAAGGAATGCTGATCTTACTCTTCATGCTTACACTGATGCAGATTGGGCTGGAAGTGTTGATGATCGGAAAAGCACTAGTGGTGGTGCATTCTACATGGGGCCCCGGTTAGTATCTTGGTTCAGCAAGAAGCAAAATTATATTGCCTTATCAACAGCTGAAGCAGAGTATGTAGCTGCCGCATCTTGTAGCACTCAACTCCTATGGATGATGCAAACCTTGCAAGATTTTCAAATCAAATGTGAAACTCCTATCTCCATTATGTGTGATAATACAAGTGCCATCAGTATCTCAAATAATCCTGTTATGCATTCGAAGACCAAGCACATTCCCATCAAATATCATTTCCTACGTGAACAAGTGCTTGAGCAAAAAGTGAAGTTGGAGTATGTTCCCTCCAAAGAACAAGTTGTTGATATTTTTACCAAACCTCTGCCCAGGGAAGCGTTCGAGTATCTAAGACAGAAGCTGGGAGTGTTCTCTGCCAATCAAAAGAACAAATCTGCATAAATTTTAGAAGATGATAGTGGATACGCGGGTTTCCTGAAACTCAGTTGCGTATATACGCAAGTTCCTGCACAGAAAACCGCGTATGTCTGATTGCTGACAATTTTTGCTTGGAGTCAGCTCTTTTTCAGCACAGCTGCAGTGATGTTTGGTATATCTGATACTGTTTGGTATCTCTGGTGGTGTTCCAGTTCTCATAATTCTATTTCTCACAAAGATGCCTTGATGATTTGTTGGTGAAAGTGTTCAGGACGCACAAACTAAGGGGGAGCCTTAGTCATATGAAAAGAATGCATGGATGCACAGATTCAGGGGGAGTATTAGCGTTGCTGAGTATAATGCATTGTTGGCATTATGATGGTTCTAAAATATGTTCTCATGTGTGAGGAATTTCTGGTGTTGGTCTTAAATGGTCATTTTTGTAATTTGTTGAAAAAGTCTTGTTGAGACTCATGATGTAAATTTGTAATATTCAGTCATGTAAGGACTTGTCAAATTTGTAAACCCACTTGGTTGGGTAGCTGAGTTGTAATGTGTAAACCCACTTGGTTGGGTACTTGATTCTGTTATGTAAATCCACTTGGTTGGATCTTTGATGTAAGTATGAGTCATTGATGATAGGAATGTCATAGAGTCATATACTTCATTGGAAAATATGTTTGAAGATTCAGCATGAACTCAGGGGGAGCTTGGCCACTTCAGTTTATATCAGATCTGTAGAACGCTTCTTCTACATGAGGAGAAAAGGGGGTGAGTGTGTTGGTTTTGATCCGCCCTTTGCCCTTGATGTCAAAGGGGGAGAGTGACATGGTGTTTGAATGCAGATAATGGTGTCAAAGAATTGGGAGAGTAACATGGTGTCAATGTACTTATCTGTTGTAGTAACCAAACACCATCGTGGTTGCCATCAAGTCCAAAGGGGGAGATTGTTGGAAATATGATGCAGAGTGTTGTCCTTGATGGCAACCCACTGAATGAAGATGAAGACATGCGACTGTTGACATGTGTTGTCCTTAATGGCAATCCACCTGATGAAGTTATGCTTGACTTGATGGACTTGGTAAATGATGTAAATCTGATGTGAAATGATGTTAGTTTGCAATATGATGCTAAGTGTTGTCATTGAATGGCAACCAACTTGATGAAGAAGATGGCAACTTACTTGATGAAGTTGTGCTTGTCAGAATATGTTCTTGATGAAGTAAATCTGATGTATCTGCAGTGAGAACAGAAGGGAATGAAGAAAGGAATTCAGAATGTGCTCAAAGTATGATGAAAAGAGTATGTCTCAAGGAATACGCGGATATGTCTAAGGTAAGTCGCGTATGCACGCGGGAAACAACGTTCCAAGTCGCGTATGGGTAAAAGCGCTCAAAAAGAGCAAAACAGGGGTAACCACCATGGTATTATTTTGGCTCATGGTATTGGAAAAGGGGCCCGTGGTATTGAAGGCTCGTGGTATTGGTTTGGCTCATGGTATTAAAAAAGAGGGGCCCGTGGTATTGAAAAAGGATAAGCCTATATAAAGAGAAGAAATTCATTGTGCAAATGATGAGTGTGTGTGCAAGAGGTCTGAGCTTGAATGAATACTTCTCTCTGAAGTAGATCTGAATGGAAAGGGTTACACTTGAAGATAAATCTGAATGTATGATGCACCAATGATGAAGAAGGGGATCTAGATCTGAAATGCACTTGTATCTACTAGATCTGCTTATGGAAGGACTAGATCTGTGATGAAGCGAACATCTAGGCGAACATCTGTCTGAAGCAAAAGGGTAGATCTGAACTGAATATCTGATCTGATGAAGTATGCTGCTCTGTAATGATTGAAGATCTATACGCTACTTCGCCACGGAGGAAGCGCGTATATACGCGGCTTCAGCGAAGAGAAAGCGCGTATGCGCAATAAAATATACACTGAGGTATACGCTGGTTTGTGTGGACGGAAGCGCGTATATACGCGACATCGGTGAAGTAAAAGCGCGTATGCAAACTAGGGTTTGCTGAAGCAAGGGGTATGAAATATCTGATCTGTTCTGCTGTGTTTCTGCTATCTGATCTGTGTTGATATGTATCTGTTGGTGATGAATGTTTGTTCTTAAAAGTATGGAAAGGGTCCAGTATGAAAATATGATGAAATGTGGCCTGCAAGTGTTGTTCTATTGAATTTGTTGGATCCAGTGTGAAAATTGATGAAACGTGGTCCAAGGTGGTGCTGAGGGTTGTAGCCTTCAGTCAGGGGGTTGTAGCTCCCTTCCAGGTGAGGCTGGTAAACGAGATCGGGGGGTCGTAGCTCCCTTCCAAGAGAGGCTGGTAAATGAGTTAGGGGGTTGGAGCTCCCTTCCAGGAGAGGCTAGTAAACGAGCGCAGGTGGGTGCCTGCGTGCTGGTCAAGCCTGCGCCAGCACATATGTTGTAAGATGTTTTCTCTATAATAAAATATTGAAGGCTGAGCAACTGCAGTGGTGGTTTTCTCCCCTCTTGGGTTTCCACCTAAAAATCCTGGTGTTCATGTGTGATGCTTTGTGTGATGGTTTATTCTGTTCTTACTGCACATGTTTACTATTTATAGAACATCTAATAAATGAATGATGGAATGATATCAGTGAAGAACTAATGATATAATTAGATCTCTCGGTATACGCGAGTTGCATGAAGGATTTCCACGTATATACGCTAGTTGGCTTCATAAAAGTAGCGTATGGGTTTTAGAGAGTGAAAAAGGTAAAAAGTTTGAATATACTGTAAATACTGATTCACCCCCCCCTCTCAGTATTTTTCCCAACACATCTATGGGAAATGATGTCTCCCACAGTGCCACCTGAGGATGCCCCTTTTATGGAGAGGGGTGATCCAAGGTACCACTTCCTTTCTGGAAAATAGGTGTTGAAGTCGACAAAAAGGAAACCTCAACTGAACGAGAGGGTGACTGATTCAGGGGATCAATATCCTGGATGTGATGCATTTAACACAAGCATGATGGCGATATATGACTAAAAAATGATGATGGGGATTCAGTGGCCCAAGGTCAGAGTATGAAAAGCAGCTTGGCGGCAGTCATAACCATTTCTGATGGTGAAATCCCTGGAGTCGGTAGGACTTCCAGGGTGGGTATAAACTAGTTATGAATGTCAGGGTGGCTTTTGCATGAGGGTGTGATACTTTGAACAAGGGTGACTAGGGACTGATGCCATGGGGGGAAAATGAATGAGTAGGTGGTGAACATAGTGCGTCGTTTGCGGTCTTTCTACACTTACCAAAAGAATAAAATAATGAGGTTTGGTTTGTAAAAAAAACAGAGATGGGTGCCAAAAAGCATGAAAGTTTTCGCTCAATGATGACGTGAGGAAGTTTTGTTGCTGAGGGTGGGGGGCCCATTGGTTGGTCTCATGTGTGGGGTTGATGAAGCGGATGAAAAAGTATCACAAATGGAATTATGTGGGTGGAGGTATGGTGGGCCAAATGCAAGGCGCGATAGTGCACCTTCAATTTGCTTGCACAACCTGTTCATCTGGGAAAGGGGTTTTATTTTTTATGGTAAAACTTGACCTTATGCATGGTGGATGAATGGGCATGAGGTGCTTCCTGGACTATAGTTGTATGGCTAGGCATCACTATTTTTTGTGATATATGGTCTACATTGGGTGACGACCACCATGGAGGGGGGGAGGCTCTATCGACCAACGAGAATGCTTATCATGTGTAGGGCAAGGTGATGATAAGAACATTCAAATATGTCTAACCTATGGTTAATTTCTTATGGATAAATAATTTCAGGATATGTAGAGTTTTCTGGGACTCTATCATGCTAGGGGTAGAATGATACCTGCTCTAGAACTTCCAGTGGGTGGAGTTGTTGACGGTTTGCGTTTTTTCCTGCAAAAAAAACTACCTAAAGTGAACGAATATTCTTTATCCAATATTATTGAGACACATGAGCTTTAAAAAAAAAATATGAGAGAGGGCATACCTCCTAACGCAGGAAAAATTATTTTTTCAGGAGTGCAAATGTGTGGCATCGCCTCTGTTTGTTATGGAGTGCTCATCACAGTGTTTCTTTCGGTTCAGAGAATAGGCCTTCTAAGCTCTCATTATGGTCCTCGAATTTTTTTGAAAAAGGGAATATATAGGTGAATATGGCCCTAATTCAATTCATTTGTACTTATTGATTTTTTAGAGAGGTCACAGGCTTCTGCGGAGCAGTTCTTGCCATTGCGGTCAGCTTGAGCAACAGGGATTAGTGATATCATGCCCAGGTAACCTCCATGACGTCATATACTTTAATTTTTTTAGTATGAGGGTAATGGGGTCCATACAAAACTGGTTTGTATGGATCCTAAGCCATTTTTACCCTAGATTGTGCATGCGATCAGGGTAAGATCACACCTTCTGCATGCAATTTTTGGGTTTTGGATGCTTTAAGTGCTCTTTTCCTCTCTTTTTTCAGGCCTTATGCACACCTGTGAGAAATACAGGCACACGTTCAATGCACATATGTGAGGGACAAGCGCGCAAAAGAGACAACTCCTATTTTTTGATGTTTTTTCTATTGCTGATGGGTTCTTGTTTGGATAAAAGGCTATTGTGGAGGGAGCAGGATTGGCCAGACCTCCATACTGCATTAGTGGCCGATGGTCAGGTGCAATGAAAATTGGTGCAATGGGGTCTCCTAAAGTTTATGGAGAATGACCTTCTTGTTGGAAATATGATGCAGAATGTTGTCCTTGATGGAAACCCACTAAATGAAGATGAAGACATGCGACTATTGACATGTGTTGTCCTTGATGGCAAACCACTTGATGAAGTTATTCTTCACTTGATGGGCTTGGTAAATGATGTAAATCTGATGTGATATGATGTTTTGATGCTGAGTGTTGTCCTTGAAAGACAACCCACTTGATGAAGATGATGACAACTTACTTGATGAAGTTGTGCTTGATAGAATATGTCCTTGATGAAGGAAATCTGATGTATCTACAGTGAGTACAGAAGGCAATGAAGAAAGGATTTCAGCATGTGCTATTTATATGATGAAAAAGAGTATGTCTCTAGGAATACGTGGATTGGTCTAGGGGAAGTCGCGTATGCACGCAGGAATAAACGTTCCAAGTCGCGTATGGGTAAAAGCGCTCAAAAAGTGCAAAACCAGGGGTAACCACCATGGTATTATTTTGGCTCATGGTATTGAAAAAGGGGCCCATGGTATTGAAGGCTCGTGGTATTGAAAAAGGGGCCCATGGTATTGAAAAAGGATAAACCTATATAAGGAGAAGAAATTCATTGTGAAAATCAAGAGTGTGGGTGCAAGATGTCTGAGCTTGAATGAATACTTCTCTCTGGAGTATATCTGAATGGAAAGGGTTACAATTGAATGAAGGATATAAATGTATGATGCACCAATGAAGGAGTGATGAAGAAGGGGACCTAGATCTGAAATATACTTGTATTTTCTTATGGAATGACTAGATCTGTGATGAGGCGAACATCTAGGCGAACATCTGTCTGAAGTAAAAAGGTAAATCTGAACTGAATTTTTGATCTGTAGAAGTACGCTGCTCTATAATGATTGAATATCTATACGCTACTTCGCCGCGGAGGAAGCGCGTATATACGCGGCTTCACTGAAGTGAAAGCGCGTATGCGCAATGAAATACATACAGAGGTATACGATGGTTTGTGTGGACGGAAGCGCGTATATACGCAACATCAGTGAAGGGAAAGCGCGTATGAAAACTAGGGTTTGCTGAAGCAAGGGGTATGAAATATCTGATCTATTCTGATGTGTTTCTGCTATCTGATCTGTGTTGATAAGTATCTGTTGGTGATGTATGTTTGTGCTTAAAAGTATGGAAAGGGGTCCAGTCTGAAAATATGATGAAATGTGGCCTCGTGAAGTGTTGTTCTATTGAAGTTGCTAGATCCAGTTGTGAAAATCAATGAAACGTGGTCCAAGGTGGTGCCGAGGGTTGTAGCCTTCGCCGTGGGGTTGTAGCTCTTCCAGTGAGGCCGGTAAACGAGCACGGGGCCGTAGCTCCCTTCCGTGAGGCCGGGTAAACCTAGGCCGGGGGTTGGAGCCCCTTCCAGAGGCTCTTCGGTAAACGAGTGTGTGGGTGCCCGTTGCCGATAAAGTCTGCGCGCACATATGTTGTAAGATGTTTTCTCTATAATAAAATATTGAAGGCTTAGCAACTGCAGCGGTGGTTTTCTCCCAACTTGGGTTTCCACCTAAAAATACTGGTGTTCATGTGTGATGCTTTGTGTGATGGTTTATTTTGTTGTTAATGCACATGTTTACTGATAACTTAACATCTGATGAATGATATATGTGAAGAACTAAGTTAATAAATATCTACATATCTAGATCTCTGATAATACGCGAGTTGTATGAAGGATATCCGCGTATATATGCGAGTTCACTAAAGGAAAGTAGCGTATGGGTTTTAGAAAGTGAAAAAGTAAAAAGTTTTGAATATGCAGTAAATACTGATTCACCCCCCCCCCCCTCTCAGTATTTTTCCCAACAATTGCATCGAGGGGCTCTTTTGAGTGGTGGCTTGATCGCTGGAAGAAGATCCGTCGCAATGGGAAGTCAAGAAGGAGTGATGTCTATAAATCCACCTCTATTCAATGGAAGCAATCTGATATTCTGGAACGTACGAACAAAAGTGTATCTGCAAAGTCTTGGTGCAGATGTATGGGAAATCGTGGAAGAAGGCTATCAATACCCGGCAAGTATTCCTACCGAGGTAAATTAAAGGAAGACGTATGAAACCAATGCCAAAGGTAGAGAATGTCTTGTTAGGAAGCATGTCAGAATCGAATTTGCTAAAGTGACACACCTACATTTAGCAAAAGAAATATGGGACAAATCATTTTATTATGAAGGAGACACAAAGGTAAAAAGTGCAAAACTCCAAACTCTTAGAATTGAATATGAAAATTTGAAGATGCATAGTGATGAAAGTGTTGCCAGCTTTCTTTTCTTTCGTCTAGATTATATTGTAAATCGGATGAAAAATTTGGGTGAAAACCATAACTGATAATACTGGGTGGAAAAGGTCTATAATATTGACTCAGAACATGACTCTAAAGTTTCAAATCCTATTAAAGCAGCAACTAACATCTCAGTCCTTACTATTGTTCAATTACATGGTACTCCGACTATCGCTTTTGAAATGAGACAGGAGGTCCTTCCTCAAATAAGAGAAGCCGTTTTTAAGTAAGGCACCTACAAGAGGAAAAGAAAAGGAAGTTGTCAAAGAATCCAACTATATATCTGATGAAGAAGAAGCGAATTTCGTGAGAAAACTCCAACTAGGAACTGGAAGATTCAAAGGTAAGCTTCCCTTAAAATGTTTTGAGTGTGGAAAAGTTGGTCACTATGCTGGTAAATGTCCTTATAAAGAAAAACATGGTAAAGGAAAACAATTTGAAAAGAGGAAGAGTTATTATGCAAATGAAGATGATGATGAAGTGTCCAATGAAGATGAAGAAGATTATGACCAAGCTCTACAAGTGCTCATGGCAAAGAAGCAAAAGAAGAAGGTTACTCGAAGAAAGATCTCTCAGAAAACATGTATAGTAGAAATTGACGAAGATAGTGAAAGTAAAGTTGTGGATCTAGAAGAAGCTCTCAAAATTAAAGTTGAAGAACTACAAAGTTCATCTAAGAAGCAAGAAACTATCAACAAAGAGATGATCTCTCAAATGAAAGATCAAATAGAAATGTTGAATGGACAGGTGGAAAAGTATCAAAGGTTTCATACTTATGCATCCAATCGAATTAAAGAACTAGAAGCAGAAATCAATGATCTAAATGAAGATCTCGAAAAATCAAACAAGAAGAATGAAGGACTTGAAGCTGCAGTCATCTCTCTACAAACAAATCTTGAAGCATCAAGTAAGAAGATTGAGGAACCTCTACAAACATTTGAAAAGGAAGGCCTTGAAGTACAAATCATCTCTCTCAAAGAAGATCTGGAAAAACCAAATAAGAAGAATGAAGAGCTGGAACAAACATGTGAAGAAAACGAAAATTGGCTGAAAGAAGAGATTCTAAATCTGAAGGATCAAGTAGAAGATGGAAGAAGGAAAGAAGAAAGCATGACAATGCAATGTCAAGCCTTGGAGGTTGAGGTAAACATTCTCAAAGGTAAATTAGAAGAAAAGGTAAAACTTTTGAGGTTTCATGATAGTACTAATATTTTGGACAATATTCTGAGTAATCAAAGGTCTCCTGCTATCAAACTTGGTCTTGGTTTCCATGAAATTGTTAAAGGAGAATCTAGCTCTCAAGGAGGTGCTAAAGAATCAAAGGACATCAATGCAAAATCTGAAGTGTTGAAAGAGTCAAAATATCATCCAACAATCATGAATTCTCAAAGGAATCAATTCAAGAACGTTGAATGTTTTAAATGTCATAACTATGGGCATGTTGCAGCAAATTGCAGAAGCAGAACAATTCAGCCACAAATAAACAAGTACTCTGGTAGCTTCAAGGGATATTGTTTCTCATGTAACAAGTATTGACATAAAGCAGCTGATTGTAAAAGGAGGAAGATCAAAAATACTCATCATGATTCTTATGCTTATTTCTCTGGACACATGAGATTTTATTCTTGTAACAAGTATGGACATGTAGAAAAGGAATGTAGGTTGAACAGATATGAGAAATTGGATAATTTCCAGCACACAAATAGAAAATTTAAACAAATCTGGAAAAAGATGGAGGGATGGAATAAGAATCAATCTAGAGAAGAAAAGGACCTTTTTGTGGATGCTCTAGAAGACAATGATTTTCTTGAAGAAAACACTCAATTCAAGATGGAGGACCGATCAGAAACGTAGGGAATTCTGGAATTTACTCAGCTATCTCATTTCTAAAATGACTTTTCTTATTGGCCGGCAGTAAAATGTGATGGGATGCGGCAATGTATCCTCACAAGGGGAGCAATGTATGATGACTCTCATGGTTGATTTGATTGTTCTGGTTATGTTTACTTCTGACAGCGCATCTGATGTGGAAAGGACAGGTACAGGAGGTACAAACTCAGGAGGAAATGAAGGAAGATGAAAACTTTCTATGCTTCACTTTCCATACGCGGGTTATATTAACAAAAGTCGCGTATACACGCGAGTTCCAGCAGACACAGTCGCGTATGCATTGATGATAAGAGAATTTATATGATAGCCGAAGATCTGGAGCAGAGGTTCAGTGGCGACTACCGACCGCGATGATTGCAGAATCGTTAGCATTATTCTAGTTATACTCATGATAATGAAATGATACATGGGTTCTTGTGTTGAAGATTATGGATGAAGCCTGCTTGCTTTATGATGAATAGCATTCGTTGTTGAGAGGAAAGTCTTATAATTCAGAGATGAGGACAAATCATGCTGAGATTTTTGTTGATGACTTGCTGTTGAAGGTGCTTCAGATTGCACAAGCTAAGGAAGAGCACTGGTTTAGGGGGAGCAGCAAGTTGAATACTAATGATTGCATTGTTGGCAATATGACTGCCTATTCTTTGGTTTTTGTGGTACTCCTGCTCAAATGATGATGACTTGGTACATGGTTTATTATGATGAGTTTTTGAGCCCTGGTTGCTGATAAGTATCTTTTGTACTCACACATGGATGAGTTGGATTTCATTTGATTTAAATCATGCAAAGTGTGTTACTATGGTTGAGAGATCTTTTTCCTACATATGTTACTTCATGTTAAATCTTGAAGATCATGGTGATGTTGGACCACATGGATGAGTGCTTGACACCTATGTGAAGATGTTGTTCTGATATGAGAATCTCTCTTGGAAAGATTGTATTGATGCTGCAAAGAATCTGAAGGCTTGGTTACTATTGTGTTTATACAACCGCTGACGCCTGATGACACCACTAATCGCTCTATCTATCTTTAGTCCAGTGAAGCATTCAAATATCTCAGAAAGAAGCTGAACACTGTCTTTTCCTCACACAGGATCAGATCTGGTCAAAATATAGAAGATGGTAGTGGATACGTGGGTTTCCTGAAACACAGCCACGTATATACGCGAGTTCATGCACAGAAAACCGCGTATGTCTGATTGCTGACAAATTTTGCTTGGAGTCAGCTCTCTTCAGCACAGTTACAGTGCTATTTGGTATCTCTGATACTGTCTGGTATCTCAGGTGGTGTTCCAGTTCTCGTAATTCTATTTCTAGTGATTTGATGAAGATGTTTTGATGATTTGTTGGTGAAAGTGTTCAGAATGCACAAACTAAGGGGGAGCCTTAGTCATATGGAAAGGTTGCTTGGATGCACAGATTCAGGGGGAGCATTAGCTTTGCTGAGTGTAATGCATTGTTGGCATTATGATGGTTCTGAAATGTGTTCTTTTTCTTGAAGTCTTTCTGGTGTTGGTCATATTTGTAATTTGATGAAAAGGTCTTGTTGAGACCCATGATGTAAAATTGTAATATTCAGTCATGTAAGGACTTGTCAAATTTGTAAGCCCACTTGGTTGGGTAGCTGAGTCAAATATTGTAAACCCACTTGATTGGGTAGCTGAGTCAAATTTGTAAACCCACTTGGTTGGGTAGTTGAGTCTCTTATGTAAATCCACTTGGATGGATATTTGATGTAAGTGTGAGCCATTGATGATAGGAACTTCATAGAGTCATGTACTTCTTTGGAAAATATGTTTGAAGATTCAGCATGAACTCAGGGGGAGCTTGGTCACTTCAGTATATACCAGATCTGCAGAATGCTTCTTCCACATGAGGAGAAAAGGGGGAGAGTATGTTGGTTCTTGATCCGCCCTTTGCCCTTGATGTCAAAGGGGGAGAGTGACATGGTGTTTGAATGAAGAGAAAGAATGGTGTCAAAAAATTGAGAGAGTGACATGGTGTCATTGGATTCTTAATGTACCTATCTGTTGCGGTAACCAAACACCATCATGGTTTCCATCAAGTCCCAAGGGGGAGATTGTTGGAAATATGATGCATAATGTTGTCCTTGATGGCAACCCACTAAATGAAGATGAAGACATGCGACTGTTGACATGTGTTGTCCTTGATGGCAAACCACTTGATGAATTTATTCTTGACTTGATGGACTTGGTAAATGATGTAAATCTGATGTGATATGATGTTTGTTGAAAATATGATGTTGAATGCTGTCCTTGAAAGACAACCCACTTGATGAAGATAATGGCAACTTACTTGATGAAGTTGTGCTTGATAGAATATGGTTTGATGAACTAAATCTGATGTATCTACAGTGTGTACAAAAGGCAATGAAGAAAGGATTTCAGCATGTGCTAATTCTATGATGAAAAAGAGTATGTCTCTAGGAATACGCGGATTGGCCTAGGGGAAGTCGCGTATGCATGCGGAAAGGAACATTCCAAGTAGCGTATGGGAAAAATCACTCAAAAAGTGCAAAACCAGGGGTAACCACCATGGTATTGACCCAATGTATTGGGTAATGATTCGCCTAATTGACCTCGTCCAGGAATACCATCGGAAGTAATGTGGTTTTGGCTCATGGTATTGAAAAAGGGTAAACCTATATAAGGAGAAGAAATTGATTGTGCAAATCATGGGTGTGGGTGCAAGATGTCTGAGCTTGAATGAATACTTCTCTCTGGAGTATATCTGAATGGAAAGGGTTACAATTGAATGAAGGATCTGAATGTATGATGCACCAATGAAGGAGCGATGAAGAAGGGGATCTAGATCTGAAATATACTTGTATTTGCTTATGGAATGACTAGATCTGTGATGAGGCGAACATCTAGGCGAACATCTGTCTGAAGTAAAAAGGTAAATCTGAACTGAATATCTGATTTGTAGAAGTATGCTGCTCTATAATAATTGAAGATCTATACCTACTTCACCGCGGAGGAAGCGCGTATATACGCAGCTTCGCTGAAGAGAAAGCGCGTATGCGCAATGAAATACCTACAGAGGTATACGCTGGTTTGTGTGGACGGAAGCGCGTATATACGCGACATCAGTGAAGGGAAAGCGCGTATGCAAACTAGGGTTTGCTGAAGCAAGGGGTATGAAATATCTTATCTGTTCTGCTGTGTTTCTGCTATCTGATCTGTATTGATATGTATCTGTTGGTGACGTATGTTTGTGCTTAAAAATATGGAAAGGGTCCAGTATGAAAATATGATGAAATGTGGCCTGCAAGTGGTGTTCTATTGAAGTTGTTGGATCCAGTGTGAAAATTGATGAAACGTGGTCCAAGGTGGTGCTGAAGGTTGTAGCCTTCAGTCAGGGGGTCGTAGCTCCCTTCCAGGTGAGGCTGGTAAACGAGATCGGGGGTTCGTAGCTCCCTTCCAGGAGAGGCTGGTAAACGAGTCAGGGGGTCGTAGCTCCCTTCCAGGAGAGGCTGGTAAACGAGCGCAGGTGGGTGCCTGCGTGCTGGTAGAGTCTGCGCCAGCACATATGTTGTAAGATGTTTTCTCTATAATAAAATATTGAAGGCTGAGCAACTGCAGCGGTGGTTTTCTCCCGACTTGGGTTTCCACCTAAAAATCCTGGTGTTCATGTGTGATGCTTTGTGTGATGGTTTATTCTGTTGTTACTGCACATGTTTTCTGATAACTTAACATCTGATGAATGATATATGTGAAGAACTAAGTTAATAAATATCTGCTTATCTAGATCTCTGCTAATACGCGAGTTGTATGAAGGATATCCGCGTATATACGCGAGTTTACTAAAGGAAAGTAGCGTATGGGTTTTAGAAAGTGAAAAAGTAAAAGCTTTGAATATGCAGTAAATACTGATTCACCCCCCCCCCCCTCTCAGTATTTTTCCCAACAGTTCTTTAGTCATAGGATCAACTATTGCATTACTTGATCCGGTGTTGGAACAGGCGGCGCAACGTGTTTGTGTTGCATGGGACTGACCTTGCTATCCATCCTGAGATGGATATATACTTTGTGACTGAGCTACCACCTCAGGGTGAGGTGTTGCAGTATCCACTCCCTTCTGTGAGGGTGGACATTGAGAGGTTCTCGGCGTGTCATTGTGGCGGGACGCCCCTTACAAAGGGGTGCATATCCATTGCCTCTGTGACAGATTTAGCCGAGGTGGCTATTGTGTGACTTGTAGGGTCATTGGCTCCACATCGAGAATTGAGCCCACAGGTTGGGGTCTTGCGTCGGCTGAGGGCGGGGCACTTTTCAATTTTTCCTGCTTCTGATATGACAGGATGATGGCGCAATTTCAAAAGGTTCGGAATGGATCAAAGTTGTTTGTGTACACTAGTATTTTATGCAGCATCATGTACAAGACGGTGGTGTTATTGAGACTGGTGGTTGTGGTGCCTCCTGGGGGGCCACGGGAGCCTCACATGAGGAGGTGGGTGCCTCTGATGCCATGGGGAAGTGGGGGTTATTGTGGGGCATTACTAGAATTCCATGATAGCGGCATGGTTTGAGGTCATCCCAGAGATGTTTCTGCCATTCCCATATGCAGGGGTGCACTTTCGAGGGGATCCAAAGATGGGTCTCCCTCTTAGCTATGTTTGCGGACCAACATGTATGTTTTTATATTTTCTACATTTATTTGAGTATATATGTTTTTATGTCTTTTGATGGTGATACTGACATAGTTTTGGTTACTATTGCAGATGTTGGCGAGGTAGGTCACCCCGTGGCTCAATTGGTTGGCCACGGTCCTCTTAGGAGATCTCGGGGGGGGGTCGTGGGGGGCTGGTAGAAGACCCTCCACATCCTCAGGGTGGTTGACCTGGTGGTGGTAATGATCCTTTGGGAAAGCGTAGCAACTCGGCTACTTCCAGGGCTGCGACCAAGTGAGTTCGTTCTGATGCGAAGGCAACGTGTGTTGATGCGACGGAGGCTCGCATTACTGAGCTGACTATTCACGTGTTAGTTCTAGAGGATTCCTGGGATCGAGTGGACCGCTTGACGAGGGGATGCCTTCTCAAGGCCTTCTCAATGACCTCGAGGAGGTCTGGCTGGAGATGCTGATGGCCTGGGAGAGGGGCTATTGGCCTATTTTACGTTGGGTGGTAGCCTTGGTTTTGATAGCGGCTCCAGTAGTGGTACCGGGAGCAGTAGTGGGTCCAAGTGCCCCACTTGGGGGAGCATCGCCCTATATTTTATTTATACATGGGGAAAGAACCCATTATGGGGATGCTTCCCCTATTTTTGATGACTTTTTGTGTATCTTTGGGCTGACTGATGGGTCAGAGACACCATCTTTTATACTCAGACACATACACTATGATATATATAAGAGAGATATTTTTTGTGGATCTGCATGTTGTGCCCCCGAATTCTTCTTATTGATGATGTTATGATGATGGATGTCTAAGTTTTTTGTTTTTTAATGTATGATGGTTTATTCGAGATGCATTCTAGTTTAGAGTATTGTTAGCTATGCGATCAACTGTTTGATTTTGACTCCTTGGTACATGTGTAAATGTAATGTAGTGATTGTTTGCTTAATATTTTTGCATGCAAATATTTTCTAAATATATGTGAATCTCTTATCTCAAATGTTTGGTTTATCTACGACACTACTAATTGGGAATCGAGGTAGACATTCATATGGCATATGCCCTGATGGAGGGAGTCGCACATAAGTCCAATAATGGTGTCATTTTCTGCCTGATTTTTTGTGGTTGAACTGATATGCACAACATTTGTGTAGAGTGGTGATTGGTCAGTGTGATAGATAACCTAGGTTGCTACTGCTAAAATTTTAGACCATCTTGATGCTCCATCAGCAAATCCGAAGTAAGGTTCAGGTTGTTAATCCATTGTGGCATTGTAGCGTGTTTTGTAATAAGTCTTTTGGTAAAAAGTTTTAATTGATTGGGTTTGTGTACATTGACTCTAGGGTAGTGCCTTCTTGGCCCTTATGGGTATAAATTCTTGAGGTAAAGGCCATTGATGGGGTTGTTGAGGTGTGTCCCATCCGGTTCCGTCAAGATGTATGGCTCTTGGCGAAGGAAATTTTTTACGATGTAGGGTCATTTCCACAAGCTTTCGAACTTTCTTGGCCCTAGGGCTTCTTTTGCAACATCATAGCGGAGGACTAGTTCTCCCTCGGTGAATGAGCGAGGGTTTATGTGGTAATCAAATGATGATTTTACCCTTTTATTATGGGCCTCATTGTGTTGCAGAGACTATCTTTAGCTTTTGTCGATGAGCTCTAGTTGTACTAGGCACTATTATAGAGGTTGGATATCATCGAGGAGTTCGATGGCTACATACAAATTCGGGATTTCATGGAAATCAATGCAAAAGTGGAAGGACCCTAAATTTTTGTGATAGGAATAAGGTGGGTGTCCTAGGATGGGGGTCGACTGCAATCCTATTCCCGGTATATGATAATACAAATTGTATGTGGTTTATCGTGTCGTTGGAATTTGGTGGGGGAAGAATCTCAGTGATGGGAGTTTGTGTAAGCGCAAAGTTGGGTCCCCTGTTAGGATGGTCAATTTCCTGTTGGTGGAAAGTGTCCCTCTTGAGAAGGTGCTTGAATGTTTCCATTAGCGGGTATGCCTTTGATTCATGGTTTTGGCCAATGTAGATGGTGCATGGTACCACTATTCCAACGGAGTAGATTGTGTGGGAACCAACACTACTCTTCATCTTGTGTTGAAAATGCAGCAAGATGATGGAGCTTAGTGAAATGAAGTCACCTTCACTAAGTGGGTTCGCAGGCAAATTCTGGCGCAAAGTCTATTTTTAGACTATGTCTATTTTTAGACATATGGAGCATGGTCCAGGGGTTGCAGTATGTTATTCTTCGAGTATTGGTCATGTTGGTAAAAATAGATGGACCTCTATTTTTTGACCTATAGGTCGAAGTCTATATTTAGACTGCCTATCCTAAAAATAGGGAAGTCAAATATTATTTTCCCTTAATAATATTTGGACTATAAACTTTAGTTTACTCTCTTGGAGCACTTCAGTTCGAGCCTTGGAAGTGGCTCATGCATATGAAAGAGGAATTACGCTATTCCTATGGGTTTGGTGAGCTCATGCATGGTTGAATTCAGTTAGGACTTCAACATGCAAGCAAGGCATAAGTTTGGTTGAGTTGATGAGACAAAACAGTGGAGTTGTAACTGTTTAACATAGTTGAACTAGTTGAGATTAGTTTAACTAGCTAATCAACTAGTAATGAGTGGAGTGAATTAAATATTATTTAATTCATTAATTAGTAACTCATTATTCAACTCAAGAGAATATACATCACACCATGTACAATATTGTATGGACAGCCAAAGGGAGACCAAATGAAAGAGGTAGATGAAAGGGTGGAGTTAGCACAAAGATGGCATCAGCTATATATGATTTGTGCACCACACTTGGAGGAATTTCCCATGATGATTGCACTGTCAAGCCAAGGAGATTCGAACCTTGGATCTCTATTTAGACAGGCCATGATTGCGCAATAGAGGAAAGGAAATTGGTGGGGAGTTTTGAACCAGTAACCTGTTCAAAACCAAGCTAGTTTGTGTGTAACTTCATGAGAAAGTACTAAGTACTTGTGAGGAGTATTGTACTGATTGTGTTAAATGTTTTCTCCATTATAATATACACAATAGCTATGGGGTTTTCAGCTATAAGCTTTCCCCATACTTATTGTGTTAATGTGTATGATGATTTGATGTGCTATCGCTTGTTTTATTTCCGCATGTGTGATGATCTGAGTGGAAGAGATTATGTGTTGCATATAAATTCGAATTGTATGTGAATATGATAGTCTCGGTGGATAATTAATCATTATTCAGTAAATTTCTACATCTTGGATGTGGATGCTTGGAAAGGATCTCTTGTAGAAGAGGAGGTATTTTGCTTCCATTTCCATGTCGTTGGCTTGGGTGCGTCTAGCTCTTTGGTGGAGTGTAGACATAACGATTCTCTTTCCTCTTTGAGCTTAGGGAGTTACTCACATTTAATCGTATGGTGAAAGTGCGAACGGATTCGGTAATAGCTATGCGTGATCTTCTCTTAGTTAGAGAGAAGTCTCGGTGGTTGAGAAGAGACTGTACGAACACTTCTTGCGAGGGGCTTCAGTTCTTTACACTAATTGACCCAGTGGTCATTCAAGTCACATAGTTTTCATGTTATCCTTGGTTTGGTCTGGGTCATGTTTGGTTGGTGCGTCATCCTAGTCTGCCCACTATGCCGATGTAGGTGTGGGGTTGTTGGTCTGGGGGTGATGTACTTTCTATATCGTTCGAGTTCATCATCTCGTTTCTTCTGTATTGTATGAACCATATCAATGAGCAGACAAACTCACGGGATATAGGTACAAAAATTTCCATAGTGATTTCCTTGACACACTGGGAAAAATAGCCTAGATATGAGGGTACCAACATGCTCAGTTTCTGGTCTGGCAGGGTACCAGTGTCGTAACACTACTAAATTATGGCAAGTGGCAACCACCTGATTGGATGTTTTACATATCGCACATGTTGGTGTTTTCTGCAGAGAGCGGTTGGGGGTGACTAAGGGATCCCTGAGTGGTCGCTTTTCAACTGACAAGAATAGGATGGATCTGTGTGTCACATCTTCTTGGGTTGTCAATTTTTTCATGGATTTCGAGTTTGTGCCATCTCCTTGGGAGAGGTGGTCTATAGCTGAGCATAAGCTAGCGAGTGCTAATCAAAATCGAGGGATATAGTGGAGATTTTCTAGAAGGTGGTTGTCGGTGCATAAAGGACATGTAAATTTTGTTGCCCACAATCCAATGTAGTAATCTCGTTATATGGGATACCATCTGTGGGTGAGTTCCAAGCATGTGCATTCTTCGATGAAGTGACCACGTTCATTGCACAACGTGCAGCGTATGATAGGGGGGGGGAATATTAATGGGAATATTTCTAATGATTGTTGTTCCTCCTATAGGTATAGGATGGTATGAGTCTCATCTCCATAAGACTGGGTGGGGGGATCCTCTTGATAGGATCGCTCGATGGCATGCAAGGCATCCCTATATCACGAGATTTCTAGGCAACGATGATTATAGTTCCCATAACCGTTATAGATAGCACATGTGTGATTGGTACACAATGCTTTGCCTTTGCCCTTGGTGGCAGGTTCCTTTTTACAGGAACGTGGTGTCACAATGTCTGCCTAAGCCAAGGAACAGTTTTAATTCATCCACCTCTAGGAAGATATGGGTAGGGTGTCATATTACGTCGCATATGGCGCAGATTGGTGATTCCTATTATGTGGTGGGGGTCTTCATCTTCTTTCCTTTTCTCTCATTTTTCTTAGTCGTAGTTATCAGTTTTGAAATGGAAATTTCCTTTGCAGGGATGTTTTCGACCATTTCCTGAATGGTTGGTGCCTCATCAGGACTGAGGAGCTTTAACTCTGTGGTAGTGATGTGTGTGGCTCCTGTCCCATTTCAGGGAAGGAGATACCAAAATGGTATTGCAAATGATATGTTTGGTAACACCATTATTTCGAAAACCTATTGGGATACGAAACCAGTTGGGGGTAGAGGAAAGGGGTTTGGGAAGCAAGGTAGGCTAGGGAGGCTACTGTGGTCGAGGTCTCGGTGTCATTACTGCTTGTTTCCATGTCCTAGCTAGCTTTGGCACTTGAGGTGGACATCATGCACACTGGAGCTCCTGTGACATTGGGTGATGACTCGGGTATGATGGGGGGATATCCTAGGAATGATCCTAGGATGGTCAACGGTTTGAACTGGCCAAGGCCATATCTTGGTACCATGAAAGTGTGTCTACGGATGTATCTACGTAGGGTAGAATGACATCATTATTTTCTATGGGACACTTTTCTCTATTTTTTAATTGGTCAACAGTAACGATGCGGTCCTCATGGGGGAACATCATAGTTCCAAAGATGGAGGAGGTAATAGCTGACATGGCGTACATATAACTCCCACCAAGGAGTATATTATAGTACAAGTGGACATCCAAGACTTCAATTTCTATAAGGATCATATTTCTAGCTAAGCAGACTAAGACGTTTTGGTAGAGGCTGAAGGGAGTTGAAGGGAAATCATCGTATGCTATAAGTGTGATGTCTGATGGCTTTAGCTTGGGAGACCCTAAATTTTTTCAAACGTTCTTTGACATGATGCATGTGGATGTACCCTCGTCGATGACACATCAATGAATGGTAATATTTTGGACCGATAATAGTATCTGAAACTTGACCATCGAAGGAAGCCTAGGGGTGGCTTTGTCTAAATCAAAATCCATTAGGTGTGTATCGATAGGGTCAATAGCACCTAACGCAAAAATCGAGTCTTCCCATTGCTTTGGGCATGACTATAAAACTTCCAAAGATAACATAGCAGTGGGAGATTGAGCTAAATCATCCTCAATGTTATAATTATGGGCTAATTTGGAATAGTTTCCTCCTCGCCTAGTTGGTCCCTTAACCATCTTCGGCAAAGGTTTGATAGGCATCTTTGATATGGTCAAAGGTGCAGTTGGTGCACTAGTACTAGCCCCTGACATGTTGGTGTCTGGTGGGGTATCATAATTGTGATTTCGTGTTTGAAAAAACATCTCTTCACCAGTTATTTGTATTTCGTGAATGTTCTTTCTGGAGTCGTCGGGAGTTTTTCGCTACATGCTAACTGTCCCTTGATGGGGGAAGGGATCCTGCATAATGGCTGGTTGTTGGGCTGATCCCCCTTATGCACGGTTATTCTAAAGCTTTTTCAACTCAGGGAGGTAGGGAAAGTGGTGAGTGTAATGGCCGTACTCACCACAGATCAAACCAGAGTGGTTTGTTTGAAGATTTGGCGTTCTTTTCTGTTGCTGGGCATTGCTTCGCTCCTGGTTTTGATTTTGGTTGGGGTTGACTCTAGCCTAAGATCGTAGAGGGCGATGTTGGTTGTTGCTCCCCTATCTAGGATTTCCTTTAGGCTTTTTTTTCCCTATTTTCTTAACCACGTTCGGAGGATAGTTCTCCTGGTTATATGGTTGGCATGGTTGGTTTTGGGAAGGGTGTACAAAGTTCACCTATGCATTATTCTGGATAGGTGGGTCTCGTGTTGGGGACTAAGCATAATGTGGTCCCTGGTTTGTGAATGGCTATTTGGGGTGAGGTCTTTCGTTAGCATTTCCATTTGTTTGTTTGGTCCCCTGAGCCAGAGGATAAGGTCATCCCTGTTGATGGTGATACAATGATGCCCTATTGGTCAAATTTTGCGGGGGCATGTGATGACTTTGGTAGCTAGGTTGCAGTACGTTCTGGTTAGAATCATACGTGTCACCACAGTTTTGAATGCTACTACCTAGGTAGCTTTGGGTCAACGAAAAAATTAAACCATGAGTAGAGTTCGACGTGCCTGGAAATTCTTTTTAAGTTTACAGGTGTGGGGCATTTGGCAGGATATTTTAAATATATCCTAACTGTGTATAGATCAACTCGAGCTATTGGGCCTTACTGATGGTGTCCTATTTGGATATGGGCCTTTGTTGTAGCACATCCTTCGAAATCTCTGCAGTGTGAGTTTTCAGTAATAGGTCTAACTGTACTCGATCATCAAGTTTTTCTTTACATCAACTACGGCGATGCCGCCATTCGTGGAGATGATCCGAGATATGGACTACGGGGGTTTTCCTAAAGTGTGTCAGTAATTCCATTCCAGAATCAAGGTGGATGGGTAACTGAAAATAGGTTAGGGACATAGTAGAAATGGTGCTAAAGGTTCCATGTGTAGTAGAGGGTTGCTTCATATACCATTTCACTGTTACTCTTGTCAGAATGCATTGAAACAATCTTAGCCAAATAGTATCATCAACGATGTTGTTCGATGAGCACCATAGGTGGAAAGTCATAACATGATTTCCTGGGTCTTCCTCTTGCTTTCCTTAGAACTTTGGAATGTCTGAAGGGAGCTTAGTGGTCATGGGAGGCCATATGGGGTTATGTGCAATGGTGTTTTTGTCAACTTGGTTAAATCTGGTAGATTCAACGAAGCTAGAAAAGGTGAATGTGAGGTTGTAGCCATTGCAAATTGTGAAAACACAATGTTATAGTAAGGAAGAGGGTTTACCTATGATGTACCCTGTTGTTTATTCGAATGGATTCCTGAATGGGTAGCACTCCTATGCCTTCTACAGGTTGTGGGAGGAGTGGTGTGTGATATGGCATTGGGAGACCGACCAGGGTTACCAACTAAGGATGCCCCAGTAAAGGACGAACCAATAATGGTGGCAATGTTCTGTATTTGATGCATAAATGGAGAAAGACCTAAAACTCCTCCCAGTAATGGGGGGAGGTCCAAAAGACGTCTAGATTGACGAGGTCTCGTTGGGCCCATTTTGGCATCAAATAGGTTTGGCTTTGGAAATATTTGAGAGGATAGAGATTAAAATCAAACAAAAATTATGATCATGTACATAAAAAAATGAGCAAATAAAATAAATTTTCCCTTTTAATTAATCCTATGTGATCAGTCAATAAAAAATATGGTTTTTGTTTATTTTCATATGATACTCAAATCCTAGAAGAACTAATTGTCCTCACACACTCAAATGTAATTGGGCCTTGAGAAAAGATCTTGCAAGTGCTGCCATAATGTCCCATACGAGCTGGCAACACCCCCAGTCAGCTGAAGAAAATACACCAAGGTAAGGGTAGAGGATCTAGTGCTTGCCTGCACCTTCACCTATAGTGAAAGGATTCCCTAATTTTGGGCACTAAGTACCACCATCCCACATGATATTTCATCTTGGGCTTCTTGGTAATTTAGCTAACAATACCAAGTATTAGTTGGGTCAGGTAGCCCCAATTGATACATGCCCGCACTACGCCTACGCCTAACCCCCTCTGAAACGGGTCTCTGCTATGCTTGGGTTTTCTTTTCTGTGGGATGATAGGTGGATTTGAAAGCTACCTAAATAGTCAAATTCTATGTTTCAAGATGAATAATGATCAAGCTGGCTTATTTGGTGCCTACCCCCTTGATCCTAACTTAGATTATAAATTCTTTTGTGGCCCATATGGGGAGAATTTAGTGAGTTGTGTTAAGTTAGTTTTAGGTGTATTTTCTTTGCTTAGTGTGTGGATATGCGATGATCATTTTCAAAATCCCCTATTAAACTATGTTCTATTGTTCCTCGGTGAAAAGTAAAGAATTCTCGGATATGGGTCGCTTTCAATTTTTCCTAGTTAATCTATGTGATGAGCTACAGGGAGATGGTGAGCTGTGAATAAAGAGTGTTCATATTCTTTCTTAGGATCACTGAAGGGTGCAAAGGCAATATATATTAATTGTTATTATATCGAAAATTCAATCCTCGTCCCGAAATCCTAGTGCGAAAAATTGAAATAAACTAATGACTTTTACACTAGAAAAAAGGGACTAGCTAAGCATGCGTGGACTTGGGCCACTTACTTTCACTAATTACCTAGGTGTTTTGGTACCTAAATTTTCAAAACATAATATTTTTTTTGGAATGCAAGTTAATTTCCCCCCTACTTAAATTGTGTTAACTTTGAAAAAATCAACTTGAAATAAAACTAACATCAAGCCTACCAAAAGTAGCTAAGAGTGAGCTTTAGCAAGCTACGGGGTACCTCAACCCGTGCTAGTAGATTTATTATGGGCTTCTAGGCACTTTAAAAGCAAGAAAATATAGAAATATGGGAGAAAATTATCATTATGTCTTTTATGGGCAAAAGGGTGAAACAAGCGTGATGTCTACATGCAGGTCAGCTCTGAACACACTCCCTGGGCATGCCTGTCTGTGGGGAATGCACACAAATTCCTGAAAATGTAATTTTTTTCAGCTGTTCTACTTTAGTCTATCACTTGGGATGAACTAGGGATTGAAGAAGAGAAAGGGGGAAATTTCAGCCCAACTCCACAACATAGACAAAGGTCTCTGCAAAAAGGCACAACCACATAAACTTGCAAATAAAAGTTAGTGGAGTCACCAATCCTATGTTAGTGTGTTTGGTGCATGCATATACGAGATCACACCAACTTAATGCGTGTGGTTTTCCTTCTTAAGTTATTGGTCACAGGCCGAAAATATATGGATTCAAGCAAGTTAGTGGAACATGCTGGAACATAAAAATACTAGATAGAGAAATAGCATGCATATTCAAACATAAAAATTAAACCAAAACTAAAACAAATTACACAAAAGCTCTGAAAAGAGTAAAAAAACTTCAATAATCCAAACAGCAGTGCTTACATCCCCTCTTATTGAGTGTTGGTAGGAAATGAGGATGAAAATTTAACCCACTTGCCAAGGGGCCCTTAGAACTTGGGGTTCTAAGTCCCGATGCAAGGATGTCTTTAATTCCAAGCTGCCTTGGCGCAACATCTCCCTCTCTCTATTATGGTGGACTGGAGTTTTTGGATGGCCAACAACAGAGTCCTCTCTATCTTTGCTCTAGATCACACACTGTTGTTATTTCTTGGGGAAATTCTGGCTAGCATAATAATGTTCTCTCTATTTAATCATATCTTGGTGGCCTTTTATAGGAGAATTCAAATCCTTCTTCCCTCTCTTGGTAGATTGTGGATGTGACCCAAGAGAGGGGGATGATTCAATTGTGTGCCACATTTATTCCATTGTGTGCTCCCTTGATGTCCTAAGGAGGCTTGGGTGGTTGTCCTCAAGCGACTTCAAGTGTGGAATCAATGTCCTGAAGTGTTCTTTTTTTGGTCCTCGAAAGCGCTTTCTGCCACTCCTAGGATTTCGAAATTTTTGGGTCAAAAGGCACGCTTATCGAAGAATTTTGGTGGAAAAGAATTTATGACTAGTTCAAATTTGATTTATCCTCATACCTTATATATTTTTAAATACTTCCAGATTCTCTGATGTCTTTCAACCCTGTAAATCCTTCTGCCTGACATTTAAATAATGTCACCTTTGCTTGTACAATTTTCCAGTGATAACACTTGCCATTAGAACTATATGGATTTTAGATATATGTAATTTTGTAATGTATTAAGGAATCCTATTTATAATCTAAATATTTTTTAAAATTCTAACTAATTCAAACATCATTAATATTAACTTTTTAAAAGTATTAAAGTCCTAAATATGCATGTTATAGAAAGAAAAAAAAAAGTCAAATTTTCCAATAATTTTCTATTTTACTCATGACTTATAATGTTCAATACAAAGATATCCAATTGAAAATTTCATGAAAATATAGACCATCCCCCCAAACTCTCTTCATAGTTTCACTTGTTTGTTGGAGAAAGAGAGTGATGTTATATATGATCAATGAATTTAAAACTTGATTGGTTAATGAAGTTATGCCCAAATACAAAACCAAAATACTTACTATTTTATTGTTGGCTTTCCATTGTCAATTTTATTCAATAATTTGAAGGAGAATGTACTGCCACATATAAAGAAACATTTAAAATTGTTTTTTTCAATATGGTAATTATGCTAAATTATCATAGATACAAAATTATATGTGTTGAAATATGCATTCCATAATAAAAGAAAAAAATCTTCCAAACATTTCAAATTGTGTGTCTAATATATTATTAAAAAAAAAAAAATGAGAAATAAAGTTAGTGCATGTCCAAAGACAATTATATGTTGTCAAAATTGTCCAAAAATCCATTCCTTAAAAAATGGCAACATGTGATACTCAACATATATATAATGAATCATTGGGACCAAAACTATAAAATAATGACACCCCTTGCCCAAGGCACATAATGGTACCTTATACCAAAATTAATAAATCCTAACCAAGATATATAGTGGATTAATCATGAAATCATATGTTCCACACATATGAATATTAAGAAAACATATCAGTTTTAGGTGCAAGAGAAAGTGTTGTTGCGTGCACACGGATATAAGAAAAAAGAAAAGCATATGATGCTTACATAAAAATATAAAAAATCATATTAGTACTCGTACAAGCTAGATGGTACAACAATATCAAAAATCACATTAGTGCTAGTACAAAATACATGGTAAATGTTACAGGTAATTTTGTCACACCTAATAAAATGACTCTGAACCCAGATCTATCATCATCCATTAACACTTTGCAACAATCCCCTACAAAGCCAGATGAATTCTATTTCTAGAAGTTACAAGAATATTGGATTAAATTGGCTAAAAACATTATTTTTTTAGATCATTGCAGTTACCTTTAAGACAAGTTGTAGTGACACAATTTTCACAAAAGGAAACAACGTAGAACAACACATGTTGCTTTCTCAAAAGGCACGAGGTGGGAAATCAATATAAAATATAATTTAATTTAAAATTTTCTCTTTCTAGAAGGTTCAGAAGTGGTTTCAACCATCTACTATTGGATCAAATCTCGAACTCCTGTTATTAAAGTTGTATCTCTTACATCCTATAAATTACCTATCTCTAATGTGGACCTAAGCCCTAGAATGGGAAATCCCAAACCACCTCGTTTACCCTATAAATTAACTTCCTCCCATTTAGTCTAGGTTGGCTTCAGGAGAGTCTGAATTACGCCCTTATGCTTCTCATTTGTGTCTAGAATTACATAATCCATCCATGTGATTGAGGTGTGATTGAAGGATTACCATTGTGGCAATGGAGGGACAAGAAAGTTTGGGGATACTCACATGGTGAAGTCTTACAAGGTTTTTAATATTTTCCATCTTCTATTAATGAAAAAGTGCATTGTTTCTACTTTACATTATGCCTCATTTATGCATATGTATAACATGAATATTTGAATTATTTTTTAGAGTTGTTTGTATATGTTATTTGTGTGTTTTGGCTCTCTTGCTTGTTTTCGATCATTTGTAGGTTCTACTTTTATAAATTATAGTTGGAGTTGGAACTAAGAAGTAAGGGGAAGGAGGAAGCTTGTATTGGATTCCAAGTAGGTTTTCTTCCCATATTTCAACATCTATAAGGGAAGCATTGTATTTTTGTCTTGGTTGTTTCTAGACTAATCTAATATGTCTAGAAAGATTTATTTTCTCCACAAATGTAATTTATCCACAAAGAAATGGGAACCAGATTTTCTTTAGTGGTTTTACTCGCCATGGCCTCTTAGGACCCTTAGAGGTGACCCATTTTCTAAACGTTATGATAGTTATTTGACCTTATAAAATAGTATTCTGTGTTTGTGCGGGTTTTCTGCCTCATTGTTTGTGCATATAAAACCCATTGCACTTATCCTTCTATGAAAGTGTGGCTCATCTCACTTTTCCTTCTGTAAAAGTCTATCTTGTCTCACTTTTTCTGAATCTATAAGAGTGTGACTCATCGCACTCATCTCAGTTTTAATTCTATAAAAGTGCATCTAATCTCACTTTTCCTTCATGTCAGCTGTAATAAAACACTAAACCATCACACTGTTGTCTATATATTACTGTGATGATGCCTAAAAAATACAAAAATTAGGGCTTCACTATCATGTTTTGGAATATACCTTAATTTTTGTGTCTTCCTAACTCTCTCCTCTATTCAAAGTATCTGTAAAGCCAACAACATGTTTCATATTGAGTGTTATTTCCTTTTTTATGAGAGTTACTTTTATTCTTTTTGTTTAGGGTTTAATCATTTGGCTTGGTTATTGATTTGTAAAACTATTTTCGTCTTACAATTCTAATATGATTTAATTCCTTTTGATTGAATGATATATTCATTTTTCATTTCTATTTGTACATTCAAATTGAAAAGAAAAATAAGAAAATAATCATTTTTTGATGCATTAGGGCTTTGATACTTTCAATTGGAATAGTAGAATTTGAAGATATTGTTTGTATGTTCTTGTTTTCTTCATAATCATTTGAAACTCCTTCCCTTCTTTAGTTAGATATTAATCTAGTGAAAAGAGTTCATTTTCTCATGCTAGCTGCAGTTTAGGTTTTTAGTTGAATTCATTTCGATTCTTCAAATTGAAACTTTAATCATAGATCATCATTAAAATTTATCAATGGAACTAAGGAGAACTTGAAACATTGAAGACACATGTAGTGGTCTAGGATAGAAAACGTGTACAAATTTCACTAAACATAAGAGTTGTGGTTACCTGTCACTATTACATTGTGGGGATGGCTAGTTTTCCACATGCATCAGAGTGTATCAGAATATTCTTCCACGTACCTTTTGGTATATAGGATGACGCTCCACGTACAACGCGCATATTCAAACTCCCCCATCATAAGGTTATGCATTACACAACACTACTACGGAATACACTTCCATGTACCTCCGGGTATATTTTTAAAGTCCCCACTAGGTTGTAAACCTGCCATAGGTAACCTAGTGAGTTGCCTTGTCATATTTCATAGACTGAACACAACACCCAAGGAGATTTCCTCCCGGCGTACTTAAGTATATATTCTATTTTATAGTGATTTTTAAATCCTTATATGCCTAGTTATCCCCTTTTATTTTTATTTGTATTTTTAATTTCCAAAATCACTTAATTGACACAATTTTTACTCAATATATATTAAGTTAAGTATCATGACAATAGGTCTGGTTTCTACCAGTTAAAAAAACCCTTCTAATGGAAACCCTGGCCTTTTTCTCTATTTTGGAAATATTGGCGTTCCTTGTATGGCTATGTTGTCTCTTCCCATATTTACCATAGCTTTACTAATTTTTTTGTTTTCAAACTCTTTAGTTTTGAATTTTCAAGCTTCTTCACAATTGTTCCCTCCACCTAAGAAATATAAACTTAGAGTAGATCCTCAAGCTTCCCGTTTACCCTATTTTCCCAATGAATCTTCCTCTGTTTCTTCTTCCTCTCCTATTTAAATTATTAATGCTAGTAACTAGCAAGCTAAGAAGAAGAAGAAAATGGAAATGAAGAAGAATTAAAATAAGCGAGGGGACAACAAAGAAACCATTGCTACAAATGCAACTAATGTTGAGCAACCTTCCAAAAAACCCCATAAAGTTAAATTTCCTTGCATGTTTTGTATGGGTGATCACCTTCTTAGAAATTTCTATGTTATTCCCAAAGTATTAGAAGTGTGTTCGACAGGCTCACATAAACCCTTGTTGTCAGCCTTTGAAGATCATGCTGGTGACAAAAAATCAACTAGTGATAATAAGGTTCATGGAAAAAAGGTTAAATTTAATTTTCCATGTAGGTTATGTGAAAAGATTCATCAAATTCACCTTTTCCCTTATATTGATGAAGCGTCCAAATTGTTGGAAGTCCTTATTTCTTCTTAGTAGAAAGTTCTAGTTGGTTACCATAAGCCTTCCCCGAATCCTCCATTGGTTGATGAATTAATTAATCCTAATACATCTTCAGTCAATCCCATTCTCTCTAAATGTGAATCCCATTATTTATTTCCCAACCAACCATTGGTTGTGAAAATGTTTGACTCGAATCCTCCTTCAGTTGATCACACTTTTCCTGTAAAGAGTGAGGTTCATATTACTCAGTTTTGATCCAAGTGGATATTGGTGGCCACCAACATGTTCCGCCTAAAACTCTAGTAGGTTTCATAATTTTACATATTTATAGAAGAATTTCCTATTTTTAGTAATTTTCTCGGTCCTGAACTTCTGAAGCAATTTTGACCCCTAAAAGACATTTTTTTTAAGGTCTGAAGTAAGTTAAAAGCCATAGGAATGAACCTGTGGAAAATCATTTAGTACTCAGAGAGATATTTCCAAAAAGGTATAATATGCACCAAATATATATAATATGGCCATGTTATGACCCCATGAAGTTGGTTTCCCATCTAACCCCAACGAGACCCACAAAATCTTGGCATTCCCTCTCCTCGGGTTAGGGTTTTGGTTGTTTACAGTTTTCCCTCGGTGTTAAATAATAAAAATTCCCTTAAGCCTCATTGTCACATAGTTTAGATGCATTTAACTTCCACCTCTCTTCTCAGAGATAAGCTACCATCACCCCTGCTAGTTTATTTCCATTCAGTATGTAAGCATATTTGAGTTCTTTGATAGTAATGGAATGAAGTATTATTTTCGTTGCACTTATTTGTTTATGTTTATATTTTCAATCTATTGCATTCCTGCATAAGTTTGGATCAGTGGTATAAAATTGGTTTTCTCTTTCTCGGTTTTTCTTTGCATGTCCCCAATGAGGTCAGGGTATAAGGTGTTAGGGCTCAATATTGTAGAACCTTTGCAAAATCAACCTCGCAAACCCCGACGACATTCCATGTGGAAAGAAAAGAAAGACAAGGGAGTAGGAGATCCTTTCAAAATATTTCTATATAACCAGAGGAATGCCATGATGGATAATTTTTCTTAGATCCTTCGAAGGCTACCCACATGCAACACATATTCATCCGACAACCACTTTGTACGAACCACTCCTTTTAAGGCACAAGTTAGATTTAAAATTCCAATATTTGAAGGCCATATAGATGCATCCGATGTAGATAGATGGTTAAATATATTGAAAGGATATTTTTTAGTTCATGACTTTTCCAACTAGGGAAATATTACTTTTTATCTCTTGAAATATACCCCCATGTCAAGGCCTGGTGGGAAACTGACTGTGAGGAAAAGGACAAGGAGGAATCTTCATTGTGTTTAGCTAAACCAACTTGGAATTATTTATGACACGCCATCAAGGAAAAATATTATCGTATTGGTAGATATGAATATAAATACATAAGGTGCATTCCGTTGTGGTAGGGAACGGAGAAAGATGTTCCAGAGTTCAATTTTTTTTTTCATGCCCTTTACATGAAGCTAGGTATTAAGGATTCTGAGGTACTCAAGTATTGCAACTATTTCCATAATTAAATCTAAGATGAAATGGATTTCCTGGACATCCGCTTGCTCAGTGTTCCATATTAGTATACTATCAATATCAAGCATAATTTACACAAAAGAAGTGATACTTTGGATCTGCAAATCTGAGGCAAGGGAAAATCACCCCCAAACCGAAGAACAAAGGATAAATCCAAGGCGGGGTGATCAAGGAAAACCTATCTAAGCCGTAAGAAAATAAGAACACCATGAATACAAAGAAGGACTCGAGAAAGTGATGTCATTTCCATAAGAGCTCCATTCAGAACATGAGTAAGTGTCAAGCTAATAAATCACTGGTGGTTAAGCTAAAGGCTTTCGAATTAGATGCATGCTCTGACTCTGATGTAGAACCCGACAAGAGGAATGAAAAAGCGAAGAAAATGATTGATGCAGAACCCATTTCCACTACTCCCACCACTAATATCTATAAGGATGAGCCTGAAGATCTAGAGGATGGGGCGAACCTCGTCCACTCATATATGTGGTCAAATATTTCTTCGTTGTAGTTTATTGTCAACAAAAGGAGCCAAAAAAAAGCCATTTCATCAGAGGTCATGAAGCAGCTAGGCCCACCGATCATAACACACCCACAACCATTCACCATCTGGTGGCCTCACTAAGGACTAGACCTCTGTGTCACATACCAGTGTGATCTCCTCTATAGTAGCAATCCCTTCACAAATGAGGCAGTGTGTGATGAATCTCCTCTTGAAATTTGTGATGTATTTTTTGGATTACTAATCCAAAATGGATTCAGTTTTTCCTCTAGATCAAAATATTCAAATGAACATGAAAATAGAATCAAATTGAAGTGCTTGTTGTCAGGATTCCAATGGTGTGAAAGGTGTGTAAAACCGATTTTTTATGCAGAAGATACGGCAAGTCAAATTTTATGACAAATTAGGGAGAAATGGAAAAAAGTCAAAGTCAAAGTCAATGTTCAAAGTCAACAATCAACGATCAGGTTAACGGTCAGGATGATGTTAGCAGGACCCATGTCATCAACGGAATATGCCACATGTTTAGGCTGACGTCAACAGTATTGATGATGTGTCAAAGTGTGATTGGTTCGAATGCGCCAATCCAGAGATGACACGTGGCAACCCATATTTTTCCTAGTTTAGCCTTAATTCCAAAAAATTGGGGATCAGGGAGGATCAAACCCTTGACCTCCCGAAACGCTAATATTTCGCTGGAGATTTTTTACCAGATAAGCTATCACATGAAGTTGTATTGATTGCAAATGGATTTGTATTTAATTTAATGGAATACACCGCCGGAAAAAGGCCAGACGATCGGGGTCAACCCCATGACCATCGGACCTTTAAAGTTTTCAAGCTGCATATATTACAACACATATCTGTAAATGAAACTGTTGGACCTTATCATATGTGTTGGCGAGCATATAAATCATATATATATATATATATATATATATATATATATATTGCATATATATTAAACGAAGGAGAACCTTATTATAATCGGTCATGCCACATATATAAATTCAAAGCAACGCATTTAATATAACATATATTCCATATAAGTTGGTTAACCGTCGAAGGTGAAGTGGAATGGTCGGGTGGGGGTTTCAACCCACCGACCTTGCCAAAAACTATTAATACAACGAATTCAAACAAATGTGATGACAATTCAACCAAGCGGTGGAGCTTGTGTTACAAGCCACCGAACTTTTATTTAAACGCAACAGAGCTGAACCAGTCCAAAACCACCAGTGCACGGAACTAGGTAGTATTTTTGTAGAGAACGTGGTATTTGCGAGGAATGTGTTTTTGTGTAGGGCAGAGGTGGTTTTCAATTTCTTCGGGGGGTATGGATGTCACAATGGCGAAATATAGGCAAGTTTATACTCGTTTTGACTGAAATTTCAAGACGGTCACAATGGTGAGGTTCATTTTCTCATTTGAGTCTATGTTTTTGAGCTCATACCTGTAAAAGCATTTAGAAGAAAAAATAAAGTGGTCAACACTAGAAGCTAAGGACCCGGAGATGTAGCCAAGAAGTCTGGTGAGCTCCGTTATTAAATTCTTGCTGTGTTAATGTGTTTGACTGTGTTTTTATTTGCTTATGTTGTTTATGTTATTCACAATCTTATCGATCTATTGCACTAAGTAGGATAAATTTATCACATATACATCAATAATACCTTTTTCATAGATATATATTAAGTGGTATCAGAGCTTAAGGTTAAAATTTTTAAAGGTTTGAAAATTTCATGTGAAGATTGAATGCTTACTAGGTCAAAGTCCAAACAAAGATAAGGAGAACTTGTTGAAGAAAATTTTTGGAACAGGGTCCCCTAAAGCTACGAACTTTGTATAATTTGATATATTTTTGGTATTAATTAGTCTAATGTAGGGGTTTTTGGGTGGGTCAAAGACCCGAATGCATTGTAATGGGTCAAGGGTAGACCAAGAGTCTGCAAACCATGGTTTACGGACCATTGGAAGCGTAGGCTAAGTCGATATAAATAGATGAAAATTTTGAGTCTTAAAGTAGGCAAGAATTAAGTCTAATGCTAATTGCAAATTTTTAGATAAGTCATTGGATCGTTACGGTAAGGACTCTTTCTGGGTGTGTGTGCAAAGATCCTCAGTCTTGTTGTGTGCGGACCCTGCTGGCTCTGTGCATAGGCTATGTTGGATTTTATTGGGTTTTGGATGCTAATATATGCAGATATGGTTAAAGTATTTCTATTTCATCTAATCTAATGTATTACTGTTGATGAAAATTATTGGGATCTATTACGAATACTAGTGGTTATCTATTTATGCTTTGAATCTGTCTGTGTTATGGTATAACTATAATTTTTTGATGATGCATTATGATAATGTGTGCTGATAATTGTTGATACACACATGGATGTAGAGTTATTAACTAGATTTTTGCATGATAATAGCTCTGTATATTGCGATTATACTGTAAAAAACCCTAAGAATAGATATTTATGGTGCAGACCTGATAGGTTGCGAACATGGATCTACTTGACTTACCTACTCTCTCTCAGGGTGCGGAAACCTAGTTCCAGCACCCTCCCATACTGTTTCGTGTGAGACGTTTGCCTGCGCAAGCAGATCACTGCTAAAAGGTCCAGTAGTATCGGTGTTTTTTGGCAAACCTTAACCTACGAACCTGGGTCAGGACCCCTTGAGCCAACACAAATCCAGAGATTGGAAGGGTATTTTCACAAAAGAAGATGATGGAAGAAAACGTATTGGGAATAGAAGCTCAATTCTTGGACAACTTCATGACAATACGTGCGATGGTAGAATATATGTATAAAGATTTTAAGAATAGAAAAGGTGAAGTTAGTTCATCACCTAGACTAGACAAAGAATTAGGGGAAAATAATTTTTCATTATTTCCACCATCTCCTCCATCATCACCATCATCGTCATCATCGTTCTCTTCTCATAAATCTAGTTCTTCTAAAAATAAGAAGAGTAAGAAATCCTCTTTGATCAAATTACGTGTAATATTTGATTTTCCAATCTATGATGGTGATCTTAATGCTGAAAATCTTGATAATTGGATAAGACAAATTAAAGTTTATAGCAGGGTACAAAAATTTGTTTCAAAAAGAAAGAAGATCCAGCTTTCTAGCCTTCATCTTGGAGGAACTGCACTTGTTTAATGGGAAGGTAAAACACAGGAGGATCTGCAAAAACATGGTAAAATAACTTTGACATGGAATGAATTTGTTTCTGCTATTAAAAACAATTTTATCCTTTGGCTTATATGAAATAATCTATGATGAGTTGGAAAACATAACGTCAGTTAAAAGTCAAAGTGTGGAAAGTTATAATCAGGAATTTCATTAAAGAGCTTTGACACTAGGCAGATCATTGGACTCACCAGAAACATTATTGAAATACATAGGTGGCCTACATAGTTTTTTTTAGGCATACCATACTGATGTTTAATCTGACTAGCTTAGATGATGTATCAGTTCAAGAAACACATTTAGAAGCTAGGGTTAAAAATGTATCTCATGATGTTGGAAAGTCATATAAATCTATTGAAATCAAGAATAAGGAAAAGAAGAAAAAAAAATGGAAGGAAAGGAAAGCAAACACTGTGAAGAAATAAAATCCTACATGCACTGACTGTAAGAAAGAAGGAAATGATGAGGCACACTAATGGGTATTGCATCTAGAATTGAAGCCTAAAAAGTTTGGGAATAAAGAGTGAAAGAATGTTGCTACTATGCAAAAGGACTTGGGATCAGATTCAAGAGATGAAACAATAATTATAGCTACATGTATAAAAGGTAAAAATTCTCAAGCATCTACAAGTACTTCCTCGCATTCTATTGATAATGAAAATGATGAGAGGAAAAGAAATGAGATATTTCATATTAGAGTCTTTTCCAAGCATAATAAAATTGATACTTTGTTTGATAATGGCTCTTAATTTAATTTTATTACTGAATTAATTGTAAACCTCATAGAAATCCATACCCATTGGGTTGGGTCTATGATAAAACTAAACTATAGGTTACAAAACAATGCAAACTTCGTCTTGCAATTGGACTAGAGTTTGTAGATGAGGTTGAATTAGATATAGTCCCAGTGGATATATGTTGAATTGTACTAAGGAGTCCATACTTGTATGATAGAGATGTTGTATTCTATTAAAGGGAGCAGGGATAATTTTAGGGGCGAATTTTAGCCCAAAGGTGAATTTTAAGGGATTTTAAATTTTATTAGGGTGAATTTTTTATATAAAACCCAATTTTTGTAGTTTAATAAAGTTAGCCCAAAAAATATTTTAAAAATAACTAATTATTTAATATTAGCCCACCAAAAAAAGGGCGTACAAAACTAGAAACATGAAATTCGCCCTAATTTTCCAGATTTCCATGACATTTGCCCCATTTTTTCAATGGATTTTTCAGATTTCCATGGCGTTTGCCCCATTTTTTCAGTGGTTCGGAGAGGTGGCTGGGATTTTTGCACACCGATCTTCTAAGTTCTTGCTGGCTGAGCAGATCAAGTTGGAAAAATACAGTCATAGCAATCTCATCATGGTCTGTTAGGGCCTGGCCGACTCTCTCTGGTCCGTTAGTTTTGTATTTGTTTTCTAATTCTAATCGATATGCTTCAATATATTCGCCATATTTGAATGGAATCATTTCTACGTTGTTCTATACAATATATAATTTGCTTTTGTGTGTGTTTGTTAGATCAGAAATTCTTTTGAGCAATTTTGATATTGTTCTCTGCAGATTATCTTTACTTACAATGGGTGGTGGGTATCTCTTTCCAAATGAATTGGAGGAGGAAACAATGCTCAGTTCACTTGAGGTCTTAGGAACCGGAATCACAGAGGAAGCAGAGAAAAGCCCTGTTTCACCTACAAATAAAGAAGAAATGTTATCTGCAACTGGAATTTTTACTTTTGATGATACTATATGGGTGGGGAAAGAAGAGATGCTAGCCGACTCGACGTCCTTACAGCATGATTATTGTAACGTGATAGAATCTGCAATGGAAAAATATCCAAAAGCCATCCCAGATGAGACACTGGATTCACCACCTCTTATAGTTATCATCAATAACCAAAACCCAAGTGCATTGATAAATTCAGTATTTGAAAG
The DNA here is from genome assembly GCA_034641835.2 of Pinus albicaulis. Taxonomy (NCBI): domain Eukaryota; kingdom Viridiplantae; phylum Streptophyta; class Pinopsida; order Pinales; family Pinaceae; genus Pinus; species Pinus albicaulis. The sequence continues at coordinate 1,486,940,952 of CM076581.1, forward strand.
CCCTGCAGAATTGATTCTGAATGAGACTCTGGGTTCACTAGCACACACAGTTACCCCTAGTAGCAAATCTCCAAGCGCATTTATGAATTCTGAAGGCCCTCAACCTGAGTTACTGAACCAGACTGCTACTGGTCAAGCCTCAAGCAAGGATTTGGAGGTCTCTCTCTTTCAAGTTATGAAAATCGTATCTGACAAGCAGGATTTGAGCTTTGTAGAGAAGGTTCATCTTCCAGAAGAGCAGATTATTCGTCTCTGTAATGGAATTGTACCTAATTCTGCAGAAAATCAATACGTTGATATCAGAATCAGTTTCAACTCCTTGAATCAACAATCTTTGCCGACAATTGGCTTCTATGGGGACAAGTGAACGATGTGTAGAATATTGAAGGAGATGGGTGTTATAGATCATTAGGTTCATGCGCAAATGGAGGAAGACAAATTTGAACCAGGTTTGTATGTTGGTCTTTTGAAGCATTACATAATTGTTTTCTATTGGCATCAAGGTATTCATCTTAAAGATGCATCAAGGAAACAGGTTTCTTGCAATTTCATACGGTATGTAGTGGATTTGTGCGATGATGTTTTTGTGTGCGTTGAAGAGCATAACATTCTGGGAGCTCTGTCTGCTTCTGTCACCACTACTTCTTGTAGACTGAAACGAACTCAGAGGCTGAAGATAAGTCATGTCCAGAATTCTGAAAATGATGTCAAGGTTTCGCCTGGGTTCAACCTAAGCATAGGAAGGTATATCAGTATGACCCCTCCTGAAGGTCTTGCAATACCGAAACATACTTTGTTCTTTGCTGAAGGATATCACAGATGTGATTTTCTCACTGATAATTATAAACAATCCAGAAAGTATTTTAGTACTCAATTCAAAAAGGTTAACGTCAGTTCCCTTCTGTCTGAGTTGGAGCATCTGTCGAAGGACTATGATCTTGATTTCAATCGGCTCAACAATGAAGAATTTATTTATATTTTAAAGCATTCTGCATTGCCAGAGTTCTAGGGTTATACAGACTTAGAGAATTCTATCCAAAGTCGCCGCAGGGAAAGTCGGAAGTGCAACATCCAATCAAAGCTTAATGAATTAGAGGAGAAAATCTTGCAGAATTTTCTCCAAGTTCTTCCTGAGTACTGCAAATTCATTCGATATATCCCTAACTCAACATATGCATCTGGAGACAGGGAGCATATTGGAGATGATGAGATTCCTATTCAAATAAATAGGTTTTAAAAATTGGAACATCAGTTGGCTACTATTTTGAGTGGCAACTCGGGGAAGCAGAAACTGGTTTTCACTGGGGCGGAGATTAAATTTCAACCCTCTACTGGGACGGAATCAGAGTTTATCATTGAAAAATATGAGAATTATGGCCACATGATTTTGTATGAAGAAGAGATTATATTGAGGCCCATAGGTAAAGGTGACAATACAAACCAGAAGGCAAAGATTTTGCCTAACATAAAAGATGGATCTACAAGGAAACGCCCAGTAGTATCAGGTGAGCAGCTTTTTCTTCAATTTGGAAGCAACAGAAGGTCGTTACCAGGGGTTGTGGAAGTCATCCGTGTTTCGGACAATGCACTCTATGATTGGATAGAATCTTTAGTTCCTAAAAAATTACTAAACGTGGCACAAAATATTGTTTTCCTGGCTTTCCTTATGAGCAATGGCATTTTGGAGCAAATGAAGAGCTTTGGTCAGCCTCTTATTCAAAAAATGTTGAACACACAAAGAAATTTCATTGAAAAACAGATTCTGTTGGCTTTCCTCATGAGCGATGACACTTTCGATCAAGTCCAAGCTTTGCTTCTTGGGAAAAGTTATTCACATGAAGTAATGGATGTTTGTTATCAGCCTCCATCAAACCCCTCTCTTTCTCAGTCTCACTCCTTTGATTATATGTGCACCTATTTTCATGTGATCTACCTTCATTATTCTCTGATTTTCTCTCATAACATTGCCTCTGTTGGTATTCAAAAAATCTTTCTTTTCTGTAAGAATCAGTGGTCTGTTCAACAGGGTTTTGGGCTTTCTTGACCCTACTTTTTATTCTGTGTTCCATTTTCTGATATTTATCCTTTAAAATGTCAGCTGATGTCTTTTCATGGCAGGCAGAATGCTTGTCCATAGGCTGCTGTGAGTGCTTTCTATCCTCTCTGTCATTCATGTGGCTTGATCTATATCTTTCATGGTCTAATCTATATCTTTGATGATCTGATCTATATCTTTCATGACCTAATCTGTATCTGTCTTGGTCTGATCTATATCTTTCCCAGTATGATCTACACCTTTCCTGATCTGATCTTTCCCTGTCTGATCTACGCCTTTTCCGGTCTGATCTTTCCCTGTCTGATCTACATCTTTCTTCGTCTGATATTTCCCGGTTTGATCTATGCCTTCCTTGGTATGATCTTTCCTGGTCTAATCTGTGACTTTCTTGGTCTGATCTTTCCTGGCCTGATCTACGCCTTTGTTGGTCTGATCTTTCACGGTCTAATCTATGAATTTCTTTGTCAGATCGTTCCCGATCTTTTCGATATCTTTCCCGATCTGATTTATATATTTCATGTAGACAAACTGTTTCCTCTGAAAGGTTCTCATATTGTTGAATCAATCTGCCAGCTGGTCTTCTTATGTCTTTCTCATTTTCTGTTTGCTTACAATCATACTCTGTTGAGGTTTTTTCTTGTAGTCTCACTTGAATTGAAGACTTAATATTTGTGTCATGCTCAATCTTTCTTCCGGAACCATATCTTTCTGAGAAATTATTTCCTCTGACTTCCATCTCAGAATGGTCACAAAACACTTCATTAGAAAGTGTTGAGATAGTCGGTTCACGTGGAGAAAGTTCCTCATCTGATGACAGCCATCCATAGCATGGTTTCCTCCCCAGTGACACAGCTAACATTCCTTAAGAAAAACTGTTTTTGTTTGACAAGAAAAGGGGCACTTCTTGCCTTTGAATTTCACTGACTGGAACTGACATTTTGAAAAGAATTAGCATCAATTCCTCAAAATCAATTTGCAGTCTGTTAATGTACAAGATGAGCTAGTTCTTGCATAACATTTATTTCAAAGAAGAATTGGCAGCTGAGAAGGAAAAAAAAACCTTTCCTATGGCAATGTTCTTAAAAGACAATTTGTACATGTTAGACATATTTCTTAATCAATTCCAACATTTTATTTAATCATCACACAAAGTAGAAGCAAAATTGCATTCATGAAAAACTGGTTTAATTTCAAATCCTTTGAAAATCTTACCAGATGTGGCCATAATTTCGCCTGGTTCCAAATCTTTAGTTAATGCATGTGAATAGGAAGTGGCACTCACCGGAAAAATAAGACTGAGAAAGCTTTTCTGCCTATATTCATAAAAATCACTCTCTTTCTTAGATTGTTCATCTGTTGTTTCTTTCTGAATTTTCTTTACCTCTAACACAGATGAGGTATTGAGGACTAAGTTTTCACAAATGTTGTTTATCTCTTGTAAATCTGTTTGTTTTCCAACCAACATTAAATCATCAGTGTCATCTTCTCCTACTCTTTCCCAGCTATTATGTTTCTCAATTTTGCAGCCCAAAGGATCTTGCAAGGATCTAATATTTGAATTTCCAACATCTATGGCTTTCTGACCTACCACCTCAGCCTTCACAGAAACTGAACTATCATCCAAATGATCCAACATTGCAGGAAAAACGTCCCTATCAACTTCCCCATCTCTGTCTGAGGAACAGCGAGGAACTTCATCAACTTCAGCAGAAGATGTGCCAAGATCATTTTCAAAGGTGAAAATGTTCCTTCTCTCTGGTAAATCTGCTTGTTTTCCAACCAACATTAAATCATCGGCTTCATCTTCTCCTACTCTTTCCCCACTATTATGTTTTTTAATCTTGCAGCCCAAAGAACCTTGCAAGGATCCAGTATCTGGATTGCTGACATCTATGGCTTTTTGACCTACCACCTTTTCCTTCACAGAATCTGAACTATCATCCAAAGGATCCAACATTGCAGGCAAAACATCCCTATCAACTTCTCCATCTTTTTCTGAGGAACAGTGAGGAACTTCATCTACTTCAGTAGAAGATGTTCCAAGATCATCTTCAAATGTGAAAGTTCCATCACCATCTGCAAATACATTACATAAAATTTTGGTGAGAAGCTCAATCATTTCAATACATGGATGTATCCTGCATGGTTTAAGATCAAATTCATTATGTGATCTGAAAATAAATTTTGGCTCAAGTATATCCAAAGTTGTAAGTTATGGCTTTGTTGAATGTTCCTAAAACCAATTTTTTTTTTTTTTTTAATATAGACTCATATTTTCCAAGTCTCTTGGCAATCAAAAACTTTAAAATAGCTGCAAACAAATTTCTAAAATGCCTTTTTTTTCTTAAACGGGAAACTGATGTCAAATTAGAGTGAATGCTGGAAAATCTTCAGAAACTTCTGACATATTGCAGATAGCAGCCTCTTCGTTCTATGTTCTTTATCCTCTACCCATTTTTTGAACCTCAAATTAACTTCCTCTCTTACTAACGAATGTGGGTATGATACTATGAAGATAGAATTTATTGTACATGCTTGCGTAGTATTATAACAATTCTTTTCAACTTTTTTGACAATCATTAATTTCTTCAGGAATCTTTGCTTATCACAAGAAAACTCCAAATTGTGCATGGTGACTTAGATGCTAACATCTAACGAAACATGAAAAAGATAGGTAAATGAGATCAGGTGAAAAAGAAGAAAACTGACAATTGCAGATGATACGATAGTTCTCTCAGTGATGTTAATACAAAACTCTAATTCCTAGAACTTTACAATGCTTTTAGATTTACGAATATATTGAAAGAACCTAAACCTTTATATGGTGGTTCAGAAGGTCTTATGCAACCTAAAATACCTGGGTTTAGCCTATGTGTCATTAAGGCCTCCCTTGCAGCAGATGGTGAAGCCATCAGCACTTATTGTTTTCACTTTTTTTCACTGTTGCAGCTGAAGCAAGGCTCCACGACCTTTTGCAGATAGAATTGTAGCTTAGAGCTGGTCATCTTGGTGATGTAGTTCAGAGCAGGCAGTGCAAGGGCTTTCGAGAGAGAACAAATGAACAAAAGACTGTGAAAAGACATTTACAATTCTTCTACCATGATCACTAAACAGTGGAGCCATTTGGAAATGCAACCATCACAATGTAATAACATTTTAAACAATGAATGCTTGAAATAAAATTTAGCATTAACACTTAACATAAAAGTCTTCTCACACTTGCCATTTTTTTCATTTTTTAGAGTGGAAAAAACAATATTTAGCTTTAACACTAAATGCGAAATACATCTCAGACCTGCCAATTATTTCATTTGTCATTGTGGCAGCTGCTGTAATTCTCTAATCCCACATGCAAATCATGTTGAAGCTCAAAACTGGTCATGTTGGACTCATGACACAGGTTAGACTCCAGAGCAGGTTATGGAGCTCAAGTCATAGAGAATGTATCCACTGTAGTAGGATGTTTTTTTTCAGTTGATGTTACTTGGCAGTAGAATCATGGAAGCCTATTTGGACACTTGGACTATTAGAACATTAGATTTTTTTTCCTTTTGCAAAATTTGGACAAACAATTCCCAACATTTCGCTATTTATCAAGGTAAACAATTTGATGAACATTCCAGAAGACATGAGATGACTTTCCTCCTCACAAGCATAAGCTTAGTTGATAAAAATAATTAGCATAGTCTAAAGCATAAACCTAGTTGATAAACATAATTAGCATAGTCTAAAGCATATTTCACAGGTTTTTGGTTAATGGCATTTTCTTTTTAAATTACAGTTATTAATACAGATCACTGAGGATGTGTCAGTTATCTCTATTTTTGCTTAATGGCATTTTATTTTTAAATTACAGTTATAAATACAGATTACTGATATGCCCGTTATCTCTCTTTATATAGTTCTTAGAAATACAATGTTCAAATTAGGAGCTTTGTATTGCGATGTTCTTTTTCCCAGTTGCAGGAAATCTCTTCCCAGATTTCTTTCATAGCTAAAGACTTGTATCACTACTCTTGCATAGTTTGTCAATGCATATTTCTTTGTCAATGCTTGCTTTTGCTGATAAGAAATATTAAGAGCTTGGTGAGGTCAATCCCAAGCAAGAGGAGGAATGAAATCACAAGAGATGAAGCAATGGACTTGAAGTATCTTGTTGCAAGCTCTAGTGTGTTGATCTGAGGCATTATTTTGGGAACTAACTTCTAAGGTATTGGACCCTATGGAGCAATGAATCTAATATGGATTTTTTGTTTTGTTTAGGTCACTTTCTAGTGGAGCAGATTGTTTGAGGCCTATCGACCTCCTCAACAAAGGTCAATTGTGGGACAATTTGTCTTTTTTGTTGGGCTTAGGGCTGTGCTAGATGTAGGGATTATTGGCCCTATGGTAGAGAAGTAATCTAGCGAGAGTATTCACACTATTCTATTTTTTTTAGCATGTGTCAAGGTTGCAAACAATTGAGAAGACTAGTGCAACTCCTTTTGATAAGATATCAACCCTCTAGGACATGAGTTTATTGACACATTATGAGGTCTTTTGCAGTTTGTACTGTGGTAAGAAATGTTGGTGAAAATTTTGTTGATTAATATAGGGAATCTTTGGCAAAGGCCTATAGTAATTTAAGGCATATAAAGAACAGTGGACTAAACTACAATGTTAAGTTCTATGACCTGTTTGGAGAGAGTTTCACTGTGTTGTTCTTCAAAGTGAAATAATTTGTAATCAAGCTTATTAAGTGGTTGTATATGAGGTTAGTTTAAGGATTTTTCTAAGTGACCATTGATGTTCAGTGCTAGACTCAGTTTAGATATTCAATCACAAATCTAATATACTAAAAAACAATAAGGAAATATTTGATCAGATCTTGACCCAGTTTGAAAGGCTAATTGACATTGTAATTTTTCAGCAGGAATTCGATGAACTACAACAAGATATGCAATATGATTGATTTTCTGGTAATCTAAATGTTTGATCAAAACTAAAAGAATGAAAATTATGGTAACTAAAAGTTGTCAACCAAGAAGCAGTGAATCATCACCATATTACACTTTGATATTTTACACATAATGCACAACTATATACTATCACACTCTGTCAATTTGACCGACTAGTATAGGTCACCTGGTCTGTGATTTCTTGATCTTCAGGCTATAAAAGAAGAAAGGTGGTGGACTTCTCATTCCACATGTTTGTAAGGAAGACGAGAATTTTTAAACGACAGTTCAAAATCCCTCCATAATTTAAGGTAATCGAGATCTTGTATGCAAGACATGAAATGTATCCTATAAAAGACTATCAGTAGGCATCCTATGTCATCCATATAAGTAAAATAAAGTAACCCTATTTTGTGTATCGAAGAAGAGGCCAAGTCCTTATCGCTGTTACAAGCGTATATATATATATATGTGTGTGTGTGTGTGTGTGTGTGTGTGTGTGTTTTGAAAGCATACAGAACAGTGTGATAAGGAGCTGACTTATGACTCTTGTCCTTAAGCTATTGGGAGATCTCAGTGTTACCCACAATCCAACAAGATCCTTGTTCAATCTCTTTTTTTGTTCTAGATAGAAAGGCATCCAATTTCAAGTGATAGCTTAGAAATCTCTCTTTTAAATGTTTGTGTGATACACATTGAACATATTAAGCAGTGCAGTTGCCTTAATTGGTCTCTAAGTTTGAAAATTTCTATTAATAGCAGGTTCGTTGCGTGGGAAAACTAACACAACATATCAATTTTTTTAAGTGGTTTTAGGAGATTTATTTGTGGTTATGCATATCATTTTCTATCTTGCGGATGTGGAACATACAGTAATATAGAGCAGGGATGTCAAAAATTGTTTGATTGTGGTGTTTGGATTGTGAATAACTGTGTATTTTGAAAGATCTTTGGCTGATTTGCTGATTTTTTATTCTTTATACGTCATTCTTGAGATGTTTCCTGTAGTTGCCAAATTCATGGATGAACTAAGAAAATATTTGTGAGGTTCTATAAACCCTGAAGGCTCATGAACGATACCTTTTCCAGAAGTTGACAAATGAGATTTGTGAAATTTTACTTTATGGAGTGTGTTTTTATCATAAACTATAACCTTTGCTCTGAATTTGACAAAACAAAGGTTTGGAATTTTAATGGGTATTATGTTTTTTTTTTTTTAAATCGAGGAAAAATCTTCAGAAATTGAAAGCTCAGACATTGTGATTTTTACCAAAATTTGTAAACAACCAACTAAATTATTTCACTTCATTAACCTTTTCCAGAATTTGACATAACAGAGGTTTCAAGTTTGACTCATTGAATGTGTACGATGTCATAAAGCATAACATACAAAATATAACCTTTTCCAGATTTTGACAAAACAAAGGTTTGAAATTTTACTTATAAAAAATTTATGACTTTTTTCACTTCGTCGACCTTTTCCGGAATTTCACAAAATAGAGGTTCCAGATTTTACTTCATTGCATGGGTTTTATGTTTTTTACAACTGGATCGATGAAAAATCTTGAGACATTGAAGGCTTAGAAATTATGATTTTTTTCAATTCATTAAACTTTTCCAGTATTGTCAATGTTATGTTTGAAATTTTTACTTTGATGTCATAAACTATTACGTTTTCCAGAATCTGACAAAACGAGAGTTTGAAATTTTACTTCATTGAATGCGGTTTTATGTTTTCTGACAACTGGATTGATTAAAAATCTTTTGAAATCGGAGGGTTAGACACCGGCAGGAATTTATTGAAAACAGAAGTTTGATTGCTAACTTTGCACAATCGAAGTGCTCTAGAGGTTTTTGAGGGTGCTGAATCCATATATAGAGTCAACAAACCAGTTTGAATAACAAAAACCAAGATTTTACATCAAAATTTTTCATCAGATTCCAGCACCTGAAACTTCAAAAAGTCACACTAAAAACAACACCAAACCGAGTAAAAACCATTTTTTTTCCAAAATTTAACAAAACAAGCTACAGTATTTCACTTCATTGAATGTTTTTTTTTTCATTTTCTGAGATTTCTTTTTGGAAAGAGGTTTAATTTCAATATCAGGCAGTTTTAAAAATTGTTGCAGTGATTGGGATCATTCTGCCGCGGTAGTTTTGGAGAAGATTACAAAAGAAGAAATAAGTTGCAACTTACTGCCAGCGGTTGGCAAAGGGATAAGCCGTGGACAAGTTTTTGCGAAAGGATGTGCACTGCATTGAACAGAGCTGTGCATTCTGGCAAACCGTAAATATTAAAATAGATTTCTCATAAAATAGAATGAAATTATGATTTTCAAAATTAAATTTTTTTCAATAGAGTAATTAATTTATTTCGTGGAAACATATGTTGTAAAAGTTCTACGTTCTAGATATATTCATCAAAGTCTTAGGGTTTGTAGGGAGGATAAATTTATTACATATTTAATGTTGGATTTAATTCTATCCTAAAAGTATTAAACAATAATAGAACTAACTACATTTTAGATCTCTAGTTTCATCGACAGAAAGTGAGGTGCATTAAAGCTTGGGTGGCAGAGACATCATTGTAATAGACATGGACACTGATAAAATAACATGGAAAGTATTTCATATTCGATGTTTAATGTTACAAATATATATAAACTAGCATAGATCCACTTGACCCTATATTTTTTTAAGCCTGAGAAGTTACTTGATATTTATCCCTTTTGTTGCTTAATAGATCTAGAGTTACAGAGAATCTATACTAGTATTTGCATCATTTCTTCCCTAGAAAAGATCTATAGGCAATGGGACGATTGGTCTATGAGAGTTTATGTTTTTTGTAACAGGATTTTTATGTGTCCTAGTATTAAATGATAAAGAACTAATTTAAGAAGTCTAACGCTAAGCAACAATGGACTTATTCAAGTACATGAAATTGTGTTAATGTCTAGCCTTGATATCTTTGAAAATTTTAGTGGTTTGTTTGTTGCTTGTTTAGAGGATTTTGTTGAGTTTGAAATTAGTCTCTTGAATGCTTATGGTTCTCATATCATGCATAGATTGATAGATCGATAGATCTAGTTCTATTATTATAATTGTTATTGTTTTCGTTATATATTTGGTGGTTTGAGGAAAGATATTTTATTTCCTTTCACTTTGTGGCATGATTTCGACATCTACAGCTTTTAGAATATAGTAAAATATTTTTCTTATTATAGATTTTTCTTGGAAAAGAATTATCGAGAGTGAGGTGAAAATGCACAATGTTCTGTAGCATTAGTGTGATAAATATGGAATAGTGCAAAGCATAGTTTTGAAGATTAGTCTAAGTTGACTCGTACCTAATCAACTCAGTCAAGTTGATTGTTGGTTGAACGGCTAATTGTTGGTTCATTGGACAGAAGGTCTTGCAGGCACAAATACCAAAGGGAAAGATGGAGCCCATCATGGGGTACTCTTTGTAATTCTCCACCACTTCCACCTTCCATTATTCCTCAAACTCTTCTCCAACCTCAATATCAGTGTTAGTAGTAGCATGAGAAACAACACTACGCTTAGCAGAACTAGAAGAACGCGTTTTCCAAACTACACGAGAACTACTTCCCTCACGAGTCACCATGTGCCATGCTTGGTCTCGATGGTTCTCTTCCTTCTACTCCTGGTTCAATTACCATATCTTCATTGGAACCAACACCCCAAACTCCACTAGACAACGATTCACCATTTTGTAGTAGTGATTCGCCATTTGTACTGGTGATTCGCCATGATTTTATAGGATAATATAATCTCGTGAGAGATTCACCAAAAAATTATATATACATATTATATTATTAATAAAATCGCCTTCCATTTTTCCTATGTATCATGGGGATTCTCCTATTTATTATATATATAAATTTAGGGGGGTTCTTAAAATTTTCCCTGGAAGGGAGAATTAGTATCAACTCACTAAGGATGGAATCGAATATGTATTAAGAGCTCATAAACTCAAAGATAGCTACACTTTCATAAATTCAAGACAAATGAAAAGAATTATAAATTGAAGTAAACAATTTTTACTTATTATTATAAAAGCAAAGGATCTTAATAAATCAGATGCTTTTCAAGGCTGTAATCCTAAATAGAAAGGAGATTTAGTTAAAGTTGTTTCTGATTATGATATTCTGTTTCAAGAGCCTAAAGGGCTTCCTGCCAAGTGATAGATAGAACATGAGATTTATTCGCAGCCAGATGCTCCTCTTCCTAACATTGGAATGTACAGGTTATCAACTCTAGAGAATGCAGAAATAAAGAAGCAGGTACAATAATTTCTCGATCAAGGGTTTATTCGACCAAGAACTTCACCATGTGGATCATCGATTCTGTTGGTACGTAAGAAATATGGTTTGTGGAGATTGTGCATTGATTTTCAAGCATTAAATAAAATAACAATAAAGAATCGTTATCCTCTTCCTCGCATTGATGATTTATTAGATTAGTTGAAAAATGTAGTTTACTTCACCAAGTTAGACTTGCGAAGCGACTACCATCAGATCAGAGTTTCAGAACAATATGTATCGAAGGATGCTTTCAAAACAAAGCAGGGACTCTATGAATGGATGGTTATGCCTTTCATCTTGACCAACGCTATAGATACATTCATGGGTGTCATGATTGATGTTTTTAGGCCATTTATAGATGATTTTGTAATAGTCTACCTAGATGATATTCTTTGTTTTAGTAATAAATTGGATGAGCATATAAAGCATGTAAATTAGGTTTTAGATGTGTTAAAAAGAGAAAATATCTATGTAAAACTCTAAAAATGTGAATTTGGCAGGACATCTTTAAATTATTTGGGTTATATTGTAGGGGGTGGTGAATTGAAGATAGATCCCTCTAAGGTCGAAGCCATTGTAAATTGGCCTAAGCCCAATATTTCTACAGAAGTTAGAAGTTTCTTAGGGGCATCACAATACTGGAGAAAATTTATTTCTAACTTTTCTTTTATTGCAACTACTTTACATGATTTGAAAGGTGTCAAACATGTGTTTCAATGGGTAGGCAAACAACAAAAAGACTTAGACACATTGAGAGAAAGGATCAGTACAAAGACAGTACTAGCACTACCAAATCTTTAGTATCCATTTGAGATCGATACAGATGCGAGTGAATATGCCGTGGTGGAAGTGTTGATGAAACACAGAAAGCCTATATGCTTTCATTTTGAGACATTCACATCAGCAGTAGTTAACTATCCTACATACGATAACGAATTATATGCATTAGTACAGAGTGTTAAAAAGTGGAAAAATTACATAATGGGGAAAGAAACAATCATACATATAGATCATCAACCACTATAATATTTACACTCACATACTAAATTGCAACAATGAAGACACTATCGTTGGATGGGCATCTTACAACAATTTCATCTTGTAATCAAATATAAGAAAGGAATACATAATAAGTTTGTAGACATGTAATCAAGACCAATCATAAATGCATCCAAAATTCTTAACCATAATTCAGTAATGCACAAAAGCTATATTGAAAAATATTCTCAAGACACAAATTGTAAGGAGGTATATGCAACTTTAAGTCATGGCAAGCGGGTAGAAGAATTGGATTATTTCACAAAGGAAAAACTCTTATATCATTTGGGAGAATTATTCATTCCATAAACTGAAAGAGTTAATGTATTTCGAGAAGCACATACTTCTCTAATTTCAGGTCACTTTTGTGTAATTAAAAAAATTGCACAATTACAAAGATTCTGCTATTGGCCAAGAATGAATGAAACAATTTCAAGATATATTAAAGGATGTACTATGTGTGCTATAAGAAAGCCAAGCAACAGAAAATTAGGCTTGTACAATCCATTTCCAATTCCTTCTCGTCCTTGGGAAATTTTATCCATGGATTTTGTTGGGGGATTGCCAATGTCTAGAAAAGGTCATGATTATTTGTATGTAGTTGTGGATAGGTTCTGTAAGATGTGTATTTAGACACCATATACTAAAAAGGTCACAACTGAACAAACTGCAAAGTTGTTCTTTCAAAATGTATGGGTTCATTTTGGGTTACCTGCCTCTATTATATCTGATAGATATTCTTGATTTATCGAGAAATTTCGGTCAAGTTTATGGGAACTCATGGACACCATGTTAAATAAGAGCACAAAATTTCATCCGCAAACAGACAGCCAGAATGAAGTGGTAAACATGACAGTGGTACATTTACTTTGAGGTTATTGTAGCAAGCATCCCAAGCTTTGGGATGAGCATTTGTGTTATGTAAAACATGCTTACAACTATGCGAAACATTATTCTACTCAAATATCTCTGTTTGAGACTTATTTTGGTTTTGTACCAAAGAATCCCTTGGATTTTGTCTTTGGTAATGACATAGCAGTTGATGGACATAGGGATGTGGACAAAGCAACCAAGTTCATTGAACAGATCCAGGAAATTCACCAGGGAGTACATGAACAGCTGGAAAAGAGCCAAGAAAATTATAAAGCGAGGCATGACAAGCATCGAGTTGAGCATTTTCAAGTTGGTGATAAATTCTAGTTGTACATTAGCAAAGAAAGACTTCAAGGGGAAGGTAAGAAGTTTAAACCAATTAGATATGGTCCTTTCAAAATTCTTGAAAAAAATTGTGAGAATGCTTTCCACCTAGATCTACCATCTTATATGCAGATATCTTCCATCGTAAATGTTGAAAATTTTCAATTGTATGAAACTTAAATGATTGAAGATCTAGAAGAGCACAGTCAAGTACCTTCAATTGAATATTTTTCACCAGAGTATCTCAACGAGTTGTAGGAGGACACAATTCTCGACAAGAGAATAAGGACTTCGCGATGAGGAGAATTTGAGTATCTTCGAGTTGGGTTGAAAGGTACAAATACAAGTAAAGTATGATGGATAGAAATTGGAAAAGTGAAGGAAAAATATCCTCACTTACTCGACAACTAAAACCAACTTTGGGTGATCCAAAATATTTCAGTGGGCATGAGTGATCCAAAATGGATTCATTTTTACCTCTAGTTCAAATTCTTCAAATGAAGATTAATATAGGATGAATTTTAAGTGCTAATCAACAGGATTCAAACGATGCAAACAACGCGTAAAACTGAGTTCGTATGCAGAATATATGGCAAGTCAACGTTTATGAAAAATTAGGGCAAAATGGAAAAATGTCAAAGTCAAAGTCAACAATCAAATTCAATGGTCAATGGTTAGGATGATTTTAGCAGGACAGGTGTCGTCCGAGGAATCTTCCACATGTTCAAGATGACATCAGCAGGATCGATGACATGTCGAAGTGTGATTAGTTAGAATGGGCCAATCCGGGGCTGATAGGTGGCAGCTTGGAATTTTCCCAATTTGGCCTTAATTCCAAAAATTTGGGGATCAGGGAGGCTCGAAACCCTAACCTCCCAGAATTCTAATATTTTACCAGAGATTTCTTACTAGTTAGGCTAGCGCATGAATTTTATTCAATTCAAATGGATTTGTATTTGATGTATTGGGATTCACTGCCAGAAAAAGGTCGGACGGTCGGGGTCAACCCCACGACCGCCGAACCTTTAAAGTTGTCAGGCCGCATATATTACAACACATATCTGTAAAAAAAAATGCTAGATGTTATCATATGTGTTAGTGCACATATATAAATCATATATATATTGCATATATACTAAATGGATGACAGCATTATCATAATTAGCCACGCCACATATATAAATTCAAAGCACTGCATTTAATATAACATATATTCCATATATGTTTGTTAACCACCAAAGGTGAAGCAGAATGGTCGAGCGAGGGTTTCGACCCACCGACCTTCCCAAAAACTATTAATACAATTACATCACACAAATTCTATGGCCATTCGACCAAGCGGTGGAGCTTCTGTTACAAGCCACCAAACGTTTATTTAAACACAGCAGAGCCAAACCAGTGCAAAACCACCAGTGCTCAGACAGAGGTAGTATCACTGCAGAGAAGGTGGTATTTTTGCAGGAAGGTGGTTTTATGTAGGGAATAGGTGGTTTTGAATTTCTCCAGGGGGTCTAGAGGTCACAGTGGCGAAATATAGGCAAGTTTATACTTGTTTTGACCGAAATTTCGAGCTAGTCACAATGGTGTGATCCGTTTTCTCATTTGAGTCTCTATTTTTGAGCTCATACCTGTAAAATAATTTTGAAGACAAAATAAAGTGGTCAACACTAGAAGCTAAGGACCCGGAGAAGTAGCCAAGAAGTTTAGTGAACTCTGTTATTAAATTCTTGATGTTTTAATGTGTTTGATTTTGTTTTCATTTTCTTCTGTTGTTTATGTTATTCACAATCTTATCGATCTATTGCACTAAGTAACATAAGCTACTCACATAGACATCAATAATACCTTTTTCATAAATATAGATCAATAACCATGCTTGTGGAAGAGACATGATGTGTATGAATCTATGCCTCATATTGTTATTGTTACTTTTGGCTATCATTTGTACAGGATACCCTAGTTAGCACCACCTATCGCCATCTCTGTGATCACTGCCAAACAATGTAGTAATATCATTTCCTAGACTGGGAAATTTATTTTCCTTATAACTCACCCTCAGGGCTAGAATAATATTGTGGCCACGAACCCCAAATAGGGCTCCTCACCATGAAAAAAACAAATGGACAAGTTCATTGAGGAGTATACATACTTTTTTATATCACTTGTAGGCATACCTCTACACTGTGAGGTAAAACAATCCATTGATTTTATCCTGGGAGCACCGCTACCCAATGGACCGATCTATCGATGATTATTTCTATAGAACTATAAAATAATGCGTCATATTCAGGAGTTGATGTATAAACGTAACATCATGGCAAGTTCATCTCCCTCTGGGAGCCCGATTGTGTTGGTACAAAAGAAGGATCAGACCTGAAGACTCTGTATTGAATATAGGGTGCTAAACAAGATCACTATTCAGAATATGTATATGATCCCATCGATTGATGACCTTCTAGACCAACTAAAGGGGGGGAATTTTTTCAGAAATATTGAATTAAAGTTGGGTTATCACTAGGCACCAACTTAACCCTTTAATGTGTGCAAGACTTCCTTCAAATCAAAAGAAGGCCTTTTTGAATGGTTGGTCATGCCTCTTGGGTTGTCGAATGCCCCTGTAAACTTCATGAGGATGATGGATGACATATTGCGACCCTCCACCATATCATTTGTGGTGGTTTATTTGGATTACATCGTTATATTTAGCCAGAGTTGGGAAGAGAAACTCCACCACATTCGTGAGGTCCTTCAAAGACTACAACAAAAAAAATTATGGTCCAATTTGGAGAAATGCACATTTTTCATGACCCGGGTTCAATATATGGGGTACAAAATTGATGAGCAGGGTGTGCAACTAGACCCAACCAATATACAGGTCATTTAGGATTGGCCATCCCCAACCATTCTAAAAAATCTCCACATCTTTCTAGTTCTTCACCAATTCTACTGTAGGTTTGTGTTGGGTGTCTCGCATATCACTTGGCCTTTGATTCAAGTCACCAAGGGAGGACCAAAAACAATTTTTTTTTTGTCTTAATCCCAACATAACGCATTTTATAAGTTTAAGGATCGAATTTTCTCTGCACCAGTGCTCACATTACCAGACCTACAACAACCATTTGAGATCTAGATAGATGCCTCCAACTATGTTATTCATGTATTTCATACTCAATAGGTGAATGCACTGGCATATCACAATGATACACTTTCAAACAGAGTTCAAAAGTATCCCACCTATGAAAAAGATATGTATTCCATTTTGTAGGCTTGCTGACAATGGAAGCAGTACAGTTTGGGGAAGGAAACAGTCATCCACATAGACCACCGACCCCTATATTTCATACAAACAGAACATAATTTTTAGAATGATCACCATAAAAAATTGTCCATGTACCTGCAATAGTTGCATTTTAACTTTAAGTGCAAGAAGGGAAACACCAATAATGTTACAAATTACCTCAGTCGACCGCCAATCGTGATGCTAACTAGTGTGCTCGACTCTTGTGGGAATTAGACTTCAGGGTGGCCTCATCTTTACAAGAGTGATTCTTTGGAAACACATACCAGAAAATCCTTGAAGGAAAGAAAGTTCAAAATTTCACCTCTAGGATGCATTTTTATGCCACCTAGGACACCTCTGTGTTCTTTCAAGTGAGCATTCCAAGATGAATTCGGAAGCGCACTACAGCTAGGTTGATATAAATTTTGAGGTGGAGAAAATAGCGACAGTACTACATAAGTATTTATATTGTTCGAACCTTCAACAAGATGTTTGGAAGTACATTAGATCCTGCACTGTCTACACCATTTTCAAATCAATCATCAAGAAGCAAGGACTATATACTCCACTACCTACACCTACTCAACCTAGGGAATCCATCTCCATGGATTACAGGTTGGGCCTCCCTTCTACCAAGAATGGAAATGGCTGTGTTTTTGTGGTCGTCAACAAATTATCTAAGATGGCCATTCTAGCAGTCTTCAAGAAGAGTATCACAACCAAAGCAACTGCCAAAATATTTTTTAAAAGGGTGTGGGTGCAATTTTTTATCCTATAATCCATTTTTGCATATCAGGAAAAAAAATTTCTAAGTAAATTTTGATCAAGTCTCTAGTTGATGCTAGATACTAGGCTTTCTAAATACATGAATTTATACCCCCAAACTGATAGCTAAAAAGACTAAGTTGTCAACAAGATGATCATACACAATTTGTATATGTACAAATTGAAGCATCCATGCACATGGTATGAAAACCTCCCCTATGTCCAACACAGCTAAAATTCAAATCTGCATTATCAACTCACCATAAACCCTTTCAGGTGGGGTTGGGATTCCATCCACTATTTCCCATTGTTGTGGCCATACCATTTGTAGTTTCTTAGATACATTAAACTCATGTATAGTCTTAAGCTGACAGGGTGAGAAAATTCACTGAGTGCATTCAACATGTCCACTAATAATTCCATTTCATATTGGATAGAGCCAATCCTAAGTACGAGAAGCGACATGATTAACATTGGGTGCCACATAATTTTAAGGTGGGCGAAATTTTTTGGCTACATTTGCAGCAGGAGCACCTCGCTGCAGCCCACCACAAGCTTCTCCCTCTCTGATATGGGTCATACACCATCACCAACGCTGTAGGGGACAATGCATTCAATCTCAACATTGCACCATTCCTTGTTCTGCACCCAGTGTTCAATGTCGGCCGCCTTCGGCCCTAATTTCCACCATTACTATACACGTCTGACATTGCAGAACAAATCACGCCAATGGAATTAAACCCATAGTTCCTGGATCAAGCCAAAACCAATTGGATCATGAATACACATATCAAGAATACTCACCAAAAGAGGATATGACAATATCAATTTTTCAAAGCATTCCAACTCCTTCCCAGGGCAAGTGGTTAACCAGGGACCAAGTTCAATAAAAATTTCCTCACATAATGGAGGCTCTGCATGTAATTGGGACCATTTATTCCTAAGGAGGGAGGACTAATACAGATGGATATTGGTGGCCACCACCCTATTCCACTGAGACCTCTAGTCAGTTTCATTATTTTCCTTTTTTAGAGCAACATTTCCTATTTTTAGCAGCTTTTCCGGTCCTGAACTTCCGGAGCAATTTTGACCCCCTAAACAACATTTTTTGGAGGTTTGTTGGAAGAAGGTGCTTGTGAAAAATTATGTAGTAGTTAGAGATATTTTTATGAAAATTTATCGTACGGACCAAATAGAGATAATCTGTCCAAATTAAGACCCCTAGATGTTGGGTGCCCAACAATCCCAACGAGGCCCACAAATTGTTGGCATTCCATCTCATGGGTTAGAGTTTTGGTTATTTATGGTTTTCCCTTCTTGTTGCATAGTAAAAATGTCCTTGAGCCTCACTGTAACATAGTTCAAAGGAATATAGTTGCCACATCACTTCTTACATATAATCTATCATCATAGAGATAATTTGTGTCCACTTTCATGTTTATGTTTTTATTTGTATTCTATTTTTTTCCTGTATAAGTCTGTATCAATTTTCTTCTCTTTTCTTCTGATCTCATCGAACAAGGAGACATTTCTCCCACTCTCATGAAACACCCTCCTAGTAATAACGTCATTTCCTTTGATTGGAGTCAATTGACAGAACCTTTTATCCATTCTTACATGAATTTTCATATCATGGAAGGCCTGTGATAAAAAAAATTGTCACGATGTTATAGATGAGGTAGCGTTTGTTATCATTATATCCTATACTTCTTAGAAAGCTTTGGTTTCCCCTTAGGTTGAGTATGTTTCCTAGAATTTGTTGGCTTTTACCAGAAGAACCCGGTCAACCTTTATGGATAGTTCCTAAAATTTCTCTTACCTTCGAAGGAAAAACCCTATATTTTGACGTTATGTTAGTCCTAGGCCCCTTTTATTTCAATTTAGTCTTTGGGAATGACTATTTTTATTCCATCAACGCTTTCATGTCCACACTCTTTTGAGTGATTTCTTTCTTGGACGGTGGAAAAATAATGACTATTAATCAAATTTCATTTGTTGGTCCTTATTTGGCTGCCAATCATCCAACTTCCCTAAATTTTGAAGATATAGAAGTGGTATCCCTACCACCACATGTTAATTATGTGGACACTTATTCCATATCTACACCTACTCACAAAGAAGATCCTGTCATCGATTACTTGAACTATTTTTAGCTAGATACAATAGGTGTTATGGTGAGTCATTTATTCGGGGTGTTGGAGCCCTATATTTTCATTGGATCCCTTTATATGTATTCGTTTCAGAGCATTTTTCTCCTTTCTAATAAGAACCTATTCGAAGACATATCCTATTGTGGGCCATGATCAAGCTAAACCTATGAGGATGGTTCTTTTAATTTGTCAACCTAGTCAAAAAATGAACCAAGGTTTTATGAGAAGAATCCCTTTTATTATGTCAATCTTGTCAAAATATGAAAAAAATGGATGAGCATCATTCTTTTTCTATGCCACCTTCATTTCATTCGCCCATATCATATGATCCTTTTCCTTCCTTCCTCATGAAAATATTGCTATGAGTAATGAATAGCCTATTTGGGTCCATAAGAAGAGTTGGTTGATGAAACGAAGCTGAGGCGACATGCCTCTACCATTATTTTTGGGGAAATATATGTATCTCAAGCATAATTTTTCCTCTCTTTCAAGACTACGTAAAAATGAAACTACACTTAATCTCAAGCATAGTATTTCTCTATTCCAATATTGTGTAAAAATAAAACCTATTTCGAGCTTAGTTGTTACTTCTCGTGCTTGTAAATACATGAGAATAAGTTACCAAGCATACTTTTATCACTTTTTCAAGCTTGTTAAAACTTACAAAAAAGGAACCCCCCCCCCCCATCCACACCATATCCCTCATGATTTTGATTTTTTATTAGCATGTATCTGCATGACGAGCATTAGTTTTCTCAATATAATTTCACCATCTTCTTCATTGATAATTTTCTTACACTTGGTGTTTTACCATTTGCTGCAAGAATCGTTGTGATGAGTGCTATTATTAGACTGCATCATGAACTTTACATGTTTTGAGTAGTTCCATCATGACCAGAATCAATTGCTACCATTTATACCACTCTTTCCTCCAGGAGGAGTCCCCTTTAAGCTATTTTCCAACTCCCAAAATATGAAAATATTGTTGAGAACAATTCTTTCTCCAACTCTTTATAGTAAATGAAAAGACATATACCTAGTATAAGTCTAACCATTTTTCGGACTGGATAAACCATTTAGGAAAAATGAATACTCAGTCAAAAATGGATAAAATTTTCTCCTAGGTATTATTTTATGCCTTTTTGAGCCTAACATACTAAATTTATGAAAATTAACCTTTCATAGGTTTTTAAACCTCTTTTATAAACTCTCTAAATATGAAAAATAAGTCTAATTACACCTTCACTAGACTTGTAAAACATAAAAGATGTAGGAATCTTCAAGCATCATGAGACTCAACCACTTGTTCTTAAGGTTAACTAAAAATACTCTTAAGTATTCATCCAAAATATGATCTTATATATCAAACATATGTATCCTCCTCAAGCTTGTCAAAAATAAAGAATTATTTTCCATAAACGGTGGGAAATTGGTGAAATAATACATAAAAACATGCTTATCTCAATGAGTCACTCTTGAACATGGCACATTTTCACCTCAATGACTATTTTGGGTTGGGGAATCCACTTACCTCTTTCTTTATTAAACCTCATTGTAATCCTTCATAATGGTTCTTTGAGCCAATGTTGCCAACTCCATGAAAGTGTCACCAATATGTTCAAGACAAGTCCACCCTCAGTTGACATTTTCTACAACACATTAAGCTTTCTTTCATGTCTGTCACCCCTAAAATAAATCTAAATCATCAAATTCTATATCAAATATTGATACCCATTTCATGTTGTTGATGGGGGATACATCAAGGCCCTCCTGAAATGTGTCACTTCCTATGAACATCATAAAAGTATCTAGAAATTTAACTAAGAAACTCCTTTTAGTTATTTCGTGAAAGGTTCTCATCATTAACCTTCAGCTAGGATATTTTTTGTGTTGTTTGACTTCAACTCATTTATTTGCACTTCATGGATTGCACTCTAGTACGTTGAGATCCATTATCTTTATAGGTGGTTCTTCTTGCATCTATTAATGGTTTCATTAGTATTCAGTAATCACATGGTGTCTACCATGTTCAACTCCAACACAAATATTCATATGGTTATACTCATACTATCGAGTGATGAGGTAGAATACCCTAAATCTAGTTTCATCTATCCGAGTTCTAATTTCAGGA
The DNA here is from genome assembly GCA_034641835.2 of Pinus albicaulis. Classification (NCBI taxonomy): domain Eukaryota; kingdom Viridiplantae; phylum Streptophyta; class Pinopsida; order Pinales; family Pinaceae; genus Pinus; species Pinus albicaulis. The sequence goes on from CM076581.1 coordinate 1,486,962,834, forward strand.
TGCATACAAATCTACAAAGTATGATGGATATGGTCATACAGAAAGTCATCCAAGCATGGGTCCATAATATGCCATTACTGGACATGAATTGATCATTGTACATGTAAAATGTCTTATATGTTGAGTATGGGTACCCATTCCTCAACACTGATATCATGATGAGAATTTATTGTAACAAACAATTGATCAACTCAACTAGATGACCTTGATCCATAATTTTCACATGTTCAAGAACTTCGGTCCTCAGCCACAAATTTCACTTTTTACTTTAGGGGGAAATCTTTTATAGGTCCTTTTTTCACATCCAGTCAAATGAATATGAACACAAATGTATCATCAACCATTCACACTTTGAAATCATACCCTACAAAGAAAAAAAACCTTCTCTTATATAAGTTACAATAGTCCTCGATTACATTGGCTAAAAACCATATTTTTGTAGATCGTAGCACTTCCGTTTAATACATACAGAACTAACCAGTTTTCACACGTGGAAATTGTACTAGCCACTGTCGGTTGCTTTCTCTAAAAGTTCGAGTATGGTGGGAAATGAGTAAAAAATAAAAATTAATTTCAAAGTTTCTCTTTCTAGAATCTTTAGAAGTGGTTTTAACCATTTACTATTAGATCAGAACTTGAACTACTACTATTAATATCTTTTATCTTATCTACTATAACTTACCTCCCTCTAATGTGGATCTAAGCCAGAGAAAAATTTAAGGATCTATGTTTATATTAAAGATTAGAAACCTTGGTGAATCTTACTAGTCCCTAATATGAAAACTATAAATTGTTTGGTGATTTTTTTGTAGAAACATTTATTTTTCTAATGATTTTATATTAGTCTATATAAATTTTGGCAATTGTTAAGGTAAAATAATTTTGTATTGTAAAATTTTGGCAAATATTTTTTAGAAAAAAATAGAAATTAGTTAATCCTTTTTTTTCTACAAAGCATAGAAAATTAGCCCACCTACAAATATTAGTCCCTAAAATTTTCCGTGATCTAAGCCCTAGAATGGTAAATCCCAAACCACCTCATTTACCCTATATATTCACTGCCTCCCATAGATTCTTGGTTGGCTTTTGGAGACCCTAAATTATGCACTTATGGTCCTCATTTATGTCTTCAGTTCCATTTTTCGTCCATGTGCTTGAGGTGTGATTGGAGGCTTACAATTAGGGAAGGACACGATAACTGGGAGATATTTAAATGGTTAACGACTATAATGGCTATAATATTTTCCTCCTTTTATCAATACAAAAGTGCATTGTTTCTCCTATACGTTATGTCTCATTTACGAATATGATTAACATGAATCCTCAGCCTCTTGTTTAGAGATTTTTGTATACGCTATTTGTATGGTTTGGTTCTTGTTAGAGGAGCTAGTCGGTTTGACCAACTAGTCGAATGGAACAAAGTCAAGTTGGCACTTACTTTGTAATGTGGTTTAAGGATAAATAATGAAAACCTAAGCAATATAATCGGTATAAAAATTATAACTACATAATTTTCTAGTTACTATATATATGTTTGTATACAAATGTAACAAGTTGCTTCAATACATAATAATGAATATATCTCTCCATTACTATATGTCTCCTACGTTTATATGCTTATTGTGTAATTACTTGATGAATATATACTAGTAAAAATGTATGTTATTCACTATATTACAACATTGGTTCTGTCTTCGAGAGGAAACTCGAGTCATATATTATGAATATATAAATGTTAATGGTAGAAAATTTGTAGTTATGGTGGGAAGAAAATATTAATAATCATTTGAAAAAATCTGAATGAAGTAATTCGTTGTCTCTTGCATAAGCTTGAACTAATTTCTTCACAGAAACACATGAGGGATTTATAGAAGGTGCTTTAGTAGATATAAAAAAGTTCCTCAATAGTGTCGTCCATGAAAAAATGTTAAAATGAAACTGACACCTGACTATTACTGAAATTTTCAAATGGTGGCCAAACAAAATTACATGGGTGGATCGAGTCAATTATATAACACTACTATGAAGAACAAGATTGTTCGAACGAGGCTCCCCCAGCTATGAATTTTGTATATTTTTGGCCAATTTTGTATATTTTTTGTATTAAGTGGTTTAACGTAGGGGTTTTGGGGTTGGTCAAAGCCTCGAATGCATTGTAATGGGTCAAAGGGAAGACCTAGAGTCCATAAACCATGGTTTACGGACCACGGGATAGTGTATGCTACATCGATATAAATAGATGAATAGTTTGAGTCTAGATCCTCAGTCCTGCTATGTGCGGACCCCACTAAGCTATGTGCACGGGCTGGTTTTGGTTCTAAGTGGATCTAAATATTAATGAAAGTGAAGTATTGTTAAATTATATGTGTGATGTTGAAGCGTATCTATGATGGTTAATTAGCTATGAATATATCTGTTTTTCTTCATAAATATATCTGTGAATGCTCTGTGATGGTATATGTTTAAGCTACGAATATTACTGCGAATGTATTTGTAGTTGCATTTATATTATTATGTATTGGTAATTGCTGATATGCACATGGATTCAAATGTGTTGGTTAGATTTGTGAATGGTAATAAGCTCTGTTATGGTTAATAACTGATTATACTAATAAAGGCCTATGAATAGACTTACTTTGTGTAAGGTTGATAAGTTGTGAACACAGATCTTCCCCAACTTACCTACTCTCTCTCAAGGTGCAGAAACCTAGTTCTAGCACCCTCCCATACCACTTCAGGTGAGACCTTGGCTTGTGCAAGAAGGTCATTGTTGAAAGGGCCAGTGGTATAGGTGTTTATTAGCAAACTTTAACCTCCGAACCTGGGTCAAGACCTCTCGAGCCAATAAATGGTTCCATTTCCAGGACCAGGAGAATTTTGAAAGAGAGATCAGGTAATGCCAAGGGAACATTAGAGACCTGAGAAGCTAGAAATTGGAGAGTGGTTCGAAAGACAGATTCAGGAATTTTTTGTAAAGGAGAATCACAGCATAAAATTGACGGCTGAGAAGTGGAAGAACAAGTGCATCTTCACTGAAGTCTATGAAATTTTCTTTGTAACCTTTGCGCATGAGCTTCAAGAGTGGTTGGCAAGGCTTGTAGATTTCCAAACATGTTGGAAGGACGCGCAGGTCATGTAGTAGACTCTAGAGTTGATCCAGCAGTTGGAAGGAACTGACAATACCATCCCCCATATAGTAGATCACTGGGTGGATAGCATGCTAGGAGGATTTGTGACAGAATTTGAAGTTAATCAGTTCATATCCTATTCAGAAATAGAATGGAGGTTCTTCAAAGGTTTTCGGGGTAATTTCTTGAAAACATTGCCTTTGTTAATCAAAATATTACTGTGCGAAAAGGGCATTCTGTGCAGCCACACCGAGTGAATGACCCCTGATTTGAGTGAGAGCACCACACAAAGTGGTAAATACTACTAAAATAATAAATAAGAAGATAGATCTATCTACAGTCCAGTAAGAGAATCAGTTGTGCATAGCCCTCCAGCTACACCACCTTCAAGTCAGCATAGGGGTAAGAACTTGCCCATACCTCCACCACCACCAGAATATGATATGGACTTGCACTTGAAGCTACCTACCTTCAAGGGTGTAGGGGATGAATATGTGGACTAATTTTGGTTCATTGCAGAATGAGTATGGGCTACACAAAACATGGCTTCCGACGTTGTAAACAGGGCACAACTATCACTTGTCTTTGAAGGAAGCGCCTTGGATTGGTATATGGGGTATGTACGACAACACACAGATCCATCTATTCAAGATATTAAGATATTTTTAAAGCAACAGTTTCGAAATCCTAATTCCTACTCTCAAATAGTGGTCGACTTAAAAGACTTTAGATAGGGACCCACTGAATCAGTATGGGAAGTTGATTAGTGGCTGAAAAAGGTTATCAGAGATGGGAAATTTCAGTATGATGATAGGAAGCACAAGGAATGGTTTATCGCTATGATGCTACCTCACCTGTACAGACCTATGGTTCAGTAGCTGATTGAAACACAAGAGAAGGCTTTCGAGATTGCTATGAAGCTAGAGGTTGCGCCAAGGTGCGATGCTCAGTTTGGGGTGCAGCAGATAGAGGGATAGCTGGAGGCAATACAGATAGAAATACAAAACCTGTGAAAGGAACAGGGGAAAGAGGCTAATCTGGACATTTGGTGCATAATATTCAGGGTATCCAGTCATACCAAGGATCGGTGTCCTCTGCTGGCAGATTACATGCAGGCTGGGGGACCCAACCCATTGCGCCTTAGGGAGGCTGCAGGGCCAAGTAGCCCAACATTATGGTGTGTTGATTATCGTGTAGCTAGGCTACATGATACTAACCACTATCCCCGTCTTAGTGCTTATGTCCCCAAGTTGAAGCAAAAATGGTGTCGATTCTGCTCCTGTGTGGGGCATGGCGAGCATAATTGTCGAACCTATGACTTAATGATAGATCGAGGGAAATTGTATAGGGTACAGGATGATCCTTGTTCACCATTATCTCCCTTAGGTAGGGGAGGCTCCCCATCAAGGGGTAGGGGAGGGGGAAGGGGTGGAGGCGCAGGTCGAGGAAGAAGAAAATTGATCTGTTACAACTATGGAGAAATAGGGCACTTTGCAAGGGAGTGTCTGAACCCTGTGAGAGAAAAATGCCAATATTTCCGACAAATGGAACATGTGATTGAAGATTGTCCAATTTTGATAGAAAAAATGTAGGAAAAACAACATACACCTATGCAGAATGTATAAAGGGTTAAAGTGGAACTTCGTTATGAAGGACCGAGTATTAACGTCATAATGCGCAACAGCATGGCTATGGGAGGAGCTGAAGAGAAATTCGAAGCTGAGCCTCTTATCTAAAAAGCATCTATCAAACAGGAAATTTTAGACTGACAGAAGGAAAAGGAAACCTTTGTCGCAGCTTGCAGAGACTTCACTCAAGGTGAGGTGCCTATTTCCAAAGCTCCAACAAACTTGAAAATAGATGATGAAGTTAAACCGTTTTTACAAGCCTGTATGAAGCTGCTACTAAACCAGAAGGCAGTAGAAAATCTGTAAGCACCGATAGACAACTGCATAGAGAAGACTAACCCACCCCTGAAATTTAAGGATGTGCACAAATTATACAAGAATAATGAGCACACTGGTAGGGAAATGTGGCTAACAACGTATATTGGTGACTATGAGATGGATCAGGTGATCCTGGACTTGGGATTAGATGCAAATGTACTTCCCAAGAAAAATTGGCAGCGGATGGGCAAGCCTAAAATGGAATGGTCCACTATCTAGCTACGCATAGCTAGCCAAGAAAATATCATACCATTGGGGAGGCTGTGAAAAATTATGGTAGATATTGTAGGATTTAAGCTCCAAGACGACTTTGAGGTAATTCAAATCACGGAAGATGCGGACCCCTATCCTCTGCTCTTGGGACTGGATTGGGCTATAGATATGGGAAGCATCATCACCCTAAATAAAATAAGCATGGTGTTTGAGAGTGAGGGTACAAGGGTGATAGTTCCCCTGGACCCTGCGGAAGGAGAGCAATATATAGAACCAGTACGCGAAGAATAGGATGTGGGTCACATCTATAAATTAACCAGTTGGGATGAAGATTGGATCAATACTATGGTTGATTGTGCAGTTTGGTGGGAGAAGGACAAGGAATCCTTCTTTGACTCTGATGGGGATATCGAAAATTGGCAGAATTTATTACATGATGAATCTGCGCTACGATGTCTTAGAATCACAAAGAACTTCTGATGCATCTCCTCAAAGGTAAGAGTACAACCCTAATTTGATGGTTCTGGTAGTATTAGGGATTTTTTTGTGAGCATTTGAAGCTGAAGTACCAAGGGAACGAAGACTATGGGCCCTTAACCTAGCCATGTCCACAACCCCTGCAAGGTGGTGGGACACGCATAAGGGGGCGTTCTAGGATTCGGAAGAATGTCGTGACATGATGGTCTTACGGTTTGAACCTCTGTCTCACCTATGCATAAAGAAATTCTTGGGGCTAGGGGACTCGCGTGAGCACATGTTAGCATGGATGAAAGAATGGGGAAAAATATTACAGAGGAATGGGTCCATCTGTTCATTCATGACTTGGGACCAATCCTGACTGCATGGTACTTAGATGCAGAACTAAACCAACAAACCTACGTCTGGGGAACCATGAAGGAAGATTTTGTAGGGACATTGAAGCTGATAGGAGGGATAGAGGCACTTGACAAAGCTCTGCAAAATATTGATGCCTTATTATTTGATGAATCACACCCATGCGCAACACATGGGCTACCAACATGGGAAACACAGTTGAAGGATATTGTCAACTGTTGCAATTTATCAGTAGAGGAGTGCGATGACAACCAATGGAATTTCTCTATCCCATATTTAGAGGGAGAGCGCGCAGTTCCTAGACCCCCGTTGTAGACCGTAAATGTCACTAAGCCTCTGAAGCTGCGAGAAGTCAACATTGGAAAAGAGGTGCAGCCTAAGTTAGCAAAAATTGGGCACTACTGGGATGATGATACTGTGGGAAAAGTTGTAGAAATCCTTATGGAATACCAGGACTTACTCCCGACCAAATTTTCAGAAATCAAAGGGATTACAAGGGACCTAGGGGTCATGCACATCACTTTAAAACTAGATGCGCGCCCGGTGAAGCAGCGACCTTATCGGTTGAACCCAAAGTACAAATAAAAATTCAGGTAAGAAATCAAAAAAATGCTCACCGCAGGTATCATCGAACCGGTCGAATAGTCATATTAGGTAAGTCTTATGGTGGTTCAAGAGAAGAAGACTAAGGGGGAGATATGGATCTGTGTTAACCTGCGTAAATTGAATGATGCCTGCGTACATGGTCCCTTTGGCACTCGATTCTCTGATGAGATCTGTAATAGCGTAGGGGGACATGAAGCATACTCATTCATGGATGGGTTCTTGGGCTACCATCAGATTAGAATCACACTCGAATATCCTAGCAAAACTATGTTTTCCATCGAATGGGGATCTTTTCAGTACACGGTCATGTGGTTCGGGCTCAAGAATGCCCCTACCGTCTTTTCATGGGTGGTGGTCACAGTGTTCAAAGAGTTCATCCACAAGTTTTTGGAGGTATATTTTGATGACTAGACTGTCCTCAGGTTGGTAAAAAATCATGTCTCAAACCTGCGTCTAATGTTGGACGCCTGTAGAAAGCACCAGATTTCCCTGAATATCAAGAAGTACATATTTTTCATACCCTCCAGAATCTTGCTCGACCACATATTTTGTCGACAAGGATTAATGGTTGAACCTAAAAAAATATAAATTATCATCAATCTGGTAGTACCTACAACTGAGAAATAGTTGTGCTCTATCCTCAGACATACAAGGTACTAAACAAAGTTCATCCAAGGATATGTAGTGATCACAACACCTATGGAAAAATTTCTAAAGAAGGATGTTTCGTTTTTTTGGGATGACGAATGTCAGAAGAGATTCAAGCTACTCAAGGAGAAGATGATCTTTGTGCCTATTCTCATATTTCCTGATTGAGTGAAGGTTTTCTATGCTCACGTAGATGCATCAAGAATTTCCCTGGGAGCTATTTTTATGCAGCTTGGAGATAGAGATATTGACCATCCAGTTGCATTTGCTAGTAGGTAACTCTCTAGTGCGAAGCACAAATATTCCACTATTGAACGTGAAGGGTTGGCCATTGTCTATGCACTACAGATATTGGAATTATCTATTAGGAGGGAACTTAAAGATTTTTACCGACCACTCAGCTTTGACGTACCTAGCAAATAAGCCTATGTTGGGGGGGGAATCTTCCGATGGCTGCTACTATTCCAAGAATATTATTTTGAGATCATTGTCAAGCTGGGAAGGTTTAATGCTGGGCCAAACCACTTATCTCGAATCGAGAGTGGTGATGAACCCACCAACCTGGAGAAAGGATTGCCTGATGTGCTTTTTTTCATGATTAAGGTAGTTGATGTGCACTTCTCCGACATCATTCAGTTCCTGACTACAGGGAGGGTGCCCACAGAGTATTCTGTATAACATAAGAAAGAATTGGTCACCCATGTAGCATATTTTACCATCATCGTAGGCCATTTGTATAAGATGGGAGCTGACGAGGTGCTACAAAGATACGTATTGGAGCATGAACGACATGGAATCTTAGCAGAAGCTCATGAGGGCGTAGCGAGAGGACACTATGCAGGGAAACAAATGGCACAAAAGATCTTGAGAGCTGGGCTATGGTGGGCTACACTACATAGTGACTCTCACGACTATTGCAAAACCTGTGATACATGCCAAAGGACGGGAAGGCCATCGCACAGAGATGAAATTCCCCTACAATCGTAGATGCCGCTACAAGCGTTTGAAAAATGGGCCATCAATTTTGTTGGGCCCATCAACCCGCCAGGAAAGAAGACAGGTGTGTGCTACATCAACATTGCAACTGATTATGTAACCAAATGGGCCGAAGCACAAGCTATGAAGGATTGCACTATAGACACCACTACGCACTTCACTTTTGAACAGATTCTGACCAGGTCTGGCTGTCCAAAGATATTAATGAGTGATAGAGGTACACATTTTTTTAATGAAATAGTACAGGCCTTGACTGAAGAATTTCATGTCCACCACACGGAAATATCATCCTTAGGAAAATGGAGTTGTAGAAGCTTTTAATAAGATCTTGGAGTAGGCACTGACCAAGGTTTGTAATGTTGATCGCAATGACTAGGACGTGCACATCCCATAAGTTCTTTGGGCCTATTGAACCACCTGCAAGAAGTTGATGGGGAAGACACCATTTAGGATGGTCTATGGTAAGGAGGCCATTATGCCCATGGAGTATATTGTTCCTAGCCTACGCATCACAACCTTTACGAAACATGGCAAAGCCTGATATCATGGAGGAGAATTTAGTGCAGCTCGTGGTGTGGGAAGAAGATCGTTTCATTACTAACTTCCATTAGCAGGTTCAGAAGGCTCGGAATAAGTCATGGAATGATCGAAATATTCAGCAAAAGATGGTTACAGAGGGTGAATTTGTCCTGTTGTATGATAGCCAGTTTGCGAAACACAGTTTGTGAAACACCTGGGGAAGTTTTCAACACTGGCTAGCTCCCTATATGGTAAAAGAAATCATGGATGGAGGGGTTTTTCAGTTAGCTACCCTGCACGATGATATGATACCAGGATATGTTAATGGTAGCTAGCTAAAATCCTATTAGATCAAATGACTATATGGCTAGGGTAGTTGTATGAGGCGGGATACATGCATAAAGGTTGACAATTGCAGGTAGGACCGTGGTACGCGCAGGGATCGATCACAGGTTTGGAGGCCTGGAGAAATACGCTCAGAGCACAAGGGTGTGTTCAGAGTGCAGCATGTGCGTTGGAAGAATTTCAGTGCATTGGGAGCGTAGGAGGTTCATTGAGAGCACAAGGGTGCACTGAGCACACAGGAGATGTGAAAACAAGTTGTTGGAAGAGTAAGTCTGGGTAAAAATAAAATTTTACAATTGAAAGGAGCATGCAACTGATAATCAATGCGGCAATTTTCGAATATTTTTTACCGTTTACTTGATGTTAAGATTCAGATCAGTTTCACCCAACCATTGGTTGAACTTCAAGGCTATAAAAGCAAAAGGATAGCTCAGAAGAGGGTTTCGTGTATCTTGAGTAGTTGGTTTTCTGTGCGAGTTTGTGATTATTATGCCTTGTTCATGTCTGAGTGTGCTTCCCCCTTATATAGTAGCCACCTAGAGTTCATTTTTTGCATCAGAATGACTGCAACTAATCCTATCGATTCTTCCCATCCCATGACCTTGACAGAGCTAGAATCTGAGGAAGTACTGGAAGTCCACCCCCAAGTTGAGGAGGTTGTGTCTACGCTAAGCAAGGGAAAGAAAAAGGCGAAAGAAGAAGCGCAAGGGTTGGGGAAAATCATGAAATGGGCTAGGGTAAAGCCCCACACCTCTCCTCGGAATGTGAAGTCCCCACAGGCGGTGCCCCAGACACAGTCGCCTAACCCAGTAAAGAGACCTATGTCTGCTCAGGAACAGGCCTAGATAGGTAAACCAATCAATTGGCTACCACCCTTTTTTTGGCCCCATAGGCCCTTGACACGCATGCTAAATAATCACGATGGCCTGTGCACCTATCTGCATATGCCACTAAATCTGGGTGAGGTCCCCGTCATGGGAGAACCCTTTGGCAAGCTCCATGAGGTAAAATTCAACGACCATGACCTGGCCAATTTGGAGGCCTTCCCCAAATTGGCACCTCATATATTACTCAAAATAATATTGGAAGAAGATAGGATAAAGATAGTCCCCATGCGTTGGGTTAAAGGATTGGTAGGTTCATGGCTCTTAAACCTACTAAGGATGCTGAATTTTGGCCACTAAAATATCATAGACCGACTTGTGTGCCAGTTTCTTGCCTTGGTCTACGATTGCAGCTTATGGATCCAGGATCAAATCCCCATTGATTTCTCACTTATTCACTAAATTACTGGTCTACCCATAGAAGGGCTAGATCCTATGTTGTAAGTCAGCAAGAAGTATGAACAAAATATCACCGAGAATGTGCGCGAGGATTATCGTGTGGAGAAAAACACTCGAGGATTCATGATCAGCAACATCAGTGACCCCAGTACATAGAAGGGTACCTTGTTGCTGGCATGGAATATGATGCACAAATTACAGGCTACCATCAGCCCTACATATGTGATTCAGCTGGTAGGCCGATGCGAAAAGGGGGTCTACTTCAATTGGTTCGATTAACTGTGCAACGAATTTCTAGGAAATGTTCGCAAATTCTAGGATCAGGTCTGAGCATTCTGCTACTCCTGGTTGCTTCTTCTCATTGAGTTGGTCATGTGGGAAGCCCTTGACGACTCAGTCCTCCCCAGGATCACCCCAGATATGTGCGAGGGGGAAAGGTATGCGAATTTGTGGGACTCAAAGGACATGCAGCGTATTGAGGACAATCAAGTCTTCTGGGTTGTATTTCAGAGCAAGCTCGCAACAGCCATCAATTCCTAGTAGCGCTTGTCGCCAGCTGTGTATGATAAATACAAAATAATCGCAAATATAGATCAGAGGCCGCAAAAACCCAACATGGGTTTTACTCCCATATATGGTTGCTGATGAAGATATTTACTGCTTAGTTGCGAGTTGGCCTCCACACTGGAAGCTGGGCTTCAAATCAAGTGCAAAGGGGACTATAGGGACCATCACTGTGAAAGCTACCCCACCTGACACCACCAAAGAAAACATAGGACCGGGAAAAATTATTGGGAAGGGCACAAAACCGGCATCACAGAAGGGTTCGCAACAGAGCGTAAATGCGAGAAGGGCACGGAAACATCATCGCATAAGGATTCACAGGTGCAGAAGGCCAGGAGGTGGGAGGTGCTGACTCCGCTCAAGGAACAAAGAGAACTGGTGACCCTGCTAAAGGGCCACGAAAGAAGAAACACGCTCAACGACCTGAACGTGACACTAGACTTACACTAACGATGGAGGACCTAGATAAAATCACAGATGCGATCACCCTAGCCTCAGAAGACAAATGGCTAGCACTAGAAGAACAATAGAAAGCCACAGTTGAGACACTCCAGGCTAAGCTCTGAGCCCTACAACTCAAGGTTGATACATTGTAGACTAGTATGATTCAAGCTAGGTCGACCCCGACAACGAGGAGCGAAGTCATGAGTATGCTGGAAAGCTGCCTATGTCCTCTAATGGGCGAAACCCTCATACTAAGTCCACCCGACTTAGGAGCGCAAGTGGAGGCCTACGTAGAGGTGCAGTTGGATCTTTCCCGCTTTCCAAATAAAATGTTGTAGATCCTTCATGTATCTATGTTTGAAGAGATCCAACATAGAGACCGTCAAGTGCACCAGTAGCTTAGCATAGCTGAGCAGACCATTGAAGAAAAAAATGCTGAAGTATCTCAGGCACAGGCTGCATGTACCTTGGTCACCGTGCAACAGAGCAAGTGGGAGCACCTAATTAGTAGGCTCTCCATGAACATTACCAAAGATATCTTGGCTTCTACCACCCCCCACGCCAAGATTGAGGGGTTGGTTGCAGCGCTCAAAGCGGTCAAGATGGAGATGGAACAATAGATTGTGGCCTTAAAGGCTAAGTTACAGCCAAAAACACTGCCAGAGGTGCAGTCCCAACGAGCTACGCTGGTTACAGAGGCCACAAATGTCATTATAGGTCAAATTTCTTAGGGTGCAGAATTGCCAGAAATGGCTATGCAACTGTGGACCAAGGTGCAGTGCGACCCTCTCCTACATGAAATCAACCAAGCGTTGTGCTAGAAAGAGGTAGAGTTTGACCAAATGGAGGCCACACTAACCACTCTGGTCCCCGCTCAGTGATTTGGCTGACAGCATACCAGCCATGCGGTCAGGGATGACATCGAAGCCCTTCACAACAAAATAATATTTTGAGTGATCACCTCAAGCCATGGGCTGATGAGGCCCTTAAGCTATCTCAGGATGTCGACATTGCATTCAACCAACTAAACCAAACGTTGGAGAGCTTCACGACTCCTACATAAGGCCCAACTTCACAGAAGTTGGTGGAGATAGCCTAGAATGTTGCTGCATAAGTTAAAGGTGTTCTGCCCCCACTGGTTAAGGCAATCTAGCAGCTTTAGGTGAAGATGGAGAACCCACGGCCATAGTGACTCAGGACGAGTCACAATATTGTGTTTCGGGCCTATTGGAACAGGGCTCCCTGAGTTACAAATTTTGTATATTTTTGGCCAATTTTGTATATTTTTTGTATTAAGTAGTCTAATGCAGGGGTTTTGGGGTGGTTCAAAGCCCCGAATGCATTGTAATGGGTGAAAGGGTATACCTAGAGTTCGAAAACCATGATTTGTGGACAACAGGATAACATAGGCTAAATCGATATAAATAGATGAATATTTTGAGTCTAAAGGTAGGCAAGAATTAAGATTGATGCTACATGCGAACTGTTAGATCTGTTTTGGGTTGTTTTGGGTAAGGACTCCTATTGGCTGTGTGCGTGGAGATCCTCAGTCTTTCTGTGTGCGTGGAGATCCTGAGTCTTGTTGTGTGCGGACCCCGCTAGGTTGTGTGCGTAGGATGGTTTTGGTTGTAAGTGGATCTGAAGATTAATGAATGAGAAGCATTATTAAAGTATCTATGTGATGTTTACTCCTGAATCGTATCTGTGATGTTTAATTAGCTGCAAACATATATGTGTTTCTGCATAAATATATATGTGAATTCGCTGTGATGGTATCTGTTTAAGCTACGAATAATACTGTGAATGTATTTGTAGCTACGTTTATATTATTATGTGCTGCTAATTGCCGATACACATGTGGATGCGCATGTGGTGGTTAGATTTGTGAATGGTAGTAAGATTTGTTATGGTTAATAACTGATTATACTGATAAAGGCCTGTGAATAAACTTACTCTGTGCAAGGCTGATAAGTTGTAAACACAGATCTGACCCAACTTACCTGCTCTCTGGCAGGGTGCGGAAACCTGGTTCCAACACACTCCCATACTACTTTGGGTGAGACCTTGGCCTCCATAAGCATGCCATTGTCAAAAGGGACAATGGTATAGGGGTTTGTTGGCAAACTTTAACCTCTAAACCTGGGTTTGGACCCCTCGAGCCAACAAAAACATAGAATATTGGACCTCTATTCAACATATACAAATATATTTTATGATGATTTACACAACGATTTACTCTTCACAACTCCAACCTTACTACACAAATTTCTTCTTGACATAGGAGCAGTCCACATCGTTGAGTACTAACCACCATTAGGGAAACAAGACAACACTGACTTGAGACGGAAAAAACTAATTGGTGTAAATTCCTTTGTGCTCACTATAAAGATACAAAATAAGTGTAGGGTTAGTTTTTAAGAAAATAATTGTGGCTAACAGATACTCTCACTACAAGAAAAAAGCACATTGGTGAGGGTCATGCTTGTGATGGACCTTTAAGGTCCGTCACCAATGTCACATATGGTGACGGCCTTTAAAAAACCGTCACTGTAAGTGTATATAGTGATGGTCCTTTATGGTCCGTCACCAAAGACATTTTCAGTGACACTTTTGGTGAGGGTTGTTAAAGGCCCGTCACTAATTCTCTCTTTGGTGACACTTCTAGTGACGAACTTTTAATGACCCTCACCAATGCTCTTTTTGTTACTTTTGGTGACGGTCAAAAAATGTCCGTCATCATTGATCATTAAAAACCCGTCACTGTAAGTGTATATAGTGATGGTCCTTTATGGTCTCTCACCAAAGAAATTTTGAATGACACTTTTGGTGAGGGTCGTTAAAGGCCCATCACTAATTCTCTCTTTGGTGACACTTCCAGTGACGAAGTTTTAATGACCCTCACCAATGCTCGTTTTGTTACTTTTGGTGACGGTCAAAAAATGGCCGTCATCATTGATCATTCGAATGAGTTTTTGATGATGCTATGTGCCTGTTAATATATTTTTTTGTCAAAAGTTAACGATTTAATACCATTATTGTGGAGTATTTTTATAATATGTCCAAAGCCATAGTGGTTAGGGTCAGTGAATTTTTTAGAAGTAATTAGTGTGTATCATTTCCCTCAAGTAATAACTAGTCGAATAGAGATTTTCTATGAGTCAACAAATGATTCATATATATTAAGTTTATTATCTAGAAAATTCCCTTTAGATAAAGTTCCACTATTGTGTGTAGGAAATATATTATTTAATACATAATCAAGCTTTGACAATTATATTAATGAGAAAGACCTAACGATCCTCACCAATCTGGGCATGCCTTAAATTAATGCTTTGGCACACACTAACATTTCTTAGCACCCCACATGTATTGGAACATCTTTGTACCTAGAACATCTTGTGATGACACTTACGCCCAAGCACATGGTGACATGCGCTAGCACAACATCGAACTCTGCTAACATGTGTTGGCATGCTGCATATAGTCCCTAGCATGCCCCGGAACACCTTGGTTGAATGCATTGACATACATTAGCACTTGGCACACAATGCCACTTGGCATGTATTGGGACCTATTATTAGTGTGCCTAGCATGCCCCTTTTCAAAAAGATAAAGTCCCGACTTATTAACCCTCTTATTGGTTCTTCCTTTTGTTGCCTTGACACATATTGACATACCCTGGTCCCCTGCACCACATCCTTAGCACCCAGCATGTATTGGCATATCTTGGCACTATTAATTGGCACATGATATAATTAGCACACCCTGGAACTCCCAAGCACACTTTGGGAATTCTTGACATGCCTTGATATTCCCTAGCATGCCTTACCAATGCTTAGCATACCTTCTCAGTCCATCCTTGGCATGACAACTAACACTCATTAACACTAGTCTCTGGCGCACGTTCCTCATATTCATTAACTTTCATGAATTTTTGCTTAGTGCTCCCTTAATGTTTTTTCCTAGTAATCCTTAACACTCATGAACATGCATTATCACTCTCTATCACACTTTAGCACTCTTCAACATTCCCTTCCACTTCATAACATGCATAACACTAGTTCTTGACACATATTGGCGCTTGGCACGTGTTGGTGCTTGGAAAGTCTTAGCATGTGTGGAATACATTGAGATGCCTTGGTATGATTTGGCATGGTTTAATATTAAATTTATTTGTGATTATCAGTTGTTGGAAAGTAGATGAGAAGCAACAAAGGAATACTTGGCACTTAGAATGCACTAAGACTTTGCACTTGGCACCTATTATTGCCTAGTGTTGGTGTGCCTAGCATGCCCCTCTTGGAAAAGGTAAATTGATGACTTATTAACCCTCTTATGTGTTCATTTCCTTCTAGTTTAACTTTTTTCTCCCTTTTGTTGTCTTGACATTCCCTGACATGCATTGACACACCCTTGCACATCTTGGCATGCCTTATCACTTAGCACATATTAGCATGTTTGACATGTATTCCCACTATCCGGCACATCAAGGGGGTGAAGAGAGATGTAGTCCTAAAGTAGGTCGAGTACGAGGGCGAGTAAGGGTTGCTAAAGGGAGGTCATGATCATCCTCCAAGAGCAAGATCATCATGTGAGTGTTCAGAAGAATGTTGCATACCTTAAGGGTCGGTTTGCGCTAGGAAGTAGGATGGCATATTGTTGGTTCTCTTCTGGCAAATCGAGCTTAAGAGAGGTTTCTCATGAGAATCTGGGCATGTGATTTCAATGCTGTCTTTGTGTGAAGGCTACATCAAATTCTGAAATGTTGAAATTTGCAACAAGAAACAGTGAGATTGGAAACCAGAAAGGACAAAAAAAAATGCACCCACACTGGTGAGGAATTTTGATGCACCAGGAGTGAGGAATGTGGGGTGTCTAATTTATTTTTCCCTTAAATAAATTGGACAATAAATTGTAATTTAATCTCATAACAACTTGTGTTAGTTAATTAAGTCATGATGACCGAGTTAGCTCAAGAAATTCAAGTACTTGAGGGTTTAAGATGAGGCATCTAGAGGGATTCTAATATTTTTTGGGTCGAGTTGAAATTGATGCATTAGTGGGGTGCAAGTGTAATTAACTCAATTAAATGCATTAAAATCAATTTAATTGGTTCTAACTAAGTTATGAGCTAGCGAGAGGTCCAGTGAATTAAATTAGATTTAATTCACAATGAGTGATCAATCATATAACTGATAATTCGCTATTAATAGTTGTATGCATGTCAGTTTGGAGGAATACCCAGTTGAGATAGAGGTTAAAGGGAACATAACTATCAGTTGTATTCAGAGAAAATTTCCCATGTGAAATTATAAAGTCATTGGGATTCCATAATGGATTGTGCAATCAAGGAAGATTGATTTTCCTAATTAATAAGCAGTTAATTCGCTAGCTAGGATTGTATGAGAAAGGCAGGCTGAAGTAAGGATCAGAATTGGCTAAGTACTAGACCGAGTTTTCCTAGATCAATGGGAGACAATTGACAGAGTGCTGGAGAATCTCATGAGAGATTAAGCATTAATGTATTGTTTCATGATTCCTTGACTTAATACACAATAGAGATAGAGGGCCTTTGAGCAGTTTCTTTCCCCAAATACATCATGTTGTTGTGCGATTGATAATTTATTTCTCTTACTTATATGTGATTGTGCGATCGTGTTTTGTTTCCGCAAATTGTAGGAAGGATTCAATATCTTTTTTTAGTAGATTACAAGATTAGATTGAATCTCGTTCGTTAGATTTTCTACATGGTATTAGAGCAGAAATTTTTTGGGCGGCGAGTTTGCATAGAATATTTGAATATTTTGGTGTAAAATTTTCAAAAACAAATAGGCTATTTGGATTCCTTGCTAAAATCTACCGAAATAGAAAAAAAAAATCGGTCGAATCGGAGCTTGGATGAGGGAGATATCATCGATTTAAAATCAACTCTTTTTTAGAAGCCTTTTGTAACGTCAGGACAATTACACTATGCGCGAGTCAAGAACCTATATGTAATTGAGGTACCAAATGCATGCAAAGCTTTGAGGAGAAAGGCAGAAGTTAGATACTTGGTGGTTTAAAGGGAGCATAAATACCTCTTAACATGAATCTTCATGAGAAGCGGTCTCAGAAGGTTGTGGAGTAGTTGCCACAATTGGAGAAGCAGAGAGGAGACTGAGTGGAAGCATCCACTCAAGCAGAGACCTCCATGAGGGGGAAATTTCGAGCCAGATGGGAAGAGGGAGCAGCCATACTTGGAGGTGTAAGCTGGTGGGGTGATGTGTATACATAATCCCAAGATAAGAAATTTGGGCAAGGTCCATTGAGATGCCGTGTGATCTCATGGATCGAACCTGGCTATGAGGAGCCACAGTACAATAGTAGTAGGAAGGATCAGTTAAATTGATGTAGTCAGATGTCAGCAAGACAGAAATCAGAGTCAGATGTCAAATACTGGATCACAAATTAGAGTTAGCAATAGTTCAAAGGGCATGGATGTAGATGTCATCAGCAGCACAGAGAATCTAGTACTAGACAGATGCAGTAGCTAGCAGTAGTCAGAAGATTCTGATGACATAGGCATTATACAGAGTAATTTTTTCAGAGGCTATTCAGTTTTAGGATTTGCAGGTGCAAACAACACTAGAGAAGTGTAGCATGCAGAACATTCCAAAAGTACCGAATGGAGATAGATTGAATTCCTTTCTTGTTGAGAGGGAGTATTGAAATTTGCAACAAGAAATAGTGAAATTGGAAACTAGAAAGGACAAAAAAAAATGCACCCACACTAGTGAGGAATTTTGGTGTACCAGGAGTGAGGAATGTGAGGCGTCTAATTTATTTTTCCCTTAAATAAATTGGACAATAAATTGTAATTTCGTCTCATAACAACTTGTGTCAGTTAACTAAGTCATGATGATTGAGTTAGCTCAAGAAATTCGATTTAAGGTGATCGAGGTGGATATTGGTAGGCACCCGCCTATTCCACTTGGGCCCTCGCCATTGTCTCTTTCAATTTTTCAGTTTCCTTAATTATAGCACAGTTTACTTTTTTTGTCAGTTTTTCAGGTCCTGAACTTCCGGAGCCAATTTGAGGCCCCAAACGACGTTTTTTGGGCAAGAAAGGTTTAGCGATTTCATAGAAATCGCATTAGCAGTTGTAGTCCTCGAAGAGATCTTTCTAACAAGGTATCATGTGCGTCAAACGAAGATCATATGACCAAGTTACGACCCCGGAAATTTGGCTGCCCAACTAACCCCAACGGGGCCCATAAACTCTTGGTGTTACATCTCCTCGAGTTAGGGTTTTGATTGTTTAGGATTTTATCTTATTTTTAAATAATAAAAAAGACCCTTCATCCTTATTGTAACACAGTTCAGAGGAACATAACTATCAGTTGTATTTATAGAAAATTTCCCATGTGCAATTATAAAGTCATTAGGATGCCATGATGGATTGTGCAATCAAGGAAGGTTGATTTTCCTAATTAATATGGAGATAATTCCATAGGAATTGCGTGAGCAAGGCAGGCCGAGAATTGGCTAAGTATTAGACCGATTTTTCCTAGATCAGCAGGAGACAATTGGCAGAGTGTTTGAGAATCTCAAGAGAGATTAAGCATTGTATTGTTTCATGATTCCTTGACTTAATACAAAATAGAGATAGAGGGTTTTGAGTAGTTGCTTCCCCAGATACATCTTGTGTTGTGCGATTGATAACTTGTTTCTCTTACTTATATGTGATTGTGCGATCGTGTGTTGTTTCCACAAATTGTAGGAATGATTCAATATCTTGTTTTAGTACATTACAAGATTATATTGAATCCCATTGGTTAGATTTTCTACATGAAATAGAAGAGAGGGTTGATACCATCTTGCCTTGTGGTGGTTAGTAGGCCGCAAGGTCTGTGATAAAGACCAACATAAATGGAGGAGGGATTGCACTGTAATTTAGAGCCATAATAGAAGTCGACACAGGTGTAATATTGACTGATTTAACCCTAGTTTGAGGGTCGACATTGAGATCTGAAGTTCATGTCAAGATTCAGTCAAAGAAATGCCCAGAATCTATGGATCCATATGAGCTAGGTTGAGTCTCTTATGGAGGCAAGAGTCGTGTTTTTTATATATGTGGATAGGGTTTGTTCTACAACAATTAGAAGTACATAAGTAGAATGCCCTAGTTAGGATAGTTTCCTAGCATGTTTAGTTCATAAGGTATGACCTTAAGACTGTGACAAATTTGCGTAGAAGAAGATGGGTTGTGACCCTTAGAGCGAGGTTTATTTATGCAATAAAGACCACAGACCTGGAAGATGGTTTGCAGATTCAGTATCTGTGGAGACAACAGATCCAAAGGAGGGTGGAACCTGAGCAGAAGATTGAGCATGCAGAAGAAATGTGCCATATGAAGAATGGATTGACATGCAGAGGAGTTGATTTTGGTGGACTTTCCATAGAGTTTTAGACAAAGATCTGGAGAAACCTATAAAAAATTAGTGAATGGACTGTTAGTGGTTGATTTGTGACCCTATTTCAGTCATCTACAAATTGTTAGAAGTATGATACGAGGAGTAATTCATATTTGTTCATAGATTGGACAACAAAGATCAAATTGTCAATACACAAGAACAATGATCTTGAGAGGACTCAAACCATTGTTAGGTGGCAGATTTGAAGAGCCCTAGATGAAGACAATATTGTGGGCCCTAGATCAGTAAAAGGAATTGACTGTGGTTGGGCAGATTGATGGTAGGCCAAGTACAATTGGAGGGTTGTTAGGTTACTATCAAAGAAGAGCCCTGACTCTTGTTCTGGTGAAGGACAACAAAATTGGTAGAAGGGCAGGTGTATAGGGCCTAAGGATTTGCAGACTTTGAAGGACTAAAGTAACAGTCAAGTGGGCCAACCAACTAGCCCTATTTCACTATATTGTAGAGGATTGATTCAGTGAGAAGAAGGGCAGCCTCCATAGCCCTGGAAATCTCATCTTGGAGCTATAGTATGGCAAAAGTGGGCATACCAAAGAGTTGTTCACAAATGGAATTGTGAACAACATGTTACCACTCAAACTATTAGTGGATCTAAAAGGGGTTCCTACGAGGGCAACTACTAGGATAAGGGAAACGATGGAGGCTTAGCCCATTGTCACCATAGCTAAGGCTCCTTGCTCTTCATAGACTTTCACCGATGGGTGGAGTCCCAATAGTTTAGGAAGTCACTTGTAGACTATAGGTCAATGAATAGGTGGGAAGTGACCCTCGAAACCCTTTCCCTAAGATAAAATAAAGAGTGGGACTTGCTTTCCTTTTAAGCAAGGGAATTATCTTATAGGGAGAGAGGAGGGGGATTGAAGGGTTGAGGGAGAAGAATAAGACTTATGAAGGAGGTTGGGATCCCTCATATGGTGGAAGGGAGGCCTTATCCTTTGGGAGGTTGCTCAAATGTAGGAAATAATAAGCCAAAGGAATATTTTTGACGTTATTCAGTCGAACAACCCATGCTAACTACGCTC
Source organism: Pinus albicaulis (assembly GCA_034641835.2). Taxonomy (NCBI): domain Eukaryota; kingdom Viridiplantae; phylum Streptophyta; class Pinopsida; order Pinales; family Pinaceae; genus Pinus; species Pinus albicaulis. The sequence goes on from CM076581.1 coordinate 1,486,983,856, forward strand.
ACGAAGTGGTTGGAAATGGAAACTTTGCTTCTATTTTATAAAAAAATCAAAAAACAGCTCAGCGCGGGCAGTCCATTGGGACAAAGCGCCAATGGGCGCGAGGCCATAACTACCTGCTAGCGCCGACCCAAAATCATATGTTTTTGAGAGCCTGTTCCAGGAATAGTCAAAAGAGGAAATGTTCTTCTCATGGCAAGGGATGTAATGACACTTTTTACAAGGCATGACACTACATAGAAGTCACAGAAATGGCCCTCCAATGTTCGGGATGGGGATTGCAGGGACGGTGACAAAATGTTGTTTAACACTTAGTTTTAAGTTTTATTGGGTGGGTATATTACTCTTATGTGATAATAGTTTCAGTTGGTAGTAATACTTATAATGATATCAAATGTCTGGCATTTTATAGTAGCACCAAGACAAAGAATGTTGGTTTGTTATTCCATCATACATAAACACAATAATATTCTCATCTTTCAGTCTAAATCTTTTAATGATTTAATATGCATGCCAAACACCAACCTATAAATGAGTGATTCAACCCCTAGCAGAGTTATGCCAAAGTTATAAGTAACATAAATTGAATGCGTCAAGAGTTTGAAATATTCCTATAATCATAATCTTACCCTACATGGACATCTCTATGTAGCTTAAATACCAAAGGTATATAAGCTAGAAGCATAGCTTTAACTCTTTAGATCTATACAAATCTTCTATGAGCCAAAGGTAATTTAAACAATATGGTCTATCTGGTAATTTGGGCAAAGAGTGGTATCTATTAGTGGTATCTGCTCTACCAAAATCATAAAAAAAGTACATTGAGCCTCATCTTGTGAAGTTCATGGCATGTAGGTGAGGAATGAAACAAAAAGGATGCAATTCTAGTGAGCTACTTAAAACTCCCCCAACCTCACTAGTGAACCTCTGCTTATGAAAATATTTATCATTGTAAATCATATATAACCAAATGTATCAAAGCATATCTAATTCAACTGTAGATATATCTAAAATTGAGCTATACATGTGCTCATAATCGTTTTCCCATAAACATAGCAATTGCTTCATTACCTTACATGTTAGATTTACAGAACGTGCATTATGTAGACCTTAGTATGGACAACCATGCAGAAAATCATTTGATGTCTATAGTTTTAATAGCCAAAAGATCCAGGGAAGAGAACAACCCAATGAGTTCCAAGATTTTCATATCTAAAATTGAGCTAGACATGTGTTCCTAATTGTCTGCCTAGAAACATAGCAATTGATTAATTACCTTACATGTTTTGGATAATGCATTAATCTTTCTAACGATTTGCAAATTCAAAACACAATTTCGCAGCTTAATTGATTTGTTTTTCAACCCTGCATAAATTTATGCCTTCAAACAAATGATTGATGGCACAATGGAATTGAGGTTACAAACAAACATTACAGTTTTCTACCAATAGAGGATTAGAATTATTTGAGAATCTAGGTGTCCAATCCAGTGCAAGCTCTCATGCCCTATAATCTTAGCCACAAACCGACCATATCAATATTATGTGGCCCATCGCAGATTGATGATGAGCAATTTCTATTTGAGTTGATGGTAAACTTCACACAATACATCCATCTATGTAACATGTTGATTTGGATGTGTATATATAAAACTACAGAGAGCGTGAGGCTACAATGGATTGATAGGATCTAGATAGTACTGCTACAAACATTTTGGGACCAACTTGACTAGGGACCCCTCCATGTGCACGAAGAGATCATTATAACACCAATCTCTCTGCTTTCGCCCTTTGGTGTTTATCAGATAATATGTGGGACAAATTAAGGTCACTAATGATATATTTTCTACAAATGATAAAGAGGTTTAGTTGCCACCCTTAAATCATGAATTCTATAAAATTAATCCAGTTACAATCTGGTGGAAGAAGTTACAATTCCTAGCCATCCTAAAGTTGTTGAACTCATTTCAATGGTAGATTTAGCGAATATTCTGAAAACTTAAGAACAACATCGAGATCAAACAATTACTTATCCAAATTGTTATAAATTCCTGGAACATCCTGAAATTCCAAAGACAACAACAAATTCAAACAATAGATAATGGACGATAGATGGGTGGGGAGGTATTTACTCGTCTTGCTTTTTTAAGCGCCCTAATGTTGTGATTGAGGACAAAGGAGAGAAGCACGAGTTTCCAGGTCATGGTATTTATTTTACATTGATCTAGCCAACATATTGGTTGTTCAAGTGTGCACAATATGCTTGGTGTGATGCAAGGCTTTGTGGGGGAGATGGCAAGGTGAAATTTAATTTATGACAAATGATTTTGAAATAGTGAGTGCCTGACCCAACTCTCATCACGGATATTGAAATGAAAGTTTAAATATCTATTAGAACTTTCTTTTCCTTGACACCCAAAACCTCCAATCCATAACCCTTTTTTGACCCAATATGTCCTTGCACCAAGTCCTTGCCTTTGGATATATGGTCCTTCGCAGAAAAGGGAAGCTCATAGTTTTTAGGTAGGTGCGAAACCTATGGCAATGCCTACACATGAAAGAAATTCCTTCATAATCAAGTATCTGAATACACTCCACCCCGATCTTGAAATCCATGTCTTCTAGAAGCACTTTCCTAAGGTTCATATTAGTGAAAGTGCGAGAGTACGTCTTAATCCCCATCTCCAAATATGCAAATTCATGGTCAAGATAAATTCATGGTCCGGATAGGATCCAATTGAGTTACCTCTATCTTTGAAAATTATGGCATCCCAATAGTTAGGAGGGAGACCTGGAAGATGAACCTATATTGGGGACATATGTAGCCTCTCCTACTTTGCATCGAAGAAGGGCATGAAAAAACTAAAAATGATAGGAGATGAATCAATTTTCCAAACCATCTAATGTACCTTTTGGGTGTCAACCACATCTTTGAAGCACAAATAAATCCAACCTTGGGCTAGTAGTGAAACCTTTGGAGGACATTTAACAATGGGCGAGGTTTCCTTGTCCACCCATGCTTTTAGGGTTGAGGACTTGAATTTTCGACCCCTTACTCACCCCACTAGAGATTTTTGCGAAATTTCCTCAATCTCCTGATTGGCGATGTCGACTCCCAACAATAGAGAAAGGAGGAATTTGTTCTTATTCTTGACACTAGAATTTCTTTTCCTCTTCCTCGCTTTCTAAAATTCCTTCTGAATCACAATTCCTTTTTATTCACAAGAGTGTTTATCCTCAAAAACCATAGCACCATTCGCGACGTTAGTTCAACCTTCCTCTGTTGCAAAGGCAAGGACCTCATTCACTAGTTCACCCAGGGAGAGTGAGGCAAATGATACTTCATGAGATTAAGGACAGATAATAAAACAAATCAGAGAGGCTTATGAGAGCGAAGAATCCCCAATGTGTTCAAAAAATTATGAAAACCCTAAGGAAGTCATTGCACATTGTATGTGTTCCTTTGATCTCTAGGATGGTAGGGAAACTAAACTCAGAGCCAAAGAACCCCAAGAAGAGTTCTCCAGCCCCTGGAAAATTCCTTGGGCCCTAGGTTGACCAAAACTAAAGGACCCGAATAGTGTGTGGCCGGAGCAAGGGTTAGGGCCTCCGAATTTCAAGATGGTCTCCTATTGAATTCTTAACTTTTCTTTCTAAAGACTTGATAGGCCTAGAAATTGCAATATGCTAACCTTCTAACATGACTTCCAAATGTGAGTGTATAAAATCCTCGGGACTAGCTCAATTCTTTTGAACCCCCCCCCTCACACCTCCCTCTCCCCCCCCCCCTTTGGTTCATATTCCACTAACTCCTCCTCCTCCATGTGGTTCCAATAGTAAGAAACCGACATCTCATCCGGAAAGAATATTTGACGCATGGTTTTGTGTCTTTAAAGGGTTTATCATGGTGGCCATCTTTGTACTTCAAAACTATATATTACGTGGATAAAAAAGTCATGATTACAATTTAATATTAATTTGTGTTTTGACAAGGATATCAGAGCTTGACATTGTCCAGAGCTCGTTTAGTCTTTGTCAAAACTATGCCCTTCTCTAGTTTGAAACTCCACGACCCTTTCTTCACCTGCAATTTTTCTGTGGGCCTCTAGGGTTTCTCCAGTGTTGAATTCCTCTGCCATGGTAGAGATGTTGTAATGTCAACTTTAACATTTTAACTCCGTCAAAATAAAATAACAATACTAAAATTTAAAAACGTAAAATCAATAATTATAATTAATTATAATTAATAATTAAATCAATCTAGATCTATCTTAACTCTAGATCTACCTCCAAGTGAGAGAGAGGAATCAAATCTATTGAGATGCGAACTTCTTTTAGAGTGAAAAGAGATTTGATTCCTTTGGGAATTTGGTAAATCCGAAGTTAAAATGGATCTAGATTTTGGTAAATTAGAAGTTAAAATAGATCTAAATTGATCATATACAATGAAAAGAATAAAAAAAATACAATAAAAAAATTACAAAAATAAAAAGACAAAATGGATTACAAATTCAACATAATTTCCACTTTTCTTTTAAAAAACATAAAATATAAAATATTTATAATATTAGAATAACTTAAAAAAAAATATTTATTATATTCGAATAAATTTTTTTTACATTATTATAAAAGTTTTTTCCCTCCGTTAAAATTATTTCACTCATTTGAATATCATTTTCCCACTCATTTAAATGTAAATGTTAAGAAGGTATATGCCAAGGAAGATTGGCGGGAAGACTTAACAAAAATGATATTTTCGAAGAGAGAAAAACCACTGTTTGATATTAAAACAGCGTTACCAACACAGTAGAGAAGAGTTACATGGGATCCATCGATACTGGTAATGCATTGGAGATTTCAACTCAAGCAACGATGATGAAGCAATTACTCGGTTTCAGAAGGTAAGCACTGTTTACTGATAATCTAGCTGCAATAGATGATCAGACATAGTAGCCGTGATAGAATCCGCTGTGTAATTTATTTTTTGGTTGGATTAGATGAACCAGAGAGCGATGTGATTAATAAAAGATCATGAAATTGGACGTGGGGCTTTGCATATAGAAAAAGAAGTTTAGGATGACTTGATCTAGTCCTTCTCAGATCGTATCATAATTTATCTTGTGCTCTGGCATGGACAACAAATATTTGATGCTTCGCTCTTATCCCCGTTTTTTCTACATCTTGCAATAATAACAGACTTCCTCTTTTTTCTGACTCTAACTTCCTGTGATGCGTCCTCTTGAATACATTCTCTTCAACAATCACTATCCATCTACCTTTTAGCATACCCAACAAACCCTAATGAGATAAAATTCCCCAAAATTTTCTTCTTACAACAGTTTATGGGTTACTGTGCTGCTAACATGATATGAAGCCCAAGTGGTGTTATTTTATACTTCTAAATAATTATTTCCTTTTATCGAACTTTGGCTCTTTTTTAGGTCCTGACTCTAGCTCTTTCCTGGGCTCTGTGGATTTTGTTCAAGCTGTGACTCTGACTCTATCTCTGACTCTGTATGAGTTTGAATATAACATGGGAGTTCCCAACTATGGGTTACAATTTCTCCAACATCAGTCTAATTGCAGAGTATTTCCTAAGGTGTATATATCCTTTGCTATCCGTTCACCCTATTCCCTCTGAAATAATCTGAGTTTAAATTTCTAATTTAACATCTCAGCATGAACAAAATGATGCCTATGTATTCTTCTATTTATTTGTCCTCTTGTGATCTGATGTTTCTATGAAAATAAACGTTAAAGGTATACCTTTGCATTCCTTCTAAGAACTAAAGCTGGATTTGATAGGATGATTAAAACAAAAAGAAAGTAATTCTTGCAGTTTATGGCTCCATTCCACTTGTAGTCATCTTGTACTGAAGAAGATGAGGCTTGGGCATTCATTGTTGTGTAATCATGTAGACAGTTCAAGCTCATACAAAAATAAACCCAAAGTATTTATATAATGTAAGCTTCACCTTTATTCCAAGCATTTGAATCTTCATTAAGTGTCAAATTTTATGGTTTCTAGCATTATGCATTTGATTTTTCCACCTCTTGCAGTCCCTAACTTCTGTATTATAAAATACCGCTCTTCAACAAAATACTTAGGCAATTTGTAATACAGGTTCAAGCTAAATGGTTTTAATTAGTTTCTTGAATACAGGGGGAACTAAATTCCCTTTCAGAGATGAATGAAAGGGAAGCTCAAGATATCGATATATAGCCTAACTGCCTAAGTGTTGAGCATACGACTTGCAACAACTAATTTTGAAATATTCCAGACTTTTCAAACGGTTATCGAATTTGAAATTGAAATATTGGATGTAGAAATAATATTAATTTCTTGCATATGCATGCAATTTCATCGATCACGTCATTTAATCAAAATATATTTTGCAAGCTACAATCGGAGGAGACAAAGGCATGACTTTTGACTTTTTCCAGTTGCTGCAATCGTAATTATGGTTACAAGTGGAGAGAGCAAGTAATTCATTAGAGCACCAAAAATATGATATCAAGGACTGTTTCTTTGTTAGAGATGTTTGCAACATATGTGTGGAACATGTTGCCAAGGATCCCCTAGTCAAAATATGTGTTTTAGTTCGAAAACAGAATGTTGTACTCTAACTAAAATGAACATATCTGTAGAGTGGGTATGCTTGTCCATTTGGAAATATGATCCGAAAACTTTTCCAGTTCGTGTTTATTCATTTTAGTATGAATTATTATTATCTTGTCAATCCGGTGCATTCAGGTTTGCTGTCCAAAATCCAAAGTGCTTCTCATATTAAGAACTTTCTGCCTCTGAGGGTTGTTATGATTTATCAGAATGTGGGTAATGTCTATATTTATAATATTTCTTAGTTGGATTGTTACTTGGTAATTTTGAATTGTAAGCTTAGTGAATATCCTTGATATATTCCTTAATACTTCATTAAATGGGACAAAAATATACATCCAGGATCAGTTGTAGCAACCTCACAACAACACCCATACCAAAGCGTATCATATGAAAGTGAAGTAGTGTTGAGGTTGCAAACTTAAGAAAAACTGAGCTCGGAACAAAATAAAATGTTTATCAGCAGTGGCAAAGCAGATGTCGGCTATGAGATACTTACCAGATTTAGGCCATGACATAGTTTTCTTGCATTGTAGGAATCTCTGGATAGTACACAGGATTTCAAGATCAAAGACAACTAAAATGGTGTAAAATAAAGAAGTACCTCTGTGCAAGCTATCAATCAGACTAGTCAAGCCCTTGTTATCTGTATGAGAAATATAAAAGGTACTGCAAAAAGGCAGTTGGAAACATAGATCATTGTACAGTGACTACAGTGAAAGGGTTTTGGAACTTATTTTCAAGATAAATCTCAAATTTGCCTTAGACTACTTGAGAAATCAAATTTGGGTAGGTTTCGCATGAGTGATAAGCTATAAATTTGAGAGAACTTTATATTTCATCAATTCTACTTCTTCTCTCTGAGCCAAGGGACAAAGGACCCACCTCCACCTAGTGATTTGTCTGCAAAAGTCTACTGAGGTGTATATATTCTACCCCACTCTGGATTTGATCCTTTGGCCTCTTATGAAACACGTGTTCGTTACTGTCAGGCCCACTCAAGCTCTACAACCTCCTAATGGTCTACTTTACCTAACCCTACAGATTCCTACAATTTACAACTTTTCATCAATATGTGACCAAATGAAAGCACCAGACTACAAACATATTGCTTTAATGAGGCCTGGATGAGTAAAAAACGTGGCAAATAGTAGTAAATAATAAGTCTAGCTGATCCCAAAATTATGTTAAAAATATATTCAAGGCTTAGGGATGGTTTGTGTTGTAAGGCTCATGAATGATTTTGTGCTCTACTTATATCCTCTTTAAACCTATCTTTGTTTTAGAGTTTTCTATTATGTATTTCGAATCATATTGAATTTGAAATTTTTTCACCAACATGCATTATTTTTGAAGAATTTAAACTTTTTTAGACTTCTTGGATTGAGTTACATATGCTACACTTCTAATTGCAACTATACTCTCATAAAAAAGGCATTTCAGTAATGTATGCCATTCATTCTCACATGTTGGTCGTCTTCTAAATACTAGAAAAATGAGAACACTGAGCATTGCATGTTTACCTTCTAATGTAAGAACTAAAGGTAATATGGAACTAATATGAATACAAAGTCATTATTGAACACCGATGCACCAGGATCATGTCAAAATTTACTTTTAAAATCAAAACTTAAAGCAATATAGGCTAGGATTGTTGTACTTAATAAATAATTTACAATGACATTATATCCTCTTGCTAGGATTTAGTTCCTTCTCTGATATTTTGTTTATGATGAATAAGATATGGTTGGTTAAGAGTAATGATTCATAGAAGGAAGTTTCATTTTTCAAATATGTTTAATTATTATGTGTTTATATTTTTTAAATGTTTCTCTCTACCAATAAGGGAAACAATCCTTATAATCTACTTTAATGACTTTGCTTGTAGGCTTTTGGAGCTTATGTTTTTGGTCCTAATAGTTCAAGATGATTCCCTATTGGGACTTCTAGCAAGTAGAGCTGTGAGATTTGACCCTTTCATTGGTACATCAACAACATTTAAGTAGAAGAAATGTTGCATCATCTAGGATAACATGCATTGGGAGGATGAGTTAGGTGCGTTCTTTATTATACAATAGAATATTCACAATCATATATGATCTAAACTAAGTTCCAACTAGAAGTGTATTTTATGTATGCAGTTGCAGCTTGAACTTTGAAAATGCTTTCAAAACTAAATGAACTATACTTTACCTCTCGAAATGGGTAATTTTAAGGCATGACTCTCCCCATCTTAATTTTAGTGTTGCTAACAAGTGGTGACTTTTAACAACTTTTATGAATGGACAGGTTATACAGTCAGTTATAAAGGGAGATCTAGTGAGTGAAGTGCATCAACAATTTTCCCCATGGGTGTCACAGGTTTGTTTCGAAACTGCATATCATTTAGAATCTTAAACATAGAATGAGTGTCATTATGGATCCATTGTGATGTTGGTAAATCATAGACATATTGGAGAAATTATTTAAATTGTTTTTCAACTTTAAGCTAGATATACATTCAAAGATAGCAATAATTGAAAGTATAATTTCTCAATGGAAAGATATTAGCAATTTATAGCTATAAAATATCAAAACTAGGGTTTTCCTTAATGTAAATGTCAAAACTCAGAACACTACTTTTTGTTAGTTGTGGGCTTCATCATCTTCAGTGGGCATTCTTCTTTGTTGATTTGTATAAGAATCCATGGTCTCTCAAAGTGAATTTTTCTTTACTCCTAATCCAAATTCAGATAGGTAGTATTGTCAATCACTTTTTCCCCTTGAATAAATCCCAAGGGGTTTGATTGGACAGTTTAGGAAAGCTACAACTGTCGCCGACAATAATCCTCACGTCAAAGCTAGTGAATGCTAGTTCTAGGGCATGTATCTAGGATAATTGGTTGATCCAGAATCCAAAATCTGTCACTTAACCTTCCAAATTAGTGAATCAGAAGCATGGATCTAGTCTTAAATCCTTCAAAAATATGCAATAAATCTACCAACATGTTCATTAAATTTTGACTGATTTGTGACAATAACAATTAAATATGTGTGATAAATAAATTAAAATCAATGAATGCAACAAGTAAATTGTCCATATATTTGAAGTTTTTTTGTAAGGGTATGTGTTGGGGAGAGTGATGGGGAACAAGAATGACAATAGGAGATACAGGGTGATGGGTAGTGATGCATATGGCAACAAGGGAGATGGATATGGATATTGTGCAGATGCATAGGACAAGGAGAAAGGGCATAGGTAGAGTTTCACTAAAATGAGGAAAGTTGTTGCCTCGGGAATAGTGGTGACACTTCCCTTTTCCACTGGGCTTATCACCTTGTGCAGGATTTGAGATAGTTGTCCCATTGACCTATTTTGGTCATTTGTGGACATTGAAAAATTTGTTTTCTTTATTTCCACATGTGTAGTAGAAAACACTAGTTTGGGATTAAATGCAAAAGAAAACGTTAGGGCTGATAATTGGTGTGGGATGAGGAAATCATGAAAGTGAAGAAGGGATTTTGATCAAGAGCCGCGCTACTGCTACAACTCCCTGTGAGCCTGCGCACACCCGAAGCTAGGGCTTCTCCACGCTGCCATGGAGGTTCTGGGCTTGCCCCAGGTTCCTCCTCCCTTGCCTCGTCCATTCGCTGAGGATGCATTCAACTTGTTGCTGGCTACGTTGCCGAAGAAGAAGAAAACTGAAGCAGCCAAGTTTGTGAAAAATTTGTTATTCTAGAAATATCCCTTCCCCCTGAGGGTCCGATCTAGGTAGCTTTTTCCGTGGCGGATCGCGCTCTCGTGGGACAGTTCACGGGTCTTTGGCCCTCCCCAAACACAACGGTGAACTGGGTTGTCAAAAATTGGATGCCGTTGATCAAGAACGATGTAACCTCGTATTTCTTGTGGAGAGGCTATTTTCTATTCGAATTCATCTCAAAAGAGGATAAAGACCTGATCTTTCAGAATGGCCCCTACTTCATGGGACCTCAGGGCCTGTATCTCAATAAGTGGACACCATATTTTGACCCAGCAGTGGATGTACCAATGGCTGTTCCTGTGTGGGTTAGGTTGTTGAATCTCCCAGTGCATTGCTGGAAATGGGGTTCTCTGAAGCACATAGGTAACACCCTGGGAAAATTTATTGACCAGGCAAATAACAAGGATCAATACGACTGTGCCCAAATATGCATTGAGGTAGATCTAGAGGTGGGCCTTCCGGAGGCAATAAAAATCAATGTCGGCAGTTGGACTCATGTGCAAAAGCTAGACGATGAGCAGCTTCCCTTCAAGTGCCAGAAATGCCATGTTTACGGTCACTTTGCTAGGGGTTGCCCGAGCAATGGAGAGGCGGAGAAAGGGAAGGAGGAGGGCTGGAACTAGATCAAGCAGTCAAAGACCTCCCATAAAACCCCCAAATCTGGGGTCCCAAATGGTAAAGGCCCTCAGCTGGCTACTGTTCAACAAACCCCTCCCTCGAATGGTCAAGAAAAAAAAATTCGGGCCCTTAAGCTCAGCTTTAGAGGACACCCAGGAGGTCGAGATGCAAAAGAAAGTGACCCCAGACAAAGGGACCCCTTTAGGCTCGAGGCAAGGAGAAAGTGCCTCAAATAGACCTAAAGAAAAACATGCAGAAGCTGAAGAGGAAGAACAAGTCTCGAGAGGAATCAAAGGAGGAAGGAGAAATATGGGATTCACAAACTTCGGCTAGAAGATTGAGAAGAGGCCGTAAGTGTGTCCGAGAAAAGAGAGAACAAGAAACCTATAAAGATAAGCTCCAGGGTAGTCAACCAACCCTCAAGAAACCCTTGGCAAAAACTCCGAAGATGAAAAGAAACCAGACACAGGGCTCCAAGGGAGCTCATCACACCCAAAAAAGTAAGTGATGAAGGTTGTCTCCTAGAATTGCAGAGGTATGGGGAGCAGAGTGAAAGAATAAGCAATAAGAAGTCTTCCAAGGATAGAAACCCCAGACAGACTTCTTATTTAGGAGAAAAAAGTGGAGGATAAAGACTTCCTCCAAATAAGTAAGAAATTTTGGAATAAAGGTGGAGGACAGGCAGTCTCTGCTCGAGGAGCCTCGGGCGGGCTAGGCACTCTTTGGAATATTAGCAAATTCTCGATGGTCATTGAGATCCTAAATACTCACTGGCTGTTATTGAAACTTCAACATCTTGATACAAAGGAGGTCATTAGTCTCTTCAATGTGTATGTCCCAGTAAATGCAGGGGAGAAAAAGGCCTGCTGGGACTCCATTAGAAATCTGGCAGAAATGGAGAATCTGGAAAACACCATCATTGTTGGTGATCTTAATCTCACCTTGCTCTTGTCAGAGAAGTGAGGATGCAACATCGTAAGGGATACAGCAAGGTAGTGGGTGGAGGACCTCATGCAGGATTGGGACTTGCTCGACATCAAGCCCTCTAATGGTAAGTACACTTGGTCAAACAAAAGAGTTGGTTCGGGGCATATTGCTGCAAGGCTAGATAGATTTCTCGTTCAAAGTTATTTTCTCCTTTAGGATTAGAGGCTAGAATGCATATTCTCCCTTGCAGCGTTTCAGATCATAAACCTATCAAGCTTGAACTGCTGGCCCAAATTGATCACGACCTTATTCCATTCAGATTTAGTCCTTTATGGGTTAAGGGGTCGGACTTCATGAATACGGTTAAGGAATGTTGGAGGCTGCTTGTCAAGGGCTCCTCCTTCTTCGTTTGGGAGGAGAAGCTCAGAAGAGTGAATGTTGTTCTGAAAAGTTGGGCCAAATCCCTTCCTAACCCTGCAACTGAAAGAAAACAAGTCCAAGACAGTCTGGAGCTCCATCACTTGCATTCGGAAATTGCAGAAATTACAAAAGAAGTTCTAGATAGGGAGGCAGGTTTACAACAGAAGTTTTATAAGGCATGCCTGTCAGAGGAAGAATATTGGGGACAAAAATCTCGCAGTCTTTGGCTTAAAGCGGGAGACAGGAACTCCTCCTTCTTCCACAAGCAAGCCCAAGTGCGGAGAAGCTTTAACTCCATCTCAGAAATCAAGGAAGAGACCATAATTCACAATGATTTCACTAGCATTAAAAGGGCAACCTTCTCTCATTTTAAAAATCTTTACAGTGAAGAAGGGGTGATGGTCCAGAATTCTAAATTCCTAGATGTGGTTCCTTCAAAGATTACCTCAAGGATGAATCAGTTATTGGAAGCAAAGGTCTCTAAAAAAGAAATAAAGGCTGCTCTCTTTGCTATGGAGCCTGACAAAACCCCAGGACCGGACGATTTTACAGCTAGATTTCTTCAATCTTGTTGGCAGATAGTGGAAAAGGATTTGTACAAAATGGTTTTGAAATCCCAAGCCTGTCAGAAAATTGGGGGCATCACTAACTCTGGCTACAAGCTGATAACCAAAGTGATTGCCAATATATTTAAAAGTATCCTTACTAGTATTATCCCGGAGAACCAAGGTGGTTTTGTTCATGGAAGGCAGATTGTGGACAATTTCATCTTAGTTCAAGAGGCGTTCCATTCAAACCTGCATTGAAAAGAAAAGGGTATGGTTGTCAAACTAGACCTAGCAAATGTCTTTGATCGTGTTAGACACAACTTTCTGTTGGATGTTATGCATAAGCTTGGGTTTGGGATTAACTTTACCAACTAGATTTGGGCTTGTATCTCTGAGCCTTGGATCGCCCCTCTGGTGAATGAGCGAGCAGCAGATTTCTTCAAAGCTACGAGAGGGCTTCGGCAGGGGTGTCCTCTTTCCCCCCTCCTATTTGTCCTTTAAGCTTCTGTTCTTAGCTTTTATTTGGACAAGAAGCAACAAGACCAAGAGATTATGGGTCTCAACATAGCAAGAGGAGTCAAAAATATAAATCATGCTTTGTTTGCCGACGATTCTCTATTACTGGGCGCAGCCTCTGTGCTTTCGGCATCAAGGTTCAAATATGTGTTGGATGATTACTGTGATGAAACGGGAAGCAAACTAAATAAGGGGAAATGTCATATATACTGTTGGAGCATTTTGGCCAATACTCTCAGTGCCATTTCCAGATGTTTGGGCTTTGCTGCCTCCTCCAACTAGTCTTTGTTCAAGTATCTTGGCCTCCCAATCTTCCACAAGATCGCCTTCAGCAAAGATTGGCTCCCTCTGTTAGAAAAATTCAAGCTCAAGATCTAGGCCTGGGGTTTCGCTTAGCTCAACCTTGCAGTTAAGTCAATGCTCATCAAGGCTGTTCTCAGCAGTCTCCCAATTTTTCAATTCTTTGTTTTGCTGGCTCCTTGCATTATTAGGAAAATGGAGGATTTCATCCGAAAGTTTTTTTGGAAAGGGGGTAAACAGAATGAGAAGAGAATCTCGTTTGTTAGCTGGGACAAAGTCTCCAAGCCCTAGATGGAAGGTGGTTTGAACTTCAAAGATCTCTGCACTCAAAACGTGGCTATGGGAGCAAAAATCATTTGGAGGATTATAGCTCCTAATCCTGGTTGGGCACAAACTGCATTATGGAAGAAATACTTCTGTGGCCAAAGGAAACGCTGTCTTGATAAACCCCTCCCAAAAAATAGATTGCACTTTCTCAAGATCTGTGCTAAAGCCACTCCGTTGATCAATCACCATGTGTTCTAGATCTCGGGGAATGGAAAACAAATTAATATCTGGGAGGATCAAATTATGAATAATCCTCCACTTGCTGAAATCAGATCTCTGCATGCGCTGTGGTCTTGGATGTCCAATGCTGGCTTCATAACTCTGTGGGACATCTTGTGTTGGGATAATTGTAATTGGCAGAGTTGGAAGCATCTTTAGGTGCCAACGGAGTTGAAGCTGGACTGTGTTGACTTATTCGCTCATCTGAAGGGCATGGCCTCGATCCACGCTAGGAGACTTGACAAACGCGATTGGGGTTCTCATGCAGGCAGCTATTCTGTGGTGCAGGGATATATAAAACTGCTGGAACAACCCCACGTCCTTCCTAATCCCACACCTTGGAAGGGGATATGGAGCGACACGTCCATTCCTAAAATCGATCTTTTCCACTGGCTCTTGTGCGACAACAGAATCCCGACAGAAGACAGATTGAAGAAAAGGGGCTTCCATGGGCCTTCCAGATGTATAATGTGGAGAGAAAATGAAGAGAATGCCTGCCATCTATTGTTGGAATGCAAATTCACAACAGAGATCTGGCATGAGCTTCTGGGCCCTTGGAGAATCAATTTCACATTTCCCATCTCCATCACTGACTTGTTTGCAAATTGGCTGCACAGATATCCAGGAGTCATTCCAAAAAACAAATGTTTTAAGGCTGCCTGGCTTTCCTTGCCAAAGATAATTTGTTGGCAAATCTGGCTTGAGAGGAACAAGAGAATTTTCAGAGATAAAGTGCAGGATGCAAAGATTGTCATGATCAAGATAAAATGCGAGCTGAAAGAAAGCTTGGGTGACCAGCTTGAGGATACAAATTTAAGTCAGCATGATTTTGAATGGGGCGTCATGATGGGCCTCCAGTTTTATGAAGTAGTAAGGTTAAGCAATCCAAGCAAAGAATGGAAAATTAGAGTCAATGAGAAAGACTTCTTAGATTGGGTTAACAAGCAATCCAAACACTCCTTATTCTTTGACGGGGCAGCCAAAGCCAATCCAGTGAAAGCTGGTGTAGGAGGTGTCATAAAGAATATAGAAGGCAGAATCGAGCATAGTTATGCTTGGGGCTTGAGACACAACACTAGCATCCAAGCAAAAGCGTTGGCTCTGTTCCAAGGCCTCAAGCAAGTCAAAGACCTAGGCATCAAAGAGGTAAATGTAATTGGCAATTCTCAGTCCATTATAAAAACTATAGTGGACAATTCTGCCCCTACAGATTTCAGGTTTGCAAGATTGATGACAAGAATCAAAACACTGGTTAAAACTTTTCAGAGTTTGAACTTCTTCCATGTGTTGAGGGAGAATAACAAGGATGTAGATTCAGAAGCCAATAAAGCAGTCCTCCTCTCTATCGACACTCTTCTAAGAGATAGGGACGAAGCATGGGATCTCATTCCTTAAAATTTTTGCTTACATGTTTTATTGCATTTTACTGAATCAGTTTGTTTGTATCCACAAGCTTGGGAAAATTACGGATATTGATTCGATTGCTGTATGTAAGAATCACCGGTTTATAAGTGTCCGAGCCATTGAGCTCCTGGAAGGAGAGGAAAACTGGGCTTTGCCCTCATATTATGTAACCTGATTAGAGGCATTCATGCCAAGGCTTTAATATAGACCAATATTTGTTCCTGTAAAAAAAAATAAAAAATGAAAGTGCAGAAGCATAGAACTCAATGCTTCGTAATTTCCAACTTAAAAATAGGGTATTCAAACTGCATTCCAGAACATTTGGGATCAACCTCTTTCATTTTTAGTTGTTGGTTGATTTTCCATGTCTTAATCTAACAAGTTTGTTGGACATAAATGCATTTTGTACTCAATAAACTACTGGAAATATTCTAGTTCCACCGCCTACGTGTGAATGTGGTTGCATTCAATAACGGGTTCAAAGTACAATCAGAGTGTCATTGTCAAAAATTCGTTTTCCATCTCCATTATTCCAAAATATGATGGTTCATAGGTTGTGTTCACTTTCTATTGATTCATGTATAATATTCTACCATTCCAAAAACTGGAATATGCACTTCCTATGCATCCATCTGTAGAGTTTGTTCATGCATAAAAAATGGATTCTTCCTCAACATTAACTTATAATGGATAGCATGTTAAGATGTGACAAGGGTGAATTGGGATTATGTACAACTACATAAGAGATCGAGGATGTAGAGAATGATGTCAAAGAACTCCTGTGTAAAATGGTCAAGTTGTGAACAAAGTGGTCAAGCGTCCTTTTCCAACTCCACTGTCAAAACACTATAAAATGATGATGTTGTGTTACCTGGGAAGGCTTATCTTATGGATAGGATAATACTCTGGATTCATTTGTACATGACATGTCTTTAAATACTTCTAGTTCCATTCATGAAGATGTAATGGGTTCATGGTTGAACTACCCTATTGATGATTCATTAGAAAAAGGAATATTGCTCTGAATTCTTTGGAGGGTTTTGCTTTCTATATCTCTAAATCTAGGTCACTAGATTCAAGGTTATTTAATTTTCTATATTTTTATTTCACCCATTTACTTATCTTGGATCTAAGACAAGCACTTAATTGAGTTGTCATGCTTGGGAAAATTGAATGTGTATTGATCATTTGAGGTCAGTTTACAATGACTTGTGCCAATATTGAAATATCTTTATGATCTAAACACTCAAAGAAGACTAATTAATGTCAAAATAGGGTGAACAACCTACTTAATAATAAGTGGAACAATTCATGCCATTTGAGATTGATGTCTAGGGTTAACTTCAAGTCTTCAGATCTAATTTTGTTTTTGGTGGATATTGCATGATCCATGGTATGAACAACTTCCTGGTTATTCATTTAATACCTCAGTGCATGTGATTTATTTCTTGTATGTAATTTTACTCACTCTGCAGCAAGGTCTGAAATGTGCCATGTTACACCTTGATTATTTTAATGTTTTTTTTTTGCACAATGAAGTATTAAACACCTTCTAATGCAAGAAAAACAATGAGCTCAACAACCCACTTTATAATTCAACAACATACTCAGATTTGTCACTGACATAAAAACTTTTATTTGGTTCTCACTATTTCTCTATGTATTTTATGTGGTCAAGTCCTGAAGTTTATTGCACCATTGTTTGATGATCTATATGCTCTGAAAATGAGTCATATAACACTTAATTTCTCATCTCTTAGCATTGGTGATGAGGATTACATCTTGTGACATTGTTTAAAGTGTCCTTAAAGCAAATCAATACACAAGGTTGACAGAGTTTAAAGCAATTCAGGGTTTTAACTCCCTCTGAAGGAAAACCAACAACATAATAAGTCCAAAAATCTAGACTATAAGGCTAGTGCCACACCTGATCTTAGACTAAAGCATCCTTAATCTACACCTAGCCCATCTAACACAAAATTGTGTGTTCAAACTTAGTTTCTTCACTTTTTGAGCATGATAATGACTCCTTCTAGGCTAGAAAGAGTGCATGCTACAAATTATAAGTTGCCATAACATATTTATCATATTTGAAGATTTAACAGAAAGCATCGTGAACTTTGTCTGATATGGGTTTCAGAAATGTACAGGATATGTTCGGTTGTGCAGATATGCTAGAGATGGATAGAGTGGTTATAGATAGTATTAAGAGGCTTGAAAATATCGATCTTTCTTTGCTACTTTGGCCTGCAGCACAGATTCGCCCAGAAGCTACTCAATATTTTGTTCAGGCACAAGATCATGGTTTGGATATGGTACATTTGTGTGGGGCTCCTCCTTGATCCTGAATCAAACATTAGATAATCCATGCTCCCCCTTGTCATGGCTCTTCCTACAATTGCTCTTCTAGCATCCACCCTTTACATAATTACTATGTTCTGTATCCTCCTTTCATTCAACTGCCCTTCCACATCATTAGAACTTCCATTGCTTTCAGACACAACTTTTCGTTAATGAGGGGGGTTTTTAGCCTTGGTGGTTTTGAGGGATCACAGGCAGGGGTTCAAATATCCATCCCCCACTCCATGACCTCTTTACTTTCGTCTCTAGAATTTTCTTCACCATGATGTCCTGTTGCTTATTATCTTCAATCACAAGGTACTCGTCAGCTATTGAACCAAACTGTTAAGAGAAATAAAGGATGCTGAGGTGAAAAATCTGCAGACAGTGCACTGCAGAAATGACTTTGATCTGAATAAAAACTCCTTCCATTCTTACCCCATAAGGAGTCACCATCTTGCACACTCATATAATTAAGGGAGGCTTGAGTTTAAGCCTTGCAAGTGTAATGCCCCCAGTCACCTACTGTGGTGTTTAACTACCTATGTAACCCATTATTTTGTGATTTTTTTCTTCAATTCACCTCCTGTAACATATGTTATCTGTGTTTAATGCATTCTATGATGCATTTCACTCATATACAGGAATACAATTTCATAATAACACCATTTAGATTACTATTCACATGCAGCACATAATAATATATAATTAATTATAACAGAAGTCATAAAAACAAAGAGACACGAATTGGCTACAAATCTTCAAATGTTCCAACTTCCACCCAGCCATAGACCACGATGCTCACATTTCTCAACAACGGGTCACCCCTGGGCTGGGGCTTCCATTCCATAGGACAATGGCTTATCTAAAGCTAGGTACATACCATTACTGTACATAAGCAGTTCAATGTCTCAAACCCAACAACATCCAACCAATAAGCTCATTTCCCCATTAACACCACAACCAAAGTAGTGCAACCCCTTTTCTACATCCATAGTCCATCAGCACATGCCACTACCCTTCCAAGGTGTCCAACTCGACCATCCAGGGATGTTCCAAAGCCTTGTGGTTTCCAGGAGTTCCAACGGCCTCACGGGTCACCAGCCTAAACATAATATGTACATCACACATAGGGGTCATCCTAGGGGTGTTACAACAGGCTTCATGATGAGATTAAATGTGAAGTACCTTATAATAGTGCCATTTAAAACTTTGATGCTTTTCCTTGATATTATCAATAATAATTACTCCCAACCCTTTATTCAAGTAGAAGAACATTCCCATATTTTCCAGCATATCAAACCCTTATTCGAAAAGCAAATCAGTTGCTATGTTTTGATGTTTCGGGTAATGATTTACGTTTCTAGATGTGAACCTGCTTGCAATTTCACTAGCTTCGTCTATAATGCAATTCAATCTTGAATGCAACATAAGCCCCTTGACTACTCATCCAGGCTCTGACGATTATGGAAAAGTCCTCTTCCAATTCAAATGGGAAAATCCTATTTGAAAAGACAGTTTTAATCCCTTGGTCATGCCTTTGTCTTAGCTAGATTGTTACAGTTTCCCATAGGTCTATTGTGTCTTAAATATCCTCCTTGTCTCTTAGTTTGATTATTACGGCAGGTCCTACTTCCTTTGTCAGGGATGGAGGATTCAAGCTACCTTGGTTTTTAAATTCAACAATCATCTACTGGGGGATTTTGTCTCTCTAGACACAGTGGCTTTTACTATTTCAATTATAAATGTCCCCACGCTTGCTACTAGTCTTTCTCAAGGGCTTCCTCATAAACTGATATCTGAAAATCCTTATGTTTCTTTCTAACCAAACTTCCATAGCTGGAAACATGTTTCCAAATTTCTTTAAGATTTGGGGATTGTGATATCATATGCCAGTTTTGAAAGAGATCTGGTAACAAGGTAGGAAATCTCCAGTTGAGGTCATGTTTCTCTTTAAAATGACTTGAAATACAACAGGGGTACTCACACATAAGGAGCAGAGGCAAAGGGGGCATTAAGAAGGGCCAAGGAAACATTTTCATCAGGATATGATCCCGTGTTAGGTTGTTTTTCAGTGGATAGTTGTAATAAATTCTTTGCTTTAGTCAAGTCCTCCTTCACCCAAACCTTCTTCCAGGTTTTGTTGAAGTTGCACCTTCTTTCATGGCCTCTCTTTACCGTGTACAATCCAATCTTTGAAGCTCTCCATTTTCAGTCATCATGTCCCCCCTCGTTGGAATTCTGAAATTTATAGGATTTTTGTTGAGTGTTTTGTTGCATCTCTATTGATCTGGGTTCTAAATTCCTCCAATATTTTCCTATGTCTCTCCTTAAAGGTGTCCATCTTCAGCTTCATACCTAAATTTCCAAACACTAGATCCCAAGAGTTGTTGTAAGGGCCTCTTTCGACTTGCTAAATCTTCCATGCTAGAAAATGTTATCTTCAAGTTCCACGAGTTCTCACAAACTTAGCCTTGGATCCATCCTTGCTATCCCAAAAAATATAATACTCAATTATGTCCAGGTTGTATCAAATGACGCACAGATGAAGGAGCAGGCATTCTGGGGATATGGTGCCTGTGTAGTTTGCCTTAAAGCTTGTTTTCTTCCTTGCAAATATGTCGGACCATCTTTTCCATTAAAGCCTTATTAATCCAATCCCCCATAACATAGACCCAAGCTACTGCAAGCCTTATACACTCTTCCAAGCCAACAAGATAATATTTTTTGGTCTGTTATGTTCCTTATCGGACTACACATTTGCTGATATTTTCAGAATTGGCCAATTGTAGAATAGACTTTGACAGTTGTAGTTTGCCAACTAGAGAGTCATTTCCCTTTCCAAATTGTTCCTTTACTAGATAATCCTTTAATAATATTTTGCCAAAAAGGAAGACAGACACACTGATTTTGTCATGACATAGACACTACTTTTGTAATCTCAAAGACACTTATCATTGTTACAAACACCCTGAAATACTTAAAAACATCAATTTCTTTGTAAACTGTAGCCAAATTTTCAAAAGTTTGTGTTTCAAACTTCTTTTCCTCTGTCTCCTGTGGTTCAAAATTTTAATTAAAGTTGTATTCATTCAATGTCACTTGGAAGTTGGCACATTAAAGATGCTCTGTGACTTCTCTGTTTTGTGCCTGAGCTTCCCGATATTCTGTCCACTCTTATCAAGTTTCAAGGTCTACAGGATGAGTGGAAAATCCTTGCATTCATGTGTATATGTGATGGATGCTGCTCCATCGGCCATAAAGTAATTGGTGATATTGATGTTACAAGAAACTCAACTACCAATGTGGGACTTATTAGCCCTCCACATCATGATATTTATTCCGTTGAAGATCTAGCATAACTTATTTATGATTTTAAGGAAATCATAGAGTAATGACTTAAATGAAATTATAGAGTAATTCAGTCTTCAAATATATTCCTCCTTAAATCACGTGAGCCAAACCCAATTTCTCTTTAAATGGTGAATGTAGGGACTTTAGACTGGGAATTCCAGCCTTCAAGGGGAATATATGGGTTTATACATGCCTGCAGATTTTGAAAGAGAATAAATGGGTTACCACATACAATATGTAGTCTATGAAATATAAATGAAAACTCCATGCAGGGGGCTTCTCCTCAAAGGAGGCCCACAAACCGAGTGTGAAATCTCCATGTCATGAATACCAACACTCCTCGGGTTCCTCTAACGGAATTGTAGGCAGAGACCCCACAAAAGGTGGGTAATATTTCAAATTAGCTGAAAAAATCATTTGTAATACATCCAATGCAAGGTATACAAGTTGGCTTCCAAAATGAACAGATTGGTCTATTCCAATTTTGTAGGTTGGCTCAACAAAACGTTTTCCAATGTGGCACATGTACATATACTTATATATACACCCTAAGTCCCCTTATCACAATAATTATGGATCAGGATGGGAGCATTCATCTCTCTTTGAGGTCTGTGCTATTGAACAAGGGTTGTTTGGGATCCATTTTCCTTTGGATTATTCTCTCAAAAGCAACTGAAATCTACCAATGAGTCTGCCACTTGACTTGTGCTAAATGTATGTAACTTTCATCAGTTTCATCTTTTTAATCCTCAACATATTTGAAAACTTATCCTTATTTCACATAGTAAGATGAAGGCCTTTCAAAATTATTTGTTTTCTGGTAAGCATATTCGACAATGCTAGTACTGCTTTTCCTAAGAGCCTCAATTCCAAGTCTGCTATAGGTAAAAAATCGTTGCTTGTCCTGGAACATCAAGTATTATAATGATGCCTGCACTATCTCCACTTGGAAGGAAATACTTAATGTGATCTAAGGTTTGTATAAAAATACCATTTCCAAACACCACTCTTAATGCGAAGAGTATCATGTAGAGTGCATCTATGTACAAGTTTCTTGATTCAGTGATGACAATCTATTTTCTCAACAAGGCTTTATTTTCCATATCATTGGATCAAACAAGGTATTTCACAAATTGAATAAGGAGGTCCCCAAGTATAATCCCATCTCCAACTCTTGAAAGAAACATTGCATCACTTTACAAATTGTAGCCTCATCATCAACTCCACTCTTTCCAATAATTCTTTGGACTTTCAGAATAGTTTTCTCCCCTTGGAGTTCTCACTTCCATGAAATATCCTCTGAACACAATCAAATTCCTTCGCAAGAGTTTTCCTATCACAAGCAGGTGCACATTGCTGAAAAACATCCTTTACCCTAATAGTTTCAGTGTTCTCTTACAAGCCATACATATGAAAAGCATTTTGGATGACCCTGCACAACCCTTAATACTGATACCCATGCTTATTTCTCCTTCACCGATTGCAATATATGTCTATGTCTAGTGGGAAAAAAGATCACAGACTACCCATCAGCAAGTATTCACTTGAAAGTCAAGTTTGCTCCAAATAACACACATGTAAAGGCTACATAATCCACTCTCCGTGCTACAAACTTCACAGATGCAATCATCCATAGGAAGCTGATTCTGACATGTTATATTTCTACATTGTTTGTGGCCAAAGATCTCAAGGAATGCTTGAGTGACACTGATATCTGTATGAAAAAATTCCTGAATACTTCTAACTAATTCTGTGTGCCCTTTCACCAAGTAAAATATGTGCTTCATCAACATCATCAAACCTCAAACCTCAATTTCCCTTCCAATTTTTTCTCTATAACAATTTTTGTGAGTCCTGCTTGCCGGACACCAGTTACAAACTTTCTTTCACTTGAAAATTCACAACAATTGAATTTAAATTAGCCTCACATGGGTTGTATTTCATTTTTAGTATATTTCGCTTGATTATTTTTTTATACAATCTCCCTACTTTTCTTATCCATGTTCCGGCGTTCCTTTGCACCTCTTGGTGCAATTTCTAGTTATAAGAATATTTAAGATTCTAGATCTATCGATCTGAGATGGATATTGCAATATAAATCTGAAGGATTCATGAGATTACTTCATGTTTGATCAGATTTTTTTAATGATAAATGTTATCTTGCAGGAAAATTTCAAAATTTGAAGTCATATTAATTCAGTACATTGATGCAAAGTCATACGACGATGCGGTGTATATGATGGAAATTTCATTTTTTTATAGTTACTTTTAGTTTAATTATATCATTTAGCTCGATGCTTTCCATATATTCAATTAAACCTTTCTTGCTTAACAAGACTTTGTCATTTCCATGTTTTAGTGAAATTGATTATGGTTTGATACTTTCATACAACCTCTATCAAGTTACATGCACCCTCATTAGAAAAAACAAGAGAATTTTGCTTGCCATGACTATGTTTCTTTGTCATTGTTGACTTAGGAAAGTCTTTTAGCTAAGAAACTAGTTCTAAGGTTATGGCATAACTTGTCATATAAATTGAACAGAATTTATATCCAAAATGTTAACTTGTAAACTACTTAGCTGGTTTTAGGCTTTCCATTTAAAATCTACTTCAGTTTGAACTTTGAACGAGTTGTTCCATAGACTTGAATATTCAGATATTTTGGTGTAAGGATTAAAAATTAGCCTGCAAGGCCTCTCAGTTATTCATTTATTTGATCTAATATAACATTTACTATTAAATTAGAACCACTCAGTACAAATACATCATAGATCAAGATCATACTTTGTAGAGTGTCATAGAATAAAAATAGGAGCAAGGACACTGAGTTCTTTCAGTTTTCCTGGTTCTTATTCCTTTGGTGTATCTTTGCACCTTTAGGGGCAATTGCTAGTTTAAAGTCTAATTCTTTAAAGGGTGCTAGCTCAATGGAAGAGCACCCGCTTTACAAGCAGGAGGTTGGTGGTTCGATTCCATCGTGCCCTGATATTCATATATAGGGAATGACGAAGATCAATTTTTGGTGACAGATGCTCTTTTGACCATCACCAATAAGCTTATGGTGACATTTTTCGACCCTCACCAAAATATGAAATGGTGACGGTCAACGAACGCCACCATATATACGCATCAATAGTGACGACCATTAAAGGTCTGTCACCATAAATCGTTGTTGTTTATCTGAAATGGTGAGGGTCACTGTTTGTCATTATAGTCATTATTCGTGACGGACCTTGATGTCACCAATGCGTTTATGGTGACGGTCAATGAACGTCACTATATATATGCACCAATAGTGATGGCCATGAAAGGCCCATCACAAAAAATCATTGTTGTTCATATGAAATGGTGACGGTCACTATCCGTCATTATAATTAATATTCGTGACGGACCTTGACTGTCACTACAACACATACTTTCGGCGACGCCACCTTTGGTGATGTTCAGTTTTTTGGTGACGAAGGCTATTTTCCGTCACCATTGCTCATATGAAATGGTGACGGTCAATATCCGTCACTATAAATCATTATTGGTGACGGACCTTGAATGTCACCACAACACCTATACTTTCGGCGACGCCACCTTTGGTGACGTTCAATTTTTTGGTGACGAAGGCTATTGTTCGTCACCATTGCTCATATGCAATGGTGACGGTCACTATCCGTCACTATAAATCATTATTGGTGACGGACTTTGAATGTCACCACAACACCTATACTTTCGGCGACGCCACCTTTGGTGACGTTCAATTTTTGGTGACGAAGGCTCTTTTGACCCTCACCAATGAGCTTATGGTGACCATTTTCGCCCCTCACCAATGTCCTTTTTTCTTGTAGTGTCTGATGCGATCTGAAATTAATCAGGTTAGCATTGGGGGAATAGTAGATTGTCAGAAATAAAAAAGGAAAATGAAAAGAAAAAGGATAAATCTGGAGAATTACATAAAAATGACAAATATGGAAGGAAGGAATTCTTTTATTAGGAAAAGAAAACAAGAAAATAGTCGACCAATTAGTTATTGAAAATAAAAATAATCGATTGAAATACAAAAAATAAAAAGGTATAAAATACAAAAACAACCAGAGAAAAATTAGAGTACAAGAATTCCAGAGGAAAAAAATGAAGAATAGAGAGCGTGAGAGTGAAGATTCCCAGGACTCCTCACAATATTTGAGATGCGTATCACCACCCTTAATGATAGAAAATAAATTTCTAGTGATAACCCTAGAGAGAGAGTAGATGTTATTGAAATTGAAGACTCTGATACATTAATAAGAAACACTTCAATTAGCTCTATTTCAAGTCCCAACATTAGAGAATTTCTTCAGTCGAAAAATTATTCTGAAATACTTGCAGTATATTAGACTGAAGACCAACAAA
The DNA here is from genome assembly GCA_034641835.2 of Pinus albicaulis. Taxonomy (NCBI): domain Eukaryota; kingdom Viridiplantae; phylum Streptophyta; class Pinopsida; order Pinales; family Pinaceae; genus Pinus; species Pinus albicaulis. The sequence goes on from CM076581.1 coordinate 1,487,009,566, forward strand.
TAAACCATCAAGAAAATGACAATGTTATCCAAGATAAATCAAATAATAAAAAATAATTAGAAAAAATAATTCCCCAACAAACAAATCTCATGATGGTATCCTCCCACTGCAACTTGTATCTGCTGAAAAAATAAAAAGTTCAAAAATGGTCAACAAATAGTCATGACCACAAGTAAGTCAATTCATAGAATACATAGATAGGGATTATCAGATCGATGAGTCATTATATATACACTTCAATTGTATCAAATAAAATAAATACATAAGCTTTGGAAATGAAACTAACCAAAGAAACCAATTTAATTCAACATTACCCTATATGAGAAACACGGGCCTAAAACATATACCCATCTATGAAGGTTATGAAGACCTGAAAATACATTGGTTTGTCTATGAAAAAACTTGGACTGTGAACTAAATCAATGATGAAGATAAGAAAAGGGCACAGTTCATTGCATATTTAAGGAAATTATCTCTAACATGGTTCATCAACCTAATCGAAAAACAAAACAGAGGAAAAAAATGAGTTAAAAAATAGCTTCCTCACACTATTCAACGCACAATACATCAAGCATTTGGCAGCACACAAACTAAAGGAAGTCAAGAAGAGAGTAAATGAATATTTTCTAAAGTGCAAAAAACTATTTAATTACTTACTAAGACAGATAACATATACTATCAACGAGAATATTCTAATACAATGGTATGTGGTTGGCTTACCTCAGAAAATTCATGGATTACTACGAATCCATGAATTCAAAACATGTGAGGAAGCCCTTAAATTAGCACAGTGAATCAAACAACATAACAAAGTCTAATCGATCATCGCACCAAAAAATAATAAGATTGAAGATAAATTAGAACAACTACAAAACTCTTTGATGTACTAATCACTTCAAAAGAATCATATATAGTGTACTAATTGTCATATGGAAGGCCATACGAATGACACTTTTTAGTTCTTATACCATTTTTATCAGTATATTAGAAGAATACAAATTGAGGTATATTATGATATTTTTCAAAATGTTTCTAGTCACTCTACTAAAGACTATTCTTATAATTTGTGAAATTTTAAGCCAAAGTTGTGTGCAATCTACAAAGCTAACATACATTTCACTCTATAATGTCCATTAAATGGGAAAACTAAACCTAACTATCATAATGTATACCATTTTTAGGCTAGTGACAAGATTCTAGAATCATCCTCATCCAGTGGAAGAGGACGAGGTCGAGGAGGCTATGGAGGACATCGAGGTGGTTATAATATCAGAGGTCGTGATCATGGCCAACCACGGGGAATATTTTATTGTTATACCTGGTCTTAAGAGGGAAATATTAAGACTTAATTCCCCTTAAAATAAAATATTTATATACACTTTTGTAATTGGTGTGCTCCAAGTGAGAATTAATTGGAAGAATTCCTTAAAATTATACAAAAAGTATTAAACAAAATATTTGTCAATTTACTACAAAGTGTTCTCAAACATTAGATTCTAAACACTAAAAACCTTCATGTAGTCACAAGGTATGGCACAGGGAGAAATACTAACAACAAATACCACTAAGTAATTTGTCTAATCAAGAATACAATGAAATATCCTGATATGTAGGTTCACAATGATTCAATGAAACAATCCTTCAATTTTGTTATGATAGAAAATGAAGGACAACATCTATTTAAAGATCTAATCTTAGATGAATTCCTTCAACTTTTAAAAGAATAACATTGTCACTCGTCTTATAGAACTGTTAAAAATGTTGAGAAATTGCAATGAAAATATAGAAAGAGGAGATAATGTTAGACAAATATCACAAGGAAATAAAATAGAAGATCATGTTCCAAAGGTGAACCTTGAAATAAAATGATTTATGGTTAAACAATTTTATTCTATTTTATTTATTCTATTTATTTATTTTTTTAGATCGCAAGTAAATATTCTCCCAATGGAAACATGGATTAATATGGGATGACCAAACTTGCCCAAAATATCTAACTATGTTGATTTGGACGACCAAATATTTATTGAACCAATTGGAAACTTATGACAATTCTAGATATTAGAATGGGGATTTCAACAATAGTTTATTTCGAAGTCATTGAATTAGACGGTGAAATTCCTATTTACCCAGCGCTATTCATTAGACCTTGCGTATGAAGAATGAAGGTGATGATATCATTAGAAAAATACTAAATAAAATTGAAATCCAACAATAAAAATATTATCATCCCCTTAGACCCCTGAGAAGGTAAACCATGGGAGGAAGCTTCTCACGAAGAAGATGAAATAAGGAAACTCTACCAAGTCCCACATGATGAATAATACAATGTCAAACCAAATGATTCTTGTGAAATTTTAACTGGATCACCTCTCTCAGTTCGACAAAACTTGAATGTCGAGCTATATGAAAGGAATATTGAAAACTATGAATCAAAGGAAAAAGAGTCTTAGACAATCAAAACTATTCTGACGTTAAATATTTGATTGTGTTATTCTATCGAAGCGGTACCAATTATATGAGAAAAAATTGTCGAGAAACACCATCTTTAGTTCAAACGGACCTAATAAATGAAATCAATAATAAGATATCATTAGATGAAATTTCAGCCTAAAATTTTCCATGAAAATTTCACGTACATAATATGTAGACCAATCAAAATCCTTTAAATTTAAAAATAGGTATATGTAAATATTCTGGAGGGAAAATTTAAAAAACTACTTTTTAAAATTTATTTTTGTCTTATCTCCTTATAGGTTTATTCAAATTTCTTGTGTAGACACTCATTGGATGTGAAATTAAATTTCTCATCCAACGAGCACCTATTATGCATACTTTTGAGAAGAACCACATTGATAATAATTGAAGATACATTAAGAAAACAGGTTGAACATATTTTTTTAATGTATCTTCATTTTTTATCAATATGGGTCTTCTCAAAAGTATCCATAATGGTTACTCATTTGACTAAACCTATAAGAACAGAGGCAAAAAATATAATAAAAAAAGTAGTTTTTTTTCTTTTCCCTAAAAAATTTATAACTTTTATTTTATTATTTTCCTATTATTTTATTATTTTTCCCTAAGAAGCCACTTTTAGGGTGAAATTTTGTCTAATGTTTTAAAGGAAGACTATCCCCTATCAATCATATAGAATAATTAACAAAATCCTTTGGTGAGCAAGGATGCATGCAAAGTCTACTCTAAACTTTTACCAATTAGGAAATGATATGGTGGGACACCCATACGTACCAACTCCATACATGGAATATTGTGATAACCTGTTATATTAAATGGTTTGGAGGGAAAAAGTTATATGTGTAAGAAAATATACCCACTTTTAGTGCAAGCCAATATCTTGTCGAACATATCAAAAAATGCGACTCGAAATGGCAAATAATTGACTATAAAGAAAAATATTTTTAGCCTCATATGTTCCAAAATACCTTTTATGATTTATGATATAAATGGTATAATTTAGAGGAATCAAAGGGCCAATCACTTAAATGGAAATAGCTAAAGGAAAATTTCATTAATGGCTTTGAATTCAAACGGAGGAAGCATATTTGAGAGATGTAGGCCAAAAAATTAAAGAATTTATTACAGAAAAACAAGTTGATCATTAGACCTTAGTTAATGATTTAGTAACTTGCAACTATGTAGCTAGCACCATGAACCAAATTTTGGATAGTCAATTGAAAACTGAAGAAAAAACCATCGATGGTTAGAGCCTTTTCTTGAATAAGAATCATCCTAAAATTCACAAGAAAATCCAATTGGTATACAAAGTTTATAAACAAGATATAGAGAAATTAGATAAGTTATACTTTCCACCAGCCTACCAAGAAGTCAAATTTTGGGAACAACAACTTCACTAATGAAAAACTCCCAACTAGATGGATGCAAAAATAAAAATACATGAAGTAGACATATCAAATTATGATCAATGGAAAATTTCTCTACTTGGTGATTATTGGTTGGAGAAACAAATCATAGAATTTATAAACTTTCTTAAAAATTATAAAAACATATTTTATTGAGACTATGAATACTTGAAATGGTTAGTCATGGAAATGGGAGAAATAAAGGTCAATCTCATTCTTCGAGCTAAACCAATAGAGAAAATACCATACAAATTGGCACATACATATAAACCCATTGTAAAAAAATAAATAGAAAGAATTCTTGTCATTGTTATCATATATCCAATAAAAATATCAGAATGTACAATCCATATGGTCATTCAAATAAAAAATAATGATCTGGAAATGCCACATATTTGTGTCGATTATCGAGGATTTAAGAAACTAACATTCATTGATCCATTTCTTTATAGATGGGTTCTCAGGATACAACCAAGTATTTATAGTAGAAGAAGATTGAGGAATTTTTTTTTTTACTGAATTTGGTTCTTTCCCATAGAGATTGACTCCATTCAAATTAAAAAATAGACCTGCGGTATTAGTGAGAATCGTGTTAAAAAAAATTAGGAGTACATTTATGAAACCATGGTTGTATATTTTATGATTAGACAATCTACATGTTACTAAAGGATCATGTTCAATGGATAAGAATATTTCTTAAAAGATTCAAACAGATACAGCTATTCATAAAGATTAAAAAATGTATCTTCACAACACAAATTGGAATACTATTGGGTCATGTTGTTTCAAAGGACAGTTTTATAACCCTATTTGTCACTCCATTATAGTTAGAGAAACCCAATATCAACTTACCTCAGTTGTTTGGATAAAATGAATAACTTTTCACCTTTTATTTTACTTAGGTGATATTTATCCTATGATAAAAGGGTCGAATTACATGATTGAGTTATTTCTCATAATTAATTTTCCAAAATATTATAATTATGCAGTAATAATTATTTCATAATTGAGATAGTTGAGAAAAAGCTCATAATTGTGAAAAAGGTTTCTAGAGTTTTCCATTCCTAAGGAGATCAACTTAACCCACTTTTGTATGAGTTGGCTAGGGGTCCATTATTGTATAACTTTTCTAACTTCTCAAATCAGTAGGTTTCTAGATACATTCTCCTGGAGGATGGAATGAGCTTATATAATCTCAACAAGAGGAAATGGGGTTAGCGGAAGTATCCACACTACAGAACGACAGGTTTTCCATATTGGGAGAGGAGACCATGCTGTAATATTGAGAAGAGGATCTCATTTATTGAAGTTATAAGTGTATCATTTGATTGAAAATTAATGAAATTACATGTTACTTCCTGTAAATATATCCTTAAGGTTGATTATACATGTCCTTTTTTATTTTAGGTAACCATATTCTATGGAAGGTTATTTGTGGTCTTTGTTTGGTGATGCAAGTGTGCAAGGAGTAGATCTATTGTAGGAAACAATATCTCTTGGTTGGAGCATAGAATTTGTACTTCGATCGCAACAAAATCCACTGATCTACAATTGCTACAGGTGTGAGATCAAACCCTTAGTGTAGGGGCTACATGCATGATTGGTTGCTTTGGAATTTAGGTATACATTTATATATGTAATTTAATTGGTCATTTATTTTAGTATTCGGTAACCTTGCTAGGGTCGATGTTTTATCACCCTAGAATAAGTACTCAAGAATAGGTATTTCAATTATTTATTCTTTAGCTAGAGGAGTTTCTTCAATTCATTGCAGCCACAATTTGTTATGTTTCTCCTAAGACACTTTATTCCTTCCCATCGGAATGTCAATAAAACTCATATTTAATTCCACCAATTATGCTTTTAATTTAAAACTTCACTATCTTCAGTTATTCATTGTCCTATATTCTCTATGGGAGATTATCCATCACTTTAAATCAACAAATCATATGTCCCATTTTGAGACTTTCTTCACTATCCAACTAAGCAACGATATATTTTCTTTAATATCTCACTTCAACGAAAAATTATTAATAGTTCAAGCTCCTAAGATTTTGAGCTCCTTTTTCTAGAAGACTGTGACTGTGAGAAAATCCTTATCCAAAAACATGCTTATACACATATTCGATTTTGGGACTTATTTGATGTTTCCCTTGAGCAAGCCATCTTGAAGGCTAAACTGTCGAACAACATATATATTTTTAGACTCATTTTCCAATCTTAATAGAATTATAAGAGTTTTATAACACATAAACACATCCACAAGCACAACCTACTAAGACAAATTCTAATGCAATGCCACATATTAAACTAATGACACTTATTTTTTCATGATGACATCATCCTGCTACATGACATCCTCTAAGTTGTCCCACGTGTCACATGAATTTTCCCTACTTGGCCATTCAAAAAATATAAAAGTAATTATTGAATGTTACTTGCACAAGTTGCACTTCGTCATCCATGCGTAAATAGTGGGACCTCACTCACCATGTCCTTATAACATGTCATCAACCTCTATAGAGAGTAAGATCATGTTTCAGTGTTGTTCTTATGATTACATTGAAGAAAAACTTCTCGAATGAATGCTCATTCGACACAAGAACTACACCATGCCAGTGAATTTTATTCATGATTTCAAGCTCAAGACAAGTATTCACATGTAGCCCCAAACAAATGATGTTTAGTACATATCCAACACCCACATCCTTGAACAACTCGTTTGGACTAAACAAAATAATACCTCGAACGAATGCAAGTTCAGAATTTTCTATTTCACGTTACTTATTTTCTTCACCAATATCCCAAAACTCTAAAATTATTCAACCAAGGTTGATATTCTAACTTAAACCTACAATATCTCTTCAACCCTTAGGATATTTTCTGATTTCTATATATTATTAGAAATTTCCTCCAAAATTCTATCCATATAGGAACTTTTTGGTGGCATTTGACTTGGTATTCTACCCATAACCTATCTACGAAAACCAAGTCTCAAAACCATGAAACCACTAGTCATAGTCATATTCTTTTTAAGGCTTCTTGAATTATTCTTCCATTATAATGGTTCCCTACCAATAACCTAAAAAACTATTTGGATGTTTCCCTTGAAATCAATGAATATACAACATTAATCTCCAAGGTTAATCATAGCTATTAGTTAATGACAACATTGTGTGTAGTAATCACCAACAACATATCTAACAATATCCCCCATGCCATATCTAACAATCTCCCCCTTTGGAACTAATGTTAATTGTTCTAAAAATTTCTAAGGAACTAATAACAACAATACCGACATCTAGCAACAACACATAGCTCATAAATTTCAACAAAACTCCCCCTGACACCAATCAAGATCAATATTCTCTATGTTCAATTCTCCTCTTGAATGTAATACTTACATTGGTTTATTATACACTATTTCCATACCGCTTTGAGCTATCCTTTTAATATAATATAGCCATACATCTTCTCTATTTTTCATGTGCTTCTTCTCCTCTAGTTCTGATTGTTTGTGTTCTCTGTAACATAGAGTCATACATCTTATCCCTTTGTTATCGTCTTCTTCTCCTCTAGTTTTGATTGTTTGAATTTCTTCTCCCCCTTTCTATTTTGAAACATGCCAAATTTCTCCCCCGGGGTCCATTTTGTTGAGAAATGTTTGAGCATGATATCTTCTCCCCCTTTAACATCAATGAAAAATGATATACATAACCGACATATATCCCCCTAATATCATGCCTTGTCATAGTGAAATGTGTGAAAAAATGACAATTCTTATTGTAAAAATACAAAAAGCATAGAAATTGAATTCTTCTATTTTAACTTACTCATTAGATTGCTTCAAAAACAGAGTAACTTCCAATTATCTGCCACTCAAAGTGATTTTGGTGAGGGAGAGACCACTTTGTGTTTGTGTATGAATTACTCAAAGGTATCCATGGGTAGAAACTTTGTAAAATTATTCGCAACATGTTCATTAGTACCCACATATTCAAATATCACAACGATTTATGAACTTGATCTCTCAAGAAATAATATTTAATTAGAATTTATTTTTCTTTGAATGCATAAAAGGATTTTTGGAGTTATTGATGGCACTCATATTATCACATATAATTGGGATTGAATCGTATAGTTCATCATTTATATCCATTAATGTCTATTTCACCCACAAAAAATTTGTATAGCAAGCAGCTATAGTGAGTACTCTTCTTGAGATGCAGATAATTAAATGGAATTCTCCTTCTTGCATACCCACTACATTGAATAATTTCATTGAAATAACGTTGCTCTACTAGTACTCTTTGAGTCATCAACATTTCCAACCAAATCAACATCAATATAAGAATTTAAATTAAAGTCCTTACATGTTGCATACCATAGACCATATTCTATTATAACTTTAAGATACTTGAATATATTCTTGACTTCATTAACATGATTTTATTTCATATTTTCTTGAAATCGAACCACCAATCCCACTGCTTGCATGATATCTGGCCCAAAAGAAATTAGTTATAACAAACTTCCATTCATGGATATGTATATTTTTTGATTGATAGTGGGGGATTCATCTTCTTTTGTTAGTCTACAATGAGACACTACAGGTGTAGATAGACCTTTAAATTCATCATTCCAAACATTTTCAAAGTTTCTTTTAAGTAATTTTATTTGGAGAAGAAAAAACTTTTGGTGAGTGAGTCATTTGTAGCCCAAGAAATAATAACATATCTCCTAAAAAATATCAAACTAATTTTTCATTGCTTCAAATAATTTATGCCCCATCTACTCCAAATCACTTCCAAATATGATTCCATCTATATATACAACAATAATAAGCAAACTATTAGTTTTAAATGTAATATATAAATTATTGTCTGATGTTCAGAGTTTGAATTCTTCTTATTTTAGATACTTATCTAGCCTAGTGCACCATGCTCTTGGAGCTTGCTTTATGCCATAATTTGTTTTTGTCAATATGCACACATGGTCTTCATTTTCTGAGAGAAGAAAACCTTATGGTTTCTCAATATGCACTACCTCTTCCAACATACCATTGATAAAGGCAGACTTAGCATCCATATGATAAAAAATAAACTTCTTGTAACTAGAAAATTCCCAAAACATTATAATGGTTTCCTCGAAATATCTACGTTTTACTTGAACAAATCATTTATAGACCATTCTAGATGTGTTACTCACAACCTGACTGTATTCATTCAATTTATTCTTGAAAACCCATTTTGCAACAATGATATTATTATCCTTAGTCATAGGAGCCAATTCACATGTATTATTATTCTCTATTTGATCTACTTCTTCGTTCATTTCCTTAATACAACACTTGTATTCACTTTTCTAGTTGAAATTCTTGGGCTCTATCTATGATAACAATGCAATGTTTTCCTGCCTGGAACTACTTGTAAATATTAGTTTATTCTACGCATCAATATCTATAATTCCAATTATTTTACTCATGCTATGTTCCTTCTTCACATATATTGATGGAGTTTTGTATTTAGGAGATGATTTTTGTAAGTCCTATTTTTTTCTTATTCTTCAAAATCTTCATCTTATACTACTTCCACCTCTTTAGGTCCTTCATTTTTTTACAAAAAATTTCCATCCACATCTAATTTCGCATGATTATTTGTTTTATGGTGTACATCTTCTTGCACTCAAGACGTTTATGCATTTTTTAATCCTCTTAGTCGTTTTGTTATAAAACTTGTACCCTTTTCTTCTAATTGTGTACTCAAGGAAAATGTATTTATCTACACAAGAATAAAATTACCAAATTTTTTTCATTCCTCTTGATAAAAAACTTTCTCCCTAACAATTTGAGGTGCTTCACTTAGGCTCCTCTACCTTTCCACCATTCATAGTGGGTTTTATCACTATTTGGTTTGAGTCGAGTTCCATACCCCAAGTAAAAAAAATGCTTGAGTGGCTTGAACCCATTATGTGTCCACCACTTTTATTTCATCCATCATTTCCCTTTCCATATCTTGAATGGTTATGATATTATGTTAAAAAAATCCATCTTGTTTAGGGGTTCTTGCAATCAAGTATTTCCTTCTAATGTTGATTTATTCACAAAACTCTTTAGACACTTTTGAAGTGAAGTCAAATCCTCTATCCATTCTCAAGAATTTGATCTTCAAATATTTTTCATTATGACAACCCTATGTTTTTCTTTTTAAGACATGGTTATATTTAGAATTTAGAATTATTGTTGGACTTAATGGCTATGGAAGTTATGAATAAAACTTTTTGATCATGCAATTAATTTTTTTTTACTATATTAATAAATGTGTTATTTGGAAACATTAAGAAAAGATAAGTTGAGTATTAGATACTTCTTTCCACCTTATAGAAAGTTGTTAATGGTTTAGTCCATATTGCGGAACTCCCAAAAATTCTCTTAAAAATCCCAAGGATTAAGGTGTTAAATAAATTAACATAATGGGAGAGAAATATTGTTATAAACACTTAGCTAGAGAGAAATGCTAATTTGGGTGAAAAACAGAACAAAACACATCTAGAGAGAAAGGTGTGCTTTAAAGAAAAATATAGATATTTTTCTTAAACTAAAATAAAAAACGTAGGTATTTGAGAGATGTAAACCCTTAAAGCTGGACACTACTAAGGAAAAATATGGTGGGAAGAATCTATAATAAAACCACATACGAACATAAGAAGTTTGTTGATTCTTGGAGGAAAAAAGGTCTAAGCTAGGGGGGATTTTTGGAGACAATTCACGAAAAGGAGGAATGTGTTATGTTGTTAATTATTCCCCAAAACAATTAAATTAAGGTTGAATCCATATTATATTTTTATCTACATTTTGAATCTATGTTATGCTGTTTTCTATCTATTAAATTCTTATTATAGTTTAACTTTGTAGTAAAAATGAAGAATGGAAGAGTAAATTGAATTGGAGGAAAATTATGCATGCATAGAGTAAGATTCTCTTTTGAATTAAACATAGTATAATCTAATATGTATATATGCCTTGTGTTGGATAAGACTAGATGAGGTTGATAACAAGGTTGTGTGTGTGTGTGCATATATATATATATATATATATATATATATATATATATATATAGTAAACTTTGAATTGAAACTGCTCATAAGAGTAAGGGTAACAATAGCATGTTAATTCTCATAAAAAACTTCATGTTACTATATTTTCAAACTTTTAAATTAAGTACATGACTGCATTAAGGTAGTAATAAGATATTTTGCATCTAGAAAGTAATATTAGAGTGATTTATTAATCTAGACCTCTTAGAATGCAATCATAACGACAAATTGAACAAATAGAAACAAATAAATAAAAATAAAAGCTTAGGTGAAAAAACATAGTACTTTATAATTATTACAATAGGAGTAGGAATACATGATAGGTTGGTACAATTCTATAGAAATTCAGAAGATAGATTGGTTATAGAGTATAGTAGCTATATTTCATGACACTATATATAAATTATATAAAAAGGTGTTGTGATTATATTATTAAGAGAAACAATGTCAATAGAGGATACATATATGAAATATGGTAAGTAATTACTATAAATTCCAAGCATTTATATATATGTGCAATTAACAAGTTATTAACGATTTCTATTCACAAATAGCCATATAAAATATAGTACCATGCTATAAAACCATAACAAAGTAAGTAAGAAAAATATTGAGAAAAGAGTCTACATTTTACCAAGGGTCTTAACCATGCACCCTTACAATATTAAAAACTATACTAACTAGCAATGCGATATAGAATCATATCCATAATGGCCTTAGGAATATTGAGAGAAAATACTGAATAATTTTCGACCTATAATACGAAGAAACAAAGAATTAGTTATTTTCTCTCTCGAAAACCTTAGCCCTTAGTAGTAGAGACACATCTAGAGTACATTGGGAGTTACCTAGAGAGAATATATACCGTTGAATTGGAAATCAAAAGAGAGTTAGTGGAAAATAAATATGAAGAGATACAAAAATAAGAAGGAAAGCATGCGAGTGACCTGTAGAAGTTGCATACTATTAACACAACTACAACTTGATATACATTTCAATTGAAATTAGAATGAAATATTATTGATTTCAATGAAATAACTTACATAAAAATGATAAAAAAATCGAATAATATCTTAATATAGTGGCAAAGAGACTCAATTACAAGTAATACCATTAGGGATTTTGACTATCAACCCTAAGGGTGATACAATAATGCCATAAATATATCACTAAGTCTTAGTTGTTGGTTTCCATGGATGAAATAGGCATTGAAACCCTTGCTAGTAAAATAATGAGATACAATGTAAAGAAAATCCCAATTTTCTGAAGGGAAACTCCCCAAGGAAACTCAATTTCCTTTTAATTAAAGATAAATCACATGACTTGACAGAAAACTAGGGATAGGATAAACCCTAATCTATTTCTATAGTCACATGAACCAAACTCAAATCTGAATGCAACCTAGAAGAAAGAAAAAAAAAAGAATAGAATGCACAAGACTACACACTATAAGGTGGAATGAATCCTATGTAGATCTTTATCGAAGGTGGAACAAATAATAACTTCGATAATCACTCCAGTTACACCCTCTAAATAGTGCAAGGGTTAAAAATTAGTAGAACCTTCAAAAAATGATAAAGAAAATACAACTATAAAATGAAAATAAGAAAAATATTTGATGCTTACGTCTAGAAGTTGAAATTATTCAAATTGTTGGTCATGAAGGCAAAGAGAATCCCATCATTCAATCTATGTCATCTCATCTTGGAATGAAATTGATGTAGTCAACAAAAACATTAGTAATTCATGTGTTGAATAAAGAAAGGTAAATATAAATGATTGAATGATTTATATAGTATTGAAGGCATACATGTGTGATTCTAAGTGACCAAGAAATTCCTTGTTACTAAAAGTGTCTTAATTGAAAAATTTCTAGGTGTGGTTGAATCTGTATTGCCAAGAATCAGGAAAAAACACCATGAAACCATTGGAGATAACATAGCAACACTCTAGCTATGTGACATGAAGTGAATGTGGAATGAATGAGGTGTGGGAGGTAGGGTTATTATATTTGATTAACCATTGTCACTCTTGACTCCTAGATCTAAAAAAACCAATCGTAATTGTTGAAAGTGTTCCTACAAAAGGGTTCATCTAACTTCATGATCTCACGTGGCAGATGGAAAGTGTTTCCATTTTTAATTTATAAAGATGACCATTGGTTTATTATATCCCACATAAACCAAATGAGAGCATAAATTAGAGTTTCAATTAAATTAAGGTACTAGTTCACAATGGAAATAGATAATATAGTCATGTGGAAATGTTTATTATGATGAGAGTATGGATATATTATAATGTATAAAGTATTTGATCCATGATATATGAAATATAACTTAAACATCTATGTTATGATTAAACCACATTGAGTTAGAAAGAGGGCTAAAACAATGATGATACATATATTGATAAACAATGTTTTACCAAGATCTGATTAATATTTTATGTTAAACGATCTTATAGACATCCTTGAGGGATAGAACTTGTTATATATGTTTATGAACATAAAAAAAAATGATATAAGAAAAACATATTCATTCTAACGTTTACCTATTATATAAATTGGGCATAATAAAGGAAGCAATGACTTGAAATAAGCAATATTGTATAGTGAGAATTTTATGACTTCCACCATATTATAAATGAGTTAATGGATATTTAACCGGTATAGTAAAGAAAGAAATAAATTGTTCAAAAAGGTGCTTACTTATTTAGTAAGGTCAATATAAAATTAAAAATGAAAATTTTATTGAATTGAGTTATGTTACATCTGGTATCAAAATTGTAGGTTCACAAATTTAGGCCTAAGGGTCAAACCACAACGAAAATTATTTTGTAGGAAATGATATGTTTAAGAAAAACTAATGTTGAATCTTTTTGTAATAAGGTAGAATAGTAACTAGAAAAAGAGTGCAATATTGAAAATCCCTCTATTTGACCCTCTCGTGAAGGATATCATATTTGAGTTGAGTTAGGAGGGGAAGATGCACCTCCAACAATATATATTATGGATATTTTAAGACATTTGAGACAATAATTGGCCAGCATCGTGGTCAACTGTGAATTCTTGTTCAAATGAAGTGAAAGGAAAGGCTCATAAATGAACTAAAGGATATGTGAATACATAAACATCTATATACATAGGTAGAAAGGGGAAGAGAGGACCCTTTTAAACAGAAAAAATGTGGGCAATGAAATTGATAACTATGAACATGAAAATGAAAAATATAAAAGTGAATAATATTCCAAAAAAAATCCACAAAACCTATTAAATCTAGAAATAAAAAGAATATAGAACTATAGGGAGAGTACAAGAATCTAAGACCACCTACCTATGTGTAACATCCACCTCCCCTCACACCTACCCAAGTAACTGGCCAACTGGAATAAACATGAGAGAAGTGATAGTTAATGTTATCATCAATAACATTTAGTTGGGTTAGAAAAATAATTTTGTATAGGTTTTTGTGTGTTGATGAATTAATTGATGAAAATTGATGAAATTTCATGATTTGGTTTTAATCCTAAGTTTTTAGAGTCCCCACATGTCATATCATTAAGGCAATGTCAATAAAATCTACAGTGGATATGCATGGATTGGTTCAAATCCTGTTTTAGGCCACTTGTCCATGTTTTCCTAATTCCGCAATGAATTTTGCGGAAAAAAAGGTTTTTTTTGCTACAGACTGACCTGGCAGTTCTGTAGCGAATCTGCCAAACTCATAGCAGAAAAAAATATGAATTCATTTTCTTCTACACTAGGAAAATAATGGATAAGGTGATCCAGGTGGATATTGGTGGCCACCTGCCTATTCCACTTGGGGCCCCACCATTGTCTCTTTCAGTTTTTTTCACAAATTACTATTTTTAGTAGTTTTTGGGTCCTGAACTTTCGAAACCATTTTGAAGCCCCAAACAGAGATAGTATGCCGAAGTTACGTCCCTGGGAAGTTGAAACACCAATTTACCCAAACGAGGCCCATAGTTTTGGCGCTTCATCTCCTAGTGTTAGGTTTTTGGACGTTTAGAATTCTCCATTGTTTCTTCATAATAAATAGGTCGTCGATCCTCATTGTAATACAGTTCAGAGGTCTGTAGTCGCCACATCCCTTCTTAGATATTCGCTACGACCACCCTAGATATTTTATTTCCATCATTTTTGTAAGCATATTTCTGTGATTTGATATTAATGAAATGAAACCTTATTTCCACTGTATTTCTATGTTTATGGTTATTTATGTGTTCTATTACATTCCTACATAAATTCGGATCAGTGGTATCAGAGCAGTCTGCTTTTTCTCGATCCTTCTTTGCATGTCCCCAACAAGGCCGGGGTATAAGGAGTTAGGGCTCGATCTGGTGGAGCCTTTGCAACATCAGCCTCGTAAACCCCGATGGACGCCCATGGGGGACGAAAAGAAAGATGAGGGAGCAAGAGATCCTATCAAAATATTTCTCAAGGAGGCCCTCAAAAAACAAAGGAACGTGATGATGGATAACTTTTCCCAGATCCTTCAACGACTGCCCACTGGTGGCGCATCTACATCTAGCAGCCAATTTGGAGGCATGACTCCCTTTAAGGTACAAGTAAAATTTGACATTCCCATATTTGAGGGTCAAATAGATGAAGATGCCATAGATAGATGGTTTAATCTATTATAAGGATATTTCTCGGTTCATGATTTTTTCGACCGGGAGAAGATTATTTTTGCACTCCTCAAAGCTACCCCCCATGTCAAGGACTGGTGGGAAACCTACTGTGAGAAAATGGACGAGAAAAAACCCTCTCTGTTCTCAGTCGTACCCACTTGGAATTCTTTCCAATATGCCATCAAGGACCAATACTATCCCGTGGGGAGCTATGAGGACATGTACATATAATGGACCATGTTGCAGCAACAAAGGGATCAAGATGTGCATGAGCTAACGAATCTATTCCATACCCTACGCACAAAGTTGGGTATGAAAGATTCAGAGAAACATTTGGTGCTAAAGTATTGTGGTTGTTTGCACAGATACATTCAGGAGGAAATGGACTTCCTCGACATCTCCTCACTTGGTACGACATACCGGTATGCTGCCATGATTGAGCAGAAATTCAAACAAAAGAAGAGAGACTTTGGATATTTGAATCAAAAGCAAGGGAAAGGTGCCCCCAGATCACAGAAAAAAGGACAAAGCCAAGGCATGGTGGCCCAAGTCAACCTGCCAAAGACACAAGCAAAGAAAAACACTGCGAAGCCAAAGAAGGACATAGGAAAATGGTGTGAGTTCCATAAGAGCTCCACTCACAACAGAAGTGAGTGTCGGGCCAAGAAGTCACTAGTGGTCAAGATGAGGGCTTCTGAATTAGATGCATGCTCCGACTGTGAATCAGAACCTGACAAGGTGAATGAAAAATGGAAGCATATTATTGATGCGGAGCCGAACGCCACTGTTGTCACTACGAAGATCCAGAAGGAGGAACCAGAAGATCCAAAGGAGGAAGAGCATCTCTTCCACTCCCAGATGTGGGTAAAGGGTTCCCCACTATGGTTCATTGTCAACAATGGGAGCCAAAAGAACCTCATTTCAGTAGATTTCATGAAGCGGTTGGGCTTGCCGACTACAGCACACCCACAACCATACACCATCGGGTGGCTTCACCAAGGACGGGATCTCCGCGTCAGCCAGCAGTGCCCCCTTGCCTATAGCATCAAGCCCTTCATGGATGAGATATTGTGTGACATTGCACCTATTGATTTTTCTGGTGTATTATTAGGCCAACCATACTTTTGGAAGTGACATGCTGTGTATGAGTCCCGGCCTTGCGCTGTTATTGTTACTTTGGGAAATAAATTGTACAGGATACCAGAGGTACCACTGCCTCCCACTATCTCTTTTATTACTACAAAACAATGTTGTAAGCTCATTTCCCAAACCAAGAAATTTGTTTTCCTAGTGATCCGCCCCCAGGGCAAGAAGAAGACTGTGGCCACGACCTCCAGACATGGTTCCTATATATGACAACAACAAATGAACAAGGTTGTGGAGGAGTACAGGGACATCTTCACCTCACCCACAAGGGTGCCTCTACATTGTCAGGTCAAGCACCCCATTGACCTGACCCCAGGTGCGCCGCTACCTAATGGACCAATATATAGGTGCTCTATTTTAGAGAATGATGAAATCAAGAGGCAGATTCAGGAGCTACTACAGAAAGTTCACATCCAGCCAATTTCATTGCCCTGTGGGAACCCAATCGTGTTGGTACAGAAGAAGGATGGGACTTGGAGACTCTGTATTGATTATCAAGCGCTGAACAAGATCATTGTCTAGAATAGGTACCTGATCCCACGGATTGATGACCTTCTGGACCAACTCAAAGGGGAAAAATATTTCAGCAAGATCGACTTGAAGTCTGGGTATCACCAGGTACCAATCGAACCCTCTGATGTGTGGAAGACTACCTTCAAAGCCAAGGATGGCCTTTTCGAATGGCTCGTCATGCCTTTCGGATTGACACATGCTCTAGCAACCTTCATGCGGTTGATGGATGACATCTTGCATCCATTCACCAACTCATTTGTAGTGGTATAATTGTATGAAATTCTTATCTTCAGCTAGCCTTGGGAAGAGCACCTCCACCACATCCGAGAAGTCCTCCAAACACTACGGCAACACAAGTTGTGTGCCAATTTGGAGAAGTGCACTTTTTGCATGACCTAGGTTCAATATCTAGGATACATCATTGATGAAAGGGGGGTGCATGTGGATCCAGCCAAGATCCAAGTCATTCAGGATTGGCCAGCCCCAACCACCCTAACAGAGCTTTGCAGCTTTCTGGGTCTTGATAATTTCTACCGCAGATTCATGTTGGGATTCACTCATATCACTTGGCCCTTGAGTCAAGTCACCCAAGGAGGAGCGAAAGCAAAATTCTATTGATCGGAATCTCAATAGAAGGTGTTCGTATAATTCAAACATTGCCTCCATTCTGCCCCAGTGCTCACATTACTAGACTTGCAAAAAGCATTTTTGATCAAGACAAATGCCTCTGACTATGCTACTGGGGTAGTTATTACTCAACACGGGCATCTAGTGGCATATCACAGTGAGACATTGTCTGACACAGTTTGAAATTATCCCACTTATGACAAAGAAATATATTCCATTGTGCGGGCTTTTCGACAATGGAAGCATTACATTTTGGGGAAGGAGACAATCATCCACACAGACCATCAACCCTTGCAATTCATACATACACAAGGGAATTTGCAGAATGATTGCCATCAGAAGTGTTCCAAATATCTGCAATAATTTCATTTTAACATCAAGTACAAGAAGGGTAGCACCAATAATGTTGCCGATTGCCTCAGCCAACCACCGATCGTGGCCCTAACCACTGTTCTCAACTCTTGTGGGCATGAGACTTCTGCTTCACCACTTCTCTACAGGAGCAATCCAGAATTCAGCTACACATACAAGGAACTCTTGGGGGTTATGAAAGTTCCAAATTTTCACCTCCAAGATGCATTATTATGTCACTTGGGACACCTTTGTGTTCCTTCAAGCGAGCGTGCCAAGATGACATGGGAAGTGCACTAGAGTCAAGTCGCTGGGAATTTTGGGGTCGAGAAAATAGTGGGAGTACTACAGAAGTATTTCTATTGGCAAAACCTTTGACAAGATGTCAGGAAGTACATCAGATCCTGCATTTCTTGTGCCATTTCCAAACCGACCATCAAGAAGCAAGGGCTCTATACTCCACTACCTACCCCTAGTCAACCTTGGGAATCCATCTCCATGGATTACATGTCAGGCCTTCCTTCTACTTAGCATGGAAACGACTGTGTTTTCATGGTCGTCGACAGATTCTCAATGATGGCCATTATGGTGGCGTGCAAGAAGAATATCACAGCAGAAGCCACTACTAAACTCTTCTTTGAATGAGTGTGGGTCCACTTTGGGATCCCATAGTATATCATATCAGATCGCGGCAGCAGGTTCTTTAGCACATTTTGTCCAACCTCTGGTCAATTTTGGACACTAAGGTCACCAAGTCCACAGCTTTCCATCACCAAAATAATGGGCAGATAGAGGTTGTCAACAGGATGATTGTACACATTCTACGCATGTACAATTCAAAGCATCCACACACATGGGACGAGAGACTTCCCTATGTACAAGACAGTTATAACCGGGCTCTTCACAACTCAACCGGCCACAACCCCTTTCAGGTGGGCTTGGGATTCCAACCACTATGTCCCATTGACGTAGCCATGCCATTTGCAGCTACTCAGGCCGATTTGGATCATGTCCAGTATAAAGCTGACAAAGAAACCAACTTCATCGAATGCATTCAGGACATCTACCAACAATTTCATGACATATTGGACATAGCCAATGCTAAGTACAAGAAACGACGTGATCAACATCAGGTGCCACACAAATTCCAGGTGGGTGAAAAAATGTGGCTACATTTACAGAAGGAGCACCTCACTGGACCCCACCGCAAGATTCACCCTCTCTGATATGGGTCGTACACCATCACCAAGGCTGTAGGGAACAATGCCTTCGAGCTCAGTATTCCACCATTCCTTGGTATGCACCCATTATTCAATGTAGACCACCTTCATCCCTATTTCGCACCTCTATTGGACACCTCTGACATTGCAGAATAACTCACAACAAAATATTTAAATCCAGACTGCATGGAACATGCCACCATAGACTGTATCATGGACACACAAATCAAAAGCACTCGCTGACATAAGATCCAACTGTATCGGGTTGTCAAAGTTGGCCAACTCCTACACCAAGGCAAGTGGTTCACTCGGGACCAAGTTCAACAGAAGTTTCCTCATCTCATGGAGGAACTCAATGCAATGGGGACAATTACTTCCTAAGGGGGGAGGAATGATCCAGGTGGATATTGGTGGCCACCCGCCTATTCCACTTGGGGCCCCACCATTGTCTCTTTCTGTTTTTTTCACAACTTACTAAAATTAGCAGTTTTTCAGGTACTAAAATTCCAGAACCATTTTGAAGCCCCAAACGGAGATAGTATGCCGAAGTTACGTCCCTGGGAATTTGAAACACCAATTTACCCAAACAGGGCCCATAGTTTTGGTAGTTCATCTCCTAGGGTTAGGTTTTTGGACATTTATAATTCTCCATTATTTCTCCATAATAAATAGGCCCTCGAGCTTCATTGTAATACAGTTCAAAGGTCTGTAGTTGCCACATCTCTTCTCAGAGTTTCGCTACCAGCATCCTAGCTATTTATTTCCATCATGTTTGTAATCATATTTTTGTGATTTGATATTAATGAAATGAAGCCTTATTTCTGATGTATTTATATGTTTATGGTTATTTCTGTATTCTATTTCATTCTTGCATAAATTCGGATCATAAGGTGTCAATTTTAAAATGGTTATAGGTCATTATGAGATCATGTGATGGGTTTTTTGGAGTCATGGTGCATACTAGGTCATCATAACTATCCCATCATTATGTTTTTCTTTCTTTATTTGGCCTCCTTCCTCTCGCATTCAAACTTATAATTTCAAATCATCCTTGTGAGTTGCTTGCTACCGCCTTTCCCCCTTTTTTGAGTATAGTCGTTGATGTGGTCTTAAGGAAGGTCCAACCTTTTTCTGCAAACTACTTGCTATGTGTAATTGTATTTTGTAGCTGTCACATTGCCAAGGACACAAGCATTATTTTGAAAGGAATATCCATGCATAAGAGGACCAAGAAAGGAGGCTCAGTGGTCTGGTATGATCCAATGGACCTCAAATTGGTCAATGAAGATCCAAGTTTTGTAGCAGCATTCACCAGTGCTCGCTTCATGAGGTTTTCTCATAAGTTCTAGGGGTGTCATGCCAAAGTTTTTAAGGATCTTGCAGTCAATTTTTTGGCATTGCATCAAAAGTGGGTATACTAGATTTCATAGTTTCTCCTTAAACTATTTCCCTAGAATCGGAAATTCCAAGGACATGGCACTACAAGAAAAAAGCACATTGGCGAAGGGCGAAAATTTTCACCATAAGCTCATTGGTGAGGGTCAAAAGAGCCTTCGTCACCAAAAATTGAACGTCACCAAAGGTGGTGTCACCGAAAGTATAGGTGTTGTGGTGACATTCAATGTCCGTCACCAATAATGATTTATAACAGATAGTGACAGTCACTATTTCATATGAGCAATGATGATGGACAATAGCCTACGTTACCAAAAAAATGAACGTCACCAAAGGTGGTGTCGCTGAAAGTATGTGTTGTGGTGACATTGAAGGTCCGTCACGAATATTTATTATAATTACGGATAGTGAACATCACCATTTCATATGAACAACAATGATTTTTTGTGATGGACCTTTCATTACCATCAATATTGGTGCATTTATATGGCGACGTTCATTGACCGTCACCATAAACTCAATGGTGACATAAAGTTCTGTCACAAATAATGACTATAATAGCAAACATTGACCCTCACCATTTCATATAAACAACAAAGATTTATGATGACAGACCTTTAATGGTCCTCACTATTGAGGCATGTATATGGTGGCATTCGTTTATCGTCACCATTTAATATTTTGGTGAGGGTCAAAAAATGTCACCATAAGCTCATTGGTGATGGTCAAAAGATCATTCGTCATGAAAAAATAATCGTCGTCATTCACTATGAATATCAGGGCACGATGGAATATTACCACCAACCTCCTGCTTGAAAAGCAGGTGCTCTTCCATTGATCTAGCACCCTTTAAATAATTAGACTTTAAACTAGAAATTTCCCCTAAAGGTGCAAAGATACACCAAATGAATAGAAAATATAGGAAGATCAAAAGTTTCTAGAAATAATATGTTCAATATACATAATAAAAAGACAACAAGAATACCTTTTCATATAATCTAACAAAGCATGTACTACGTAGGAGAATAATTGGAAAGCACAACTAGAAATTTGAATCACAACATAACAATATAAAAGAACATGCAATAGGAAAGGAACAACTCCATAGTTTGAGAAATATGAAAAATCCATTGGCCTATTCTTATATATTGATATAGATAACAAAATGACATGGACCTCAGGAGCAATTGTGCAGGGGATAAAATATGAAGGTAAAGCAATAGAGAATTATTCAAAGAAAATGATGAAATATGTATCTAAAAATAACTAAGAACACTGTGATGTAAACCACACATTTATCATCGTGACTAGTACACTTGCAAAAAAAGATCAGAATAAATTATGAACTATTCCACCAAAAAACAATGAATTTTTCCACTAGAATATAGTTTCAAATTAATCACTAGCATGATGCTAACTTCTATGCAAAAATAGGGAAGTTTCAAGACAATGTATAATATCTTGCATGGAAATCGTGTTGATAAAACCTTCCAAGGAATAAGACCACAACAATCAACAAGAGTGCCATCATACTTCATACTATCAAAGAGTGGTCAATAGAAAAAGCGAATTGACAGACCTTCATAACTTGCATTGGTTCCTTATCCTTCATCCAACCCTAAAATTTTAGACCAAGGTTAACATTTTGATGGAAAATTAATAAAAGTCAGATGATCTTGTGAAACAAGATTTGTATCACTACCATTAACTATAATGCAACAATTTTTCACAAACAAAGCATCCTTTTCTAAAGTGTAGTTACTGATGATTAAGACTAATTGTGGGCTTAGAATTGTTTTTCCATTTTTTTTTTAATTTCTAGAATTATTGTACTCAGTAGCAGAGGAATTCCCACCATGGATTGGGAAGTCGACAACAACCACTTATGTAATTGGGATTTTTGACTATAATAGTTTTAACCTTCTCCTTCCTTTTTCTCAACCACTGAAATATGTGTTGAGAACTCTTTGCTTAAGACATCCCTCATTAGAATGGGCAAACCATTAGTGATAATAACGATGTTCTCGTAACATTTCCACTACCATTACAATTGATTTTGGGTTAAAATTTAGAATTATAGGTATCTTTTTCATGCCTTGTAAACAAATGAAGATGACAAGGGGAAGGAGCAGAAGAAGAGGGATTAGAAAACATCCACCGAGAGGAGCTTGAATTGTTGTCAATGATGCTCCATCTTTAGGGATCTCTTCTGTAACTTGCTTTCAATATTCAAGGAAAGTCTTAAAGCCTTGCTCCATTGAACTGAGTGCATGAAAATTCCATCTTGTGTTGAATATAAAACAAGAGACGCTTGATCAAATTGAAACATTAATCCCTGACGATGAATTTTTCAATATACTAATGAACAATCAATACCAACAATTTTCATAGAGGCAACCACTAATAAGTAGCTTTTTCCTAGTAGGTTAGAAAAATTTTCTAATAACTAGGCTTTAGAAGCCATCTAAATCACCCAACAAGCACCACATTGCACACAACATGTTGAGTTGTGGGAGGAATAATCTTAAATTAGAATGCACCCTTTTGTGAGAGTAACGACATTTTTGACAAAAAAAAATGTCTATGATAAGTGATATACCTGATGGAGGTATAGAAATGCTACCACCAGATCAGGAGGTTGGTCCATACCCCAAGATATATCTAGGGAACAACCCCAAACCCGAGTAGCTCTGAGGTTATAGCAGAAACATTGAGAAGGAATGTGAAGGAAAAAGTTTTGCAATCAGACTAAATTCATGGGATAACTAAGAACCAAGAGTGACAAAGTTTTGGATAGTTCCTTAGTCTAAAGAGGCTAGAAGCTCAAGCAACACTAGAAGGTTATTTTATTGGGCAAAGAAAATTCTATGTGCATCTTGCAGTTGCAAAATTCTTTTGCACATGATGGGAAAAAGGGCTCGCAAAAGGATTCCCTATGTGCAACATCAACGCACACAAAATTTTCTTTTTCCTAATGCACTAACCTTCTAGTTGTGGCCAATTATCACTTGGGTCACAGTGGAAATGCTTTTAGTAGCAAGCACTTACCAGATCTTCCACAATTTGTGCTATTGTAGTAGAACTATATCTTGGACCTATGCTAATATGTGAGGTGTTTCCACTGCAAGACATCAAGCAGCATGTTTAGCATTTAGAGCTAACAAACTTGAGAAACACCTTGAACAGGGAGAAACAGTCAGAAAGAAACGAACAAATAATAATAATAATAACTATAGAATATTATAAATAGGAAACCTACTATTACTGCACTAAAGGTGCAGGTCTTCAATTTTTTATTTTTGATTATAATTTGCACAAAACCCCTCCAATCCTAGCCTGCTACATTTTTTCATTTCGCAACAGTTAAAGCCTTTTTCATTTGGTCAGGTATGAATCACAATGGACAATTGGTATTATATATGCTATACATAACAATTATGAAGCCAAAACAAGTAAATGCAATGTTTCAACTGTAACTTCTTATCAGGAAATTTTAGTTACAGTAACATAAATGGTATGCCAATTGCATAAGCCATATGTATCTCCCGTGGAAAGGAAGATTTTAATCCTCATGTGAGCCAAAATTTCAATAAATAGCAACATAAAGAACTAATATGCAATGGAATTTTTGTAGAAACTATTTTATAAATGGGAAAGGTAGTGAGTTATGGAATAACATATCATGCGTACTACCTATTTAGTTGCTTACCCTACAATATTTACTATCATTTTCAGTTTCTTTATTACTTGGGTACACTGCTCATTTTATCTAGAATTACAGTGAGATATTTGTCTGATAGTTGGTCATATTATAGTAGGAATGTCATCAACATAGGAAATCTAGTTTTTGACAGAAAATGAGAGTAGGGAATAAGGAAAGTCATTTCCACAAGGTAAAAATATGATTGACAACTTCTTATTGGAATGTATGTTATTTGGAGTTAAATACAAACTATGATTATTTTTGGTAATGCTATGGATGTTGGAAAATAGACATTCAAGAAATTATTGTCACTGTAACACGTCTACAATGTAGCTGTAGATCCTTTTTCACCTTGGTTTCTATTTCCTGCAATGACTTGTAGTGGTAGCGTGATGCGTGTATTAGATGTTTGCTTCCAATGTTCTAGTGAACCTGGTATTTTCAAGAGGGTGATAACCTGTTAGGAAAGAACTTATTTTTTTATAAGAGGCATTCCTAGAAAAAAATTGGTCAAGAGGCCAATCATCAAGACAACATTATAATATATATTCTGACTTCTCCAAATCTTGAAACTTATTCACTAGTTGATACTTCACTATTCATTCAATAATGCAGCAGCCTTCAGAAACCAAAACACAGTGGTGACTTGCAGGTCATTTTTTCAATATTCTAGTACAAGCTTAGTCTATTCAAAGGCCTACCATATGCAACAAAAGAGATTTGTAGAGAAGATTTCCATGTGCACTATTGGAATTGTAGGACAAATGAAATATTTAGTTTATATATCTTCATAACAATTAGGAAGCCAAAACAAGTAAATGCAATGTTTCAACTGTAACTTCTTATCAGGAAATGTTAGTTATAGTAACAGCAATGGTATGCCAATTGCATAAGACATATGTATCTCATGTGGAAAGGCTGATTGTAATCCCTGTGTGAACCAAAATTTCAATAAATAGAAACATAAAGAACTAATATGCAACGGAATTTTTGTAGAAACTGTTTTATAAATGGGAAAGGTAGAGAATTATGGAATAACATATCATGCATAATACCTATTTAGTTGCTTACCCTGCAATATATACTATCATTTTCAACTTCTTTATTATTTTGGTACACTGCTCATTTTATCTAGAATTATAGTGGAATAGTTTTCCGATAGTTGGTCATATTACAGTAGGAACGTCATCAATATAGGAAATCTAGTTTTTGACTGAAAATGAGAGTAGGGCATAAGGAAAATCATTGCCACAAGGTAAAACTATTATTGACAACTTCTTATTGGAATGTATATTATTTGGAGTTAAATACAAACTATTACTATTTGTGGTAATGCTATGGATGTTGGAGAATAGACATTCAAGAAAGTATGGTCACTGTAACACGTCTACAATGTAGCTGTACATCCTTTTTCACCTAGGTTTCTATTTTTTGCAATGGCTTGTAGTGGTAGCCTGATGCTTGCATTAGATATTTTCTTCCAATGTACTAGTGAATCTAGTATTTTCAAGAGGGTCATAACTTGTTACGAAATAACTTATTTTTTCATGAGAGGCATTCCTAGAAAAAATTGGTCAAGACGCCAATCTGCAAGACAAAATTATACTATATATTGTGACTTCTCCAAATATTTAAACTTATTCATTGGTTGATACTTCATTAGTCATTCAATAATACATCAGTGTTCAGAAACCAAAACACAATGGTGACTTGCAAGTCATGTTTGCATTATGCTAGTGCAAGCTTAGTCTATTCAGAGGCCTACCATATGCAACAAAAGAGATTTACAGAGAAGCTTTCCATGTGCACTATTGGAATTGTAGGACAAATGAAATAGTTAGTTTATATATCTTCAACAATTTTTAATTAGGAAAGAAGCCCTTAAAATGTACATCCATCATAAGAATAGGCCGAGTTCAATATGTTTAAGTGTGTTACTTCTTGCACAAACTTGTTATTTATTTTTCCCGTCTTAGGCCTTAGGAAACTAACATAGTAAATGTATAAGAGTTCCAAAAATAAGTGTCTAATTGAGATGGAATACATGTGAGAAAAGTGAAGGTGGCCTGTCCATGTTCACCCATTATTGGGCTTCTTTAGGATTAATAGCCGAGGAAATTTTTTCAACATAGTGGGACTATGAAAGTATGCCAACTTGTAAGGTTAAATGAAATTTCAACACCATGAAAGTCATCTACAATTGCTGAAATGATGCTAACCAGTTTAGCATATTAGTAGGAGAGAACTTAGAAACTTCTTAGTATAATGTTGCACGAAGAATTGACTAGAACCTAAGTTTTTGAGGCAGTTGATATACTGCCCAAATCATATCCTTTAGGAGATAAAGTTTTCACATTGAGTGTGTGAGAGAGAAAATGGGTATCATTTTCACATGGATTGATACATTAGTCCAATTTATCTTTTCTTATCATTTCCTAAAGGTTAATGTCAGTAAATGCAAGCATGAGAGTGGGTGCCCTCACATTTGAAGAGACATATATAGAGGGATTGTATTCAAGACCATTTAAGTTAATCATTCTACCCTCATGCTTAATGGAAATAAAAATTTCATATGATTCATGTAATATGTGCCGAAGGTTTGAAAACACTAATTTTTAAATTTCCAACATGTCCTTTATGAGAGTGGGTGCCCTTACATTTGAAGAGACAAATCTAGAGGGATTGTGTTAAAGACCATTTAAGTTAATCATTCTACCCTCATGCTTAATGGAAATAAACATTTTATATGCTTCATGTCATATGTTTCCAAGCTTTGAAAACACTAAAGTTTAAACTCCTAGGATCTCATCATTCCCTCTAGTTGAAGGAAGAAGAAATTTGAAAAGAAACATTGATCTCCTATAATGACTCGTACCTTTCTTATTTTTCCTTTGCACTTGAGAATTTGATGGATTAGGATTTGAAACTCAAATTAAGTGGTAGGTTCAACATATAATTGAGGTTGTTTGACCTTTTGGGAAGCTATGCAACGATGAGTGCTTTCTATGTCCAAGATTATAATGATCCATTTTAGATGAATCTCTTAGCTTTCACTGTCTTAAGATTTTTGAATATTGATCTTATTAGAACTTGTAAGTTAAAGGTAATTGTTATTGCAAAATCTAGCACCCCTGTGGCATCATAGGTATGGGCACCTCACGTTGACCTATATCTCTCATTTTTCATGAGAGAAACTAGTAGATGGACTTCTCAACATTCTTTAGAAGATCCACAGAGTTTGCAGAGCTTGTCAGGCAGGGAAGCTACATTGAATACCATTTTATGAAGGAAAATCTTGGAGAGCGTAGAGGGTCCTTCAGTTGGTACTTTTAGACATATGTGGACCAATGAACATGACATCAACCACTGGTTCTAGGTACTTCCTTCTATTTGTTGATTATTTTAGTAGAAAAATGTGGGTATATTTTTGTTGGGCACCAAATCTAGCTAATTGTCTGACCATTTTTATCATCCTTTTTTACCCTTTTGTGTTTAATTACCTACGTTTTCTATGCTAAACTTATGAGGTAAATACCCCTAACTTGTCCAATTGGAATATTTTAATTAATGAAGTAAAGTCACGGAGTCTTACCTATTTGCGGCACTAAGGTATGTGCTTGACTGAAGTTTGGAGAAAAGGAACCCTCGCTCCAGCATTTTGCAACAGATTTGGTAACGGTCAGCTATAGGTAGATCGCGCAGCTGGAGTCATGATTCCCTGGGCCTATTCTTGGCCCCTTGTTCTATCTTGGACATCCAATTTTTGTGCTGTTCCAACTGATGTGTATTTCTGAATGCATGATTACCACGTTCCAGGGAGATCTGTTATTCTCTCGCACTATGTATAAAAAGGATATTGTTCCTATAAATGGGGGTTCTCCGACGTATATTGTAATCACATATTACAGATTAATAAATTACTACCAATTTTTTTGTTCTAAGTGTCTTCGTGACTAATGCAACCCTGATCAGAGAGCTGGGCCCGCTCTTCTGATCAGGTGATGTGCCTGTAAGTGTATGAATTGTTTTCTTTTTATGGTTGTTGTTATTATTCTTTACTGTTAATATTGTTTGAAGTTCAATATTTTATTTAATCTCACGGAAATCTTTGAATATTAATTATAAACCCTTAGTTAAGACAGATTATGTGTTTGTTCCTACATATACCTTGCACGTTGCCTTGAAAGGATACGCTCCCAGATTGATAAAATTAATGTCAGATTAGGCTTGATAAATCATTCTTACCTGGACACCAAAATTTTGGCGCCATTTCCGGGGAGGCTGACAAGGTGCAAGAAATTATTCGAACCAGCGAAAGGGTCAATCTCTCATCCTGGGGGGAGATTGAGCTTTCTCACTCTACTTCAGGTCTTGAGCGTAGGTTTTGATTTTGGTTTGTTTGTTTATGTTTCTTTTTTAGATTTAGGGCCATCTTCTTGTCCTAGGGAGGGAGGAGTCTTTTGACACCTTGCTCCAGGCCCTGAGTGGAGTTATTTCTTTTTAACTTTCGTATGTTTTCTTGTGGGGAAACCTTAGCTTTTACCCTAGAGAGGGAGGAGTCTCTTGACAACCTACTACAGATCTGGGAGTATTAGGTCTTCCTGTGGATTGTGCTATTTTCGTTCTTGTCCCAGGGAGGGAGGAGTTCATTAACGCCCTGCTCTGGGCATGAAACCCTAGCGTTTTGTTCTATTGTATTTTTTTTTTTTTGTGAACTCTTTTATCTTGGGGAAGGAATGGTATTTTGACACCTTACTCCAATATTGAAGCATTGTAGGTTCATACAAAGACCTTCCATCAGACCAATTTTTTTATGAACAAAGAACCAAATAAGAGGGGCAGAGTGAGAGCCCCAAAAAGGGGAAGACCAGATATGGGAAGAAAAACTTATATTCAGCAGATCATAGAAAAGGCAGAGTAAGAAGCATCTTCTCGCGTAGCTGCAAGGCTAGGGGCGAGGAGAGCGAAGTCCAAAGGACAGTCAGTGGATCAACCAGTGCAGGCCACGGTGTCCCTCGGTGATTTAGTACAACAGGGTCCTCTAGCAGTGGAAGAAATAATTAGCAGTAGACCGGACTGAGAGGATCTTTCACTGGTAATAGCAGAGGAAGAAATCGCAAGTAGAACATTGACAGAGTCATACTGCTCTAGTAAGGGAAAGGAAGTTGTAGTCAAGGGATTGAACCATCAGGATAGAGGAAGAAGAAACAAGGGGATATTTGTATCGCCAACAGACCAGGGAAGTTCCATTGAAGCAACTCACATCCCAATAGTAAGGAGTCCTTGGCCATCCTCCACAAAGCCTGTTGAAATCCTCGGCGATTATTGGAAGATATTTATGGCTCCCACAATCTCCACTATCGAATTTACCATTGGGAATCTGGGAGATGGCGTGCCTACAAAGCCTATCCCATTGGCAACTTTACCAAACTTCCATGGGCTTGTTTCAGAGGATCCCGACACATTTTTATTTGAGTTTGACATAGTGTGTTGGGGGTATTATTGCATGACAGATGCCCAAAAGTTAAATATTTTTCCTTCTACACTAAAAGGGACGGCTCTGCGATGGTTTATGGGCCTTGGAGGAAAATCTATTTCCACATGGGATGACTTGCAAACAACTTTTCTGGAAAAGTACCAATATTATTGCAAATCCTGAAACGTCAAGGAGGAGCTTTTCAAGTTCACACAAAAAGAAGATGAAAGTTTGGAAGATTGTGTGGAGAGCTTTAAGTAACTCTTACAGAGGTCAGGTCATTTTGATCTGGATAAGGAAATTTTCAAGGTTATCCTCCTTCGATCCTTTCAAGAGGACTCAATGGAACTGTTGAATATCGTAGGAAAGGGAGACATCTCCAAGGAAACCTTTGAAGGTATTTGCGATTTGTGTATCCAATGCTCGAGGGGACTTGCAAGAAACCGATCAGGGATCCGTTCAGTAAAAGGGTCTGGTGGGGGTGTTACGAACGTAGAAATTGGGAACACACTAGACAACTTAAGGACAGATATCCTCAGTACACTGTCAACACAAATGGACACTTTGCAAGTAAAGCATAAGCAGCTGGAACGGGATAGAACTATGGCAATATTTTGCCCAAAGTGCAATAAGAATCATCTGGAAAGGGAATTCCCGTTAAATTCCATAGAAAAATGTGACATCTATGAGCTGAATCATGTGACAAGCTCATGCCCCTCCTTGTCGGGTCTGGAATCAGTGTTTCAAGGGGCAGGGGAGGACATGGAGAAATTGTACCTTATGGGCACTAGGAAGCCATGGTAACTTCGACCACCAATGGGAAATCAAGGTATGTACCCATATCCATCACAATATTTCAATAACTACAACATGAATCCTCAAACCATGCCTTGTCCCCCTATGTGGCCGCAATATCAGTACCCACTGTGGTAGCAATGGAATCCTCAAGCCAGTTTGAGCTCACGATGGGCTCCAACTTGGCGAGGACCCTCTTTAGGGAAATTTCCTCAACAGATGCCACAGAAGCAACTCCAATTACCCTCCAATGTGCCTCCAGGTAATTAGCCTGTCCATCCTCAGCTTCCAATGCAGCCTAACCCTAATCCCAATAATAAAGGAGCCCATCAAGCTGACATTCTTAACATCCCTTCGTATAGTATCTCTACCACAGAACTGTATGAAATGAATTTACGATCAGGTTGGATAGTCAATGTCCAAACCCCTCCAGTTATCATTGAACAACTTAATAATGAAGAAAGACAGGCACACCTAACTTGTAGAGAGCCAAAAAAAAATTTTAAAAAATAGATGCCTCCTGTAAAACAACATCAATCTGTACCATCATACCCAGAGAGATTTATTATGAGTAAACCAAGCCCCCAAGATGAATTTGATTTATTAGGAGAATTGCAGAATTTATTTGTTAAAATTCCCTTGTTACAAGCTATGAAGGATGTGCCAATTTATGTAAAGACTCTTAGGGAATATTGTTTAAAGAAACCTGCGAAGAAAAGTAAGGACCCCCTCACTATACATGTTATGGGAAAATTATCGGACTTCATGATGGGAAAATCAATACCAGTGAAATATGGAGATCCGAGGAACCCATTTTTGACAGTAGAGATTAATGGGGTAGAGATTCCAAATGTGTCGGTGGACCTGGGTGTTGCCATCAATGTCATCACCACTAAAAGAATGCAAACATTAGGCCTTCAAAATTTGAAGCATACACCTATAGTGTTGGAATTGGAAGATCGATCTACAGTCAAACTTGTAGGGAAGTTGGAGGACGTGACAATTTCAGTAGATGCATGGAATTACCCCATATATTTCCTGGTATTACATACACAATCTTTAGTGGGCAGTCACCCCTTGATTCTGGGTAGGCCATGGATAGCTACTGCAGACACTTATATTGGGTGTCGTTCTGGAAATATGGTTATATCTAATGGGCATAACACCAAGAACTTGGTACTATACCCACTTGCAGAACCAGATGCACCTAAAAAGTCATCAGGAAGCAAGAAAGTTGTATATATGGTAGAGCTCGAAGATGGAGAAGTGAGACCAGTCCTTACTATTGGGCAAGCCCTTCAGTTGAAGATGGAATCAGAAGATGACGTGATCACTTCCTTCATGAATGATCCTTGTTCAATTTCAAAGTAAAATCAACAAGTCTTAGAATCCATCCTAAGCTATGAAACTCAGGAGGTTATTGAAACAGCAGAAGATTTAGAGGAATATGTTGATGCACCTTATGAAAGCATTCAAGTAGAGATAGAACCGGGGAAAATTCTGAATATTAATCCAGGTCTGTCAGAATCCCAAAAGAAGCAGCTGGTAGATGTTCTTCAGAAGCATAAGGAAGCTTTTGCCTGGGATTATTCAGACATGAAGGGGATCCCTTCCAACTTATTCACTCATCACATATATATCAAGGAAGATTGTAGTCCTATAAGACAACCTCAGAGAAGGATGAATCCTGCATTGAAAAAAATTGTGAAAGAAGAGCTTCAGAAATTATTGGATGTGGGTTTCATATACCCTATCTCAGATAGCCAATGGGTCTCACCATTAGTAATGGTCCCTAAGAGGAATGGTAAATGGTGGATCTACATGGATTATCGAGAGTTAAATAGGGAAACGCAGAAGGACCATTTTCCCCTGCCATTTATCAATCAAGTTTTAGACACATTGGCTGGCAAGAAATTTTTCTCGTTTCTGGATGGGTTTAGTGGATATAATCAAATCCAGATTGCTCCTGAGGACCAGGACAAGACCACTGTCACATGCCCCTGGGAAACATTCACATACTGGGTCCTTCCTTTTGGCCTATGTAATGCCCCTGCAACATTCCAGAGGGAAATTATGGGAATTTTCTTTGACCTGATAGATGATGGTGTTGAAATTTATATGGATGACTTCACTCCATATGGGGACTCATCCTTAGAGAGGCTAAAAAATTTAGAAAAATTTCTTGAAATATGTATACAAGCACGTGTCTCCCTAAGTATAGTAAAATGCCACATGATGATGGAAAAAGGAATTGTTCTGGGACATTTGCTTTTGGCTGAAGGAATCAGGATGGACCCAGCAAAAATAAAGGTAATTCTGCACTTTCCAACACCTAAAACGCCCACACAGGTACGTGGTTTCATTGGCTGTGCTGGTTATTATAGGCGTTTCATAGAAAATTTTGCAAAGGTAGCACACCCCTTATTTCAATTACTGACAAAAGGCTCAGAATTTGTGTGGTTAGATGACTATAAGGTAGCCTTCACAAGAATTAAATAATTAGTCTGAAGTTCCCCGATTCTTAGAGGACCATACTAGGCCTTACCTTTCCACATTCATACGGATGCTTCCCAAACAAAAATTTTTGTGGTACTGGGACAACAAGAGGACAAAGTACCTTACGCAGTCTACTATGTTAGTAACAATTTGGCCCCTGCTGAATTAAACTACAAGGTGACTGAGAAAGAGTTCCTTTCTGTCATTTATGCCATCAACAAGTTTCAGCATTATATTACCGGGTATTCTACTTTTGTGCACACTGATCACACAGCCATCAGGTATTTAATGAACAAACCTGTTACCCTTGGTCATGTTACAATATGGTTGTTACTACTACAGGAATTTGATATTACTGTAGTAGATAAACCAGGGAAAGAAAATGTGGTTACAGATTTCTTATCTAGAATAGAACATGATGGTAAGAATACACCAGTTGAAGATTATTTCCCAGATGAGC
The DNA here is from genome assembly GCA_034641835.2 of Pinus albicaulis. Taxonomy (NCBI): domain Eukaryota; kingdom Viridiplantae; phylum Streptophyta; class Pinopsida; order Pinales; family Pinaceae; genus Pinus; species Pinus albicaulis. The sequence goes on from CM076581.1 coordinate 1,487,043,377, forward strand.
ATCTTTTTGTAGTTTCTGATAACACTCTGTGGTATGCAGATATTGCTAATTATCTTGCTACAAGTGAGGTGCCTTGTCACTTGTCCTAAAGGAGCAAAGGAAGATCATTCATTGGAGTACTCGATATTCATGGACGGTAGGATATCTCTTCCATACAAGGATTGACCAACAGATTCGGCATTATGCGGCGAAGGATGATATTTATGAGATCTTAAAGGTTGCACATGATGGACCCTATGGAGGTCATTTTGCAGACAAAAGGACAGGTCATAAAGTGTTGTAGATGGGATATTATTCACCCTCCATCTTTTGTGACGCTCAGGATTATATTTGTAGGTGTGATAGTTGTCAGTGGATGGGACAACCTAGGAGAGAAGATGAAATTCCTCTTCAACCCCAGATAGTCCTTGAACTATTTGAGAAATGGGCCATCGATTTCATTGGACCCTTTAACCCACCTTCTCATCAGAAAGCCTACATCCTAGTTTGTATTGATTATGTAACTAAATGGGTGGAAGCTATAGCAGTCATGAGAGCAATAGAGTAAGTAGTGGCAGACTTCTTTTTGAAGAAATCTTTGCCCGGTACAGGACTCCAGGAGAAATTGTATCAGACGAAGGATCACAGTTCACATCCAATATGATAGAGAAATTAATGCAGAATCACGAGGTAAAACATAGAGTAACAACCCCCTATCATCCACAGGAAAATGGGCAAGTAGAGACTACAAAAAAGGTATTGGAAAATATCTTGACCAAGACAGTAGCAAGTCATCACCGGGATTGGGCACAAAAACCTCTAGAAGCTTTATGGTCCTATAGAACGAAATGGTAGAACACAACAAGGTTTTCTCCATTTGAATTATTTTATGGGAAATACCCCTTGTTTCCGGTAGACTTTGAAATTAGCACGCTTAGAACAACTCTAGATGTAGGCTTAGACCTATCAGAAGCACAGAAACACTGACTGGAACAACTGAATGAGTTAGATGAGATTTGATTAGTAGCTGTCCATAGAAATACTACTATTCAACAAAAGAGAATGAAATTGCATGATAAATTCATCAAAACTAAGGTGTTTCATGAGGGATATTGGGTGTTACTATATGACTCCTGATTTAAGGATTTCAAAGGAAACCTTCACATTCGCTGGATGGGACATATCAAGTGGATGCAGTGCTCGAAAATGGAACGATTAGATTAACTACAATTTACGAAGATCAGACCATGTTTGTGGCGAATGGACACCGTCTAAAATTATACCATCATCCAACCTCTAAAGATGCCTTTGTCAAAACCCTTTCAGATTCAGCTGATCTAATGGTTATTGCAATAGAGGACACTCTCACTCTTCTCTTAAAAAAAAAAATTTGATGATAATATGTGGTTATTACTTACCTTTTTGTATTTTGCAAGAATAATAAAGAAATATGGCAAGGAGGAAAGAAATGTTCGGTGTGTTACTCCATTAGTGCTGCTATAGAGATATTTTTTTTCACTGATACTGTTACTCTGAAGTTGCTGTTACTCGATAAATTCTATTACTCCGCAAACTTTTGTTACTTCGTAGCTGTTGTTACTCCAAAGTTGTTGTTACTCGGTAACTGTTGTTACTCCATAGCTATTGTTACTCTGAAGTTGTTGCTACACCACCGATGTTGTTACTCTGTAACTGTTGTTACTTCGTAGCTAATGTTACTCTGAAGTTGTTGCTACACCGCCGATGCTATTACTCGCAAATACTATTACTCCATAGCTACTGTTACTCTGAAGTGCTGCTACATCGTCGATGTTGTTACTCTGCAACTGATATTACTCTGTAGCTATTGTTACTCTGAATTTGATGCTACACCACCGATGTTGTTACTATGTAATTGTTGTTACTCTGCAACTTCCATTACCCCTTAGTTGCTGTTACTCAATAGTTGTTGTTACTCACTGTTTCCATTACTCACTGTTCATGTTATTCACTGATGTCGTTAACTGCTATGCTGATACTACTACAGATATTTTTGCTGCTACTCCACTTTAAGGTAGGTCCGTAGGTACGTCTCTGTTGATTTTATGGATTTAATTAAATATACCAAAAGGATAGTCAAATGTGCCGAGGACGGCCGTCATTTAGTTTGGGGGACGGAACCATCATAATTAATGATGACGTACTTCGTAAAGGTATTTATGACACACGATTCCCACCTAACCAAATTTAATGATTTCAATTACTCTGTAATCATACCATATGAGTTGGAATGTGTACTTGTACACATGAAAGTCATATCAGTCACCTCCCAACACGCTGCATTAAATCCTGAGAATATCTAATAGTACCACCATAATTTTTCATTACTCCCAAGCGTACCGGTACTGTTTATCTATTATATCCCAAAGTGGCCATGATGTTATTTCAGTTTCCCTGTCACTCTCCCCTACCATATAACTGTAGTCGTTGTGCTAATTCTGCCTCTACAGCAATGGGTGCCTGATCTGTGCGACACGAACCTGATGATTCAACGAGAATCCGGAGAAATCAGGAGGTATGGCAAGTATTTGAGAATGCAAGTTCGGATGTTTATTTTGACAGGTTAAATGGATGGGATGAAGAAATTATGATGGAGTTCGCATAGAATTTGGAAGAAGGAGTTTCTCGGGTTCATGGAGTCGAAATTCCAGTGACATAAGAAACCATCGAGGAAGTCAGTGGATTGCCGCAAGTCAGAGAATGATAGTTTTCAAGGAGAACAACTCTCCTGGAACTCCCCGAATCCTTTCTGCAAGCTAGAGAAAGTATTGCGCAGAAGGGTCAGGGATATGACAGAAATTCATTACCTCATCCATGGGAAGGAGTTTTAGAGGTTGTTATAAAGTATATGACATGTGAAGGAAGATATTCTACCATCTTCAAATATCACCTCCACATATTGGCTCACCTGTGATTTCCATAAGCAGAGGCCTTTTCAATGAATGCGCCCTATTTTCTATTAAGGAGCCTTCATTTGATGGAAAATTTCGCTTGGGGGGAGTGACAGGTGTTGGAAGTCCTCTCTCACCATGGGCTCGTCCAGTTGCTAGTAATAAATGCCATTGAGAAGATCCCAATTCCTTGAGAACTGTTTTGGGATTCCATAGAGGAGGAAATAGCAGCAGCTGTGGCTGCTAGGGCAGAAGAGCCTGAAGCCATGTAGGAAGATGCAGAGGAGGATGAAGCCATTCAAGAAGATGCAGAGGATGATGATTACATTGATCAGGAGAAGCCAGAAGAGATGGAAATAGAGACTGAAGAATGTGAAGAAGAGAAGTTTCCCCAAGAGCAAGTTGAACTCGTGGAATTGATGGAAGTTGCAGAGACACCCACTGGCACTACACAAGAACCAGCCTTGTCCGTGGAGTTAGCTGAGAAAATATATAGTGCGATGGAAACGGAGGTAAAACCACAACAAATGAAAAAGGGTGAATTGGTTGACATCGCCACCAAGACCACTCCACAGGGATCTCCTGTCGCCATGGAACTAATGGAGGAGGGTAATCTGATTGAAGAAGAGGTCATGACCACTATGATCAGATAACCCATGAAGGAAATGTTGGGAGAACTAAAGTGTGAGGTTGACGCTATCCCACAAGAACCAGCGTCCACCTTGAGCCTGAATGTAGAGGATTTTTTCCAGTTCCCCGTCTTTCTTCCTAAGGGGGCAAGGGTAACTTGTTCCCCGCAGCAAAGAGAGGAAGAAGATTTTTCCATTCCTATGGCTTTGAATTTGAAACAAAGGCCACGACTGGAAGAGGCCCCAACAGGAATATTAGTAGGGGAGCATCTTACCAGGTCGCCACTGGTCGCGGAGAATGTACATGATGAGAGAATTACCATTGGTGAAGAGAAGGGACCAAGCGCAGTGGTCTTGACGAATGAACCAATGGAGCACTTAGGCATGAAAACAGTGAGGCAAGAAATAATAGAAGAAGAATATGGAGAGGAGGTTGGACTGACCATTGGCCCAATAGAGGCAGTCCTGAGGGATTTACCTCTAGCTGTCGAGGCAGAAGAAACACATGTCAAGCAACAAGGGGCAGAGTTGTGTGGACAACAAAGACTTCCCTTCAAACAGAGATACCAATAGTAGTTTAAGGAAATAATGCGGCTCAAGATGGAGATAATGGATTTGAGAAGGAAAGTGCACAGGATGCAGAAACGAATAAAAAATTATAAGTAGTGAGCCAAGAAATCCAAAGTCGTCAGGGTTGAAGCAGAAACTAAAATAGACCTGATTGAACAATTGGTCAAAGCCAAAGAGTATGCCTTAATGGCTGAATTATAGACGTGGAATTCTACTGCTGCTCAGTATAAGAATGAGATCAAAAGAACTGAGGAAAGAGCCTCCACAACCATCTTTGGATATGTGGAGCACATATATGTTATGAGATTAAAGCATGTGAAGCAGTAGCTCAAGACGGAGCAGCTGGAAAAACAAGTGGCCAAACTATAAGGTGATAAGGAAAAAATATTCAACTTGGTGCAAGAGGTGATGGCATGTCGTCCCCCTACTTCCTATTATTGTTTATTCTTACATGAATGTTTTCTTTTATTCTAAATGGAAAGCATAAAAAACAAGGTCAATTATGAAATAGAAGATGGTGTACAATTCCTCCGAATCATGAGGAATCATGATGTGCCAAATCAACATCTGATGTGTGAGTTTTACCTGCATGGGTATTTTTTACGTCTGGACAGATATTTTAACCCGGCCCTGTATGTAGCGGACATCCATTTGAGGGCCCTCAACTCTTATGCTTTCAATCAAATCCATTGGCAGAAGGCTTGTAACACTTTTGAGTCTAATCAAGTTACAAAGCCATTTATAGTAAGAGGATAACATGAGAGGTCAGATACAATGTTCAATAAACACCATACCTTTTTGAAATTTGAGGGGAATGGAGATAAGATGCTGAGGACACAAAGGTAGTGTGTCGACCTTTGTGTCAATGAATTAACTATTTTTCAAAAAGAGGCCCTTGATTGTTGTCAGAGAAGGTGGATGATGTCACCGATAGTTGTCCAAAACAGAGAGCCTTTTGGGACACCTAAATTTGCATGAGTACTAACCAGAGTACCCAGATATGTGGCATGTGTTCAAACATGTGGAATCCAATGGATGGGGCTTCGGTTTCAGTATCCTGTTATTTGGTTGCCTACAGAAGTTTACACTCCAGCATACAATGTCCCAACAGATTGGTGGAAGGAAGTTCTCATTTCAGATGGATTTAAAGTTCATGGACAGAGATGGCTTTAGAGTATGACCTTTCTGGGCTTCAGGAAGCTCACAGTTTGTAGAACCCAAACCTACAGAGGCGGCAGACTGCATGAAGACATGCAGAAGGCTAGTTGGGGGGAGATGTTGGGCACCAAATCTGGCTACCTTTCTGACCAGTTTTATCATCCCTTTTGACCCTTTTGTGTTTAATTACCTACATTTGCTATGCTAAAATTATGAGGTAAATACCCCTAACTTGTTCAATTGGAATATTTTAATTAATGAAGTAAATTCACAGAGTCTTACCTATTTGCGGCACTAAGGTATGTGCTTGACTGCAGTTTGGATAATAGGAACCCTCGCTTCAGCGTTTTTCAATAGATTTGATAATGGTCAGCTATAAGGAGATGGCACAGCTGGAGTCATGATTCCTGGGCCTATTCTTGGCCCCTTGTTCTATCCTTGACATCTGATGTTTGTGCTGTTCCAACTTATGTGTATTTCTAAATGCGCGATTACCACATTCCAGGGAGATCAGTTATTCTCCCGCGCTATGTATAAAATAGATATTGTTCCTGTAGTTGGGGGTTCCTCGACGGATATTTTAATCACATCTTCTAGATTAATAAAGTACTACCAGTTTTTTGTTCTAAGCATATTCGTGACTAACGTAGCCATGATCAGAGAGTTGGGCCCACTCTTCTGATCAGGTGTTGCACCTATAAGTGTATGAATTGTTTTCTTTTGTTATGGTTGTTGTTATTATTCTTTACTGTTAAGATTGTTTGAAGTTCAGTATTTGATTTAATCTCTCGGTAATGTTTGAATATTAATTATAAACCCTCGTTTAAGAGGGATTATGTGTTTGTTCCTGCATATACCTTGTGTGTTGCCTTGAAAGGATATGCTCCCGGATTGATAAAATTAATGTCGGATTAGGTTGGATAAATCATTCTTACTTGGACACCAACAATTTTATATAATTAAAATATGATGTTTTTAATGAATTTAAAAATTTCAAAGCATTAATAGAGAAACAATTAGGTTGTCATATTGGCTCTCTTAGATATGATACTAGTGGGGAATTCTAGTTAAAATATTTCAATAAATTTTGTGCTAAACATGGGATCCAAAGACAATATACTACACCTTACACTCCACAACAAAACATATTGGTTGAGAGGAAAAATTGTACTATCACAAGGATGGCTATGTTTAAGTTGCAAAGAAATTATATTCCAAATAGGTTTTGCATTAAGCCAATGTTCACAATATTATACCTATTGAATAGATCTCCCAGGATGGCGATGAAGTATAAGGTCACAAAGAACCATGGTTTGGAAGAAAGTCCAAGTAAGTCATATTAAAGTTTTTGGTTCTATTTCCTACACTTGGATTCTAGCTAAGAAGATAACCAACTTAGATCCAAAGATCAAAGCTAATGATTATAGGGTACAACGACACTATAACGTTTATAGGTTGATTGATATTAACACTGATAGGATAAGCTTCAGTAGTGAAGTTGTTGTTGATGAGGAGGTTGGACATTTACAAACTTCTCCTAAGTTTTGAACTACTTAGAAGGTGGAAGGGGTTGAGAATTCAGGTGTCAAGCTTCATGTAGCTGCACTTGAAGGGGGTTGGAAGATTTTGAGCATGATGAGTCTCCTAGACTAGTAATTTATGATCTAGATTTAGGTGGTCTAGGTCATGGTGACAATACTGACTTGGATGAGGAATATCACAAGAAGAGACCAAAGTAATGGCACAACAACATTAGATATGTTTGAGTAAGAAAAATGATCAAGGGATGATTATTGAGTGGAAAGAGAAAATAGAGGACATAGTCAACTTTGCTCTCATGGTCGATATTAAGGAAATCTATGAGTCAAGATGTTTGAGGAAGCACAAGGGAGACTGAATTGGGAAAGTGCCATGGTATTAAAATATGAGAGTTTGATGAAAAATCAAACTTGTTGTCTCACATCAATTCCATTAGGGAAGAAACCTATTGGCTACAAAGGGATGTACAATATCAAGTACAAGGAAAATGGTACATTTGACAAGTACAAAGTATCGTTGGTTGCATAACAGTTTTCTTAGAAATAGGGCATTGAATATGAGGATACCTTTGCTCATATAACAAATATGAGCACCATCCAACTTGTTCTAGCAATGCTAGCACAATTTAGCTGGGAGGCCCATTGTACGGATGTGAAAAGTGCCTTTCTTAATGGATATTTGCGGGAAGAAGTCTACATGTATCAACCATACTATTCTCTGGTTTCAGGGAAGGATCAATTGGTCTGCTGACTGAATAAGTCTTTGTATGGTTTGAAATAGGCACCTAGGGCATGGTATATCAAGGTTGATAGGTATTTGGATGAACAATGGTTCCAGTGGAGTGCTTCAGATTCCAACAAGTATGTGTAAAGAGTTGGTAACTATCATGGCTCGAGAGAAAATACATATAATCATTCCAGCATTTTTTTCCAAGAATTCTTGAAGCAGAAGAAGATTAAAAATCTCTTGTTACTTGGATATGAAGGCTCTGGTCCTATTACAATTTTCAAGTAGGGAAAATTTCTCTAGAAGAGTGAGAAATTTTCACAGGAGGAGCTGCAAAACATTGAAATGATGATACAAAGCAACCTATATAAATACCTTTTCATATTTCTTGAGGGGCGTAAGCATTTTGAGGAGGACATATTAGTAGATATGGATGGTTCTAGTGGACATGAACAAGTTTTTGCATTAGATGAAAGTGATGATAAAGAAGCTGCTCAATGTACTTACTCTCTCAATCCAAAATTAGAACATTTTTCCAATTAGCTTCTGGAAATTATGGAAATGGGGCATTTAGATTGTTCTTTCCCATCTGCAACATGTGAGTATGCCCCAATAGTTGATGAAATGTGGAGGGGCCCTTCAATTCAGGTTACGTATGCAAAAATAAATGAGTTGTATGTCCTCCTTCATGTTGCTGGTCACTTCTAGGAATGAGTTGTTGAGGTATCAAGTAATGCATTCAATCCGTCAGAATCTCGCGTTTTATATGCTGGAGTGACTCAAAGTAATGGGTTAGCATTTATAGAATTTTCAACTGTTGATCGTAGTCTAATGTTAGAACCTTGTAATGAAAACTTCCAATGTCCAATTCCAATTGTGAAGTATCAGCTTATTAGAGTAAATACTAAAGGATTAAATGAAGGTTGTAAGTGGCTGGAAATATTTGAGAATGTATGAGTTGTAATATTCTGTGTTGGTATAAGTGAATATAACCAAAAGTGGGTTGAGAAATAAGATGACCTTTATTAAATAACTTTTTGAAAATGTTGTGGAGAATTCATGTTTCAGAGATACACCATTCATTCTATTTACTAAAAAAATATGACATTTTTGAGGAGAAAATTAACAGAGTGCCAATAATTGTATGTGAGTAGTTTAAGGATTTTAGCCTAGTTCTTACATCATTTTTTGGTCATCTAACCTACTACTATTAGATGGACTTAAGTACAACATGTAAGACCAATTTTACCCTAAGTAAAAATTCTTTCACTATGAAAATTAACTTATTCAACCATATTCATTAAGTTGTTTATGGTCTAAACAGGAAACCCCATGAGGAAATATTAAATAAATCCACATTTGTTTGATTTTCCTCAAGGAATAATTAGTTAAACAATAGCTTCATTCATATTCTTTGTCATATTTAACCCAAAACAGGAAACTTAATTAAATAAATTATTATTTATCTTATTATTTTCTAGGAATAATTATTTAAACCTTATTTAAATAATATTCCTTGTTAAATTTGGCTAAATCATTCATAAATAATTAAATAAATCATTATTTATTTGATTATTACTCAATAACATCCTTAAAATAATAAATAAATCATTTATTTATTTATTATTTACAAATAAAGGGATTTGACCCAAGTCAAATTCTTTTTCCCCCCAACAAATATAATAAAATATTCCATAAAAGTTGGATCTAGAATTGGTTAATAATATTTTAACTATGCACCAATATCTAGACTAACTCAATATTTTGTTATAAATAGAAGGGTTTTTCCATTCACTCACTACCTTTTGTTTCCTAAACATCACTCTGGATCTGTACTTTTGGTCTGACTTTGATCCACCATCATTGTCATATTTTGCTACCATTTTCTTGTGAGCTCCCTTTGAGTTCCATTTTTGTCTGGGTTTTCTACACCATCAAGAGAGAGGGATTTTAGATCTGAAGTGCTAAGGACTTACAAGAACCCATCCCATTGAGGGGGACTGGTAACATCTTTCTATGTTCCCTTCCCAGGTGTCAAAAAATACAAAAATTCTTTAAAAAAATCTTGTGTTGTATATTGGATGCATAAAGAAACTCATGCTTTTAGTTACTGCTTAAGGTCTTTTAATGCATAGATCTAGATTTTGAAACATTTATCTTGGTCAACTAATTGCAGATCTAAAGATATTTGCAGTCATCTTTTATGTTATGGCTATTTTTTATGCACGACTAAAGTGAGCCTTTTTCGTACGCTTGCGATTAAGTTTCATACTAACAACTAGCGACTCCACAAGGGTTTATGATTACGACCTCTGTCATTTTTCAGATCCCTGCATATCTAGCTACTTCAAACCCTAGGATTTCTCTTTAACTTCTTTTTTTTCTTTTCTTGATGTTTTTTATTAACCTATAAAACCCTAAAACATTAAAAATTGTAACTTTCATGTGTTGTCGGACCTGTTCCGCAGGTGACAGGCATCAACCACAGCTAAGATGATAAAATTTTCTGAAACCTACTCCCGAGAGTCCCAGAAGTGCAAGTCACACTTTCTGGGCCAAAACCTGCAACCTGCACCTCCAGGGCACAAAAAACAGGCCAAAACCTATGGCCTCTCCAGAAAACAAGGCAGAAACTGCAACCTGAAATTTTTGCGGGAATTTTTCTAAGATTTTTCAAGGTTTGTCTAGGCCTCTGTTCAGGGTTGTTTGACCTCTTTCTCTGCCCATTTTTGACCTATACCTTTTGTGACCCTAGAGCTTCAGTACCCTTCACCTCTGATTGCGATGGCCCGATCGCGCAATCCAACGGCCATGCTCCTCCCCACACCCTCTGAAGCAGTAAAACCAAATAACGTAGGATTTTGTAATATAGTTTTGTATTGTGTAGGTGTTTGAATAAAATTCTTTTTTATAAGTTAGATTCTATACTTCATAATCGGCTCTTGATCACTGGAAGGATCGATAATGCTCCAGTATGGTACTATAATGTTGTTGCCCGTAGAAGCTGTGAACCTTGTCCAAAGGAAGAAACCCACTTATAGAAAAACAAATCGGGTTTATAGTTAAATGGAGCCACAGTTCTGAGGTTTGAACCTGGAGTTTAATGGACTGAAGTGAATAGGAAGCAGGGTGTTAACCTCGGTTTAACCCACGGTTACTTACTATTCAAAAGCCGGAAGTAGTTTTGATCGCACCGCTTTTGGTACGGAAAGGAAACCACTCAATAGCAAGTGATCCTATGAAAAGCAGCCACTTCGACGGGACAATACCACCTCATTGCTCCCTCCCTGCGCATTAAATGTCGACTATGGGCTCAGTGCGATATTGACGTACGCCGTCCGATCTGAGGTTGGCTCATCGAACGGTGATCGGACTCAAAGGAGCTCAGGGGATAAACTAAGGTATGGCATGATCCATGGCCCACAATGAATCGCCCTGGTCCCCACGACCACGACAACAGTCAGTAGTCCCACAGAGCTGGTGGTCCCCAATGCCTAGTCAACATACACATCAGCACCCATGTGGCAGCAACTGATTGGAGCAGGTCTTGTTTGGTTACTTGCATGGTCGTGAAATCCGGACCCGGGGAACTTTATATGGTGGATTTCATAAAAATTTCGGGTCACACTTGGGCTAATGTCAGCAAGCCCCAAAACGGACCTAGGGAACTTTATATGGCAGATTTCATAAAAATTTCAGGTCACATTTGGGCTGACGTTAGCAGGCCCCAAATGAACCCGGGAAGCTTTATAAGGTGGAATTGATCAAGGAGGAGGAGGAAGATGTGACTCTCGCATCTAAGGGACAGCGGCAGCAGCAAGGGAAGAAGAAAAAGGACCTCTCAAAGGTCTGGTGCTTCAGATGTGGCGAATTGGGACATTTCGCCAATACTTGTCCTCAGAAGAAGAAGGGAAAGGAAGATTCAAATTCTAAGGCTGCGGCAGCCAAAGGGGATGATGGCAATGATGACGATCTGGCTATGAGTGCTCATGTGCCTCGAGAGAAGAGGTGGGGTGACATAGAGCTATAGATTGAGCTAAAGATGGTGTGGAGGCAGGATCCTTGAGGTGCCCAAACTCTTGGATCACATACAAGCTACGGGAGCCCTTAACAACAATAGCAGGATGACTGGAGTCAGTTGGTGCAAAGAACTATGGAGGCACAGTGGTAGTGAGGATGCTGAAGACTGGAGCAGTGCAGTGCAAAGGCAACAATAGCGTGGAAGCAACAGCGTTGACGCTGATGGGACATCAGCAGCGCAGAGGGGCAGTGCAGAGCAACGCAGAGCTTCAGATAGTCAGCGCAGTTCAGCAGCAGAGGGTGCTTCAGTATCGAAATGCAACTAGACTAACTTGTTTGTCAGGATTTTGGGTGATATCCTTCAGTTACTTACTTCTCAGCGACTGAGTTGCAGTGCAACAGTTAGCAGTGGCAGTGCTATGGGCAGCATGATGCAGCATTTGAGAGGGAGTTGCAAGACAGATGAGGCAGTGATTGTGGCAAAGTCATGGGCAGCAGTACAGAAGGCAGTAGTGCAATGGATGAGGGGCATCCCGTTGATCATCAGCAGGGTAGGAGACCGATGCCATGGATCAGAGTAACGCTTCTTGAGTGAAGTGTTGCCAGAGCATATTCCTCGCTAAGAGGGAGTGTTGATTTTTGGGTAGCATCGGATGTGCTCTAGCTCCGAAACTTTGTGGAGGGGCTAGGACACATGAGATCTCCAAGACCCTAGAGCTTCAGTACCCTCTACCTTTTGTGAAAGAGTTTTAGCTGGTACAGGTTGTCTGAAATTTCAGCGTGTTCGGCCTTTTTTCAGATCTGATCCCTTACCTTCAGATCCACTTCAGATTTCCTATTTATCCATCCAAAACACCTCCTTTTAGTTTTTTTTTGGTTTTCCTCTAGGGTCCCTTCCACTTCTCTCCAAGTTATAGCCTTTCACAACCTCATTTTCAGCAATTTTCCTCTAATTTTTTGCTTTTTTTCTGCACCTATTTCCAGTAGATCTGACCTTTAGCTCTCTGTCCCTCCTGACCTTAGATCTATTGGATATTTTGGTTTGTTTTGACTATATTTTTTCCCACCTACAGATTAATTGTTGAGAGGTCCACCTCCTTGGGTTTATATTAATGCATAATTAGCTATTTACTTTCTCTTATTTCAATTTCATATACTATTATCTGCAGGTTTCTTTACAGTTATACATCACAATTTTTATTTTTCTCTACAAACGCCAGGGTTTAAAATTTAAATTTACACACTTAACACACACACCCTAAGTGAAGAAGAGCTTGGTTAACACTGCCAAGAAAAGACTTTAAACATTGAAATCAATTGATCCTACACTTCTCTACCCTTGTTTTGACATTGTAATTAGTTGATCCTACACCTCCTTGCCCTTTTTGGTCTCTCTTCCCTCTTTTCCGTGTTTGCGCCTTCACCATTGTGCCACCAAGGAGTTTATCCCGGAGACTTCTTGGCCTTCACCCTCAGTTTCCAGTAGGAAGACTTACTCCTCCGCATAGGATTTGAGTTAGTACTCCACCGAGTCCGCACTTTGACTCCTCTTTTGGTTCATTGTGTTCCCCTTCTGGTTCTGCCTCCGCTTCTCCCCCTGTCACCTTTACCATGTCTGGTGCAGGACCTAATGCTGGTGGTAACCCGACCCTAATGCTGTGAATACTACTAGTGGGACCGTGACAAGAACTACCCCAACTGCTCCCTTGCTCGCCTATATGGCAGGCCTCAGTCTTCCCGATTTTAACCAGTTGATCAATGACCCTATATGCCATGATGTTGGTTGGCCTGCTATGCCAATCAATATCCCTTCCGAAATTCCTAATTTTGAAGGTCTTGCTGGAGAAGATCCCACAAATCATGTTCAATCTTTTCACATGTGGTGTTCATCTAACTCCATTACCGATGACTCTGTCTGTCTTCGGTTGTTCCAACATACGATTACTCGTGAAGCTTCTAAGTGGTATGTTGATCAGGCCTCATCCTCTCATACCACCTTTACGACTCTTGCCTGGGATTTTCTGTCTTATTTCCATATTCCCCTCCATTAGGACACTGGTACCTAACTTTTCGCTTCTTTCCGTCAATCGTCTGTGACCCACCTATCCGATCATGTCTAGGAATGTCGAAGAAGAAAGAGCCTATGTGGATCCCCTACCTTTGAATACCATGTCTACATGGACTGGTTCCTTAGATCCCTTTTTCCTGCTATAGGTAAATATGTCGGATCACGTTTCCCTCAAACTGAAGAAGCTGCTCTCCATATTGCATTAAAATATGAACTGATCTACGCTCAGTCAGGTTATGTTTATATTGTTCTACATGATCTTCCTATAACTTGTGGTGCTAACGCACCGAGGACATCTCATGTTGTCGATGGTATCGTTGGAGCTCTTTCTCATCCATATGCTCAGCCTTCTATAGGGTATGGTTTTCCTCAGGAAGGGGCCAACACCTCCACCATTTTTCTCCCTCCTGGTAGCATGTATCTAGGATACAACATACCTCCTCCTTTTTCCCAACCTGTTTATTACAATTTTACTCAACCTCATTATTATCTGTATCCGCACCCTGATGCTCCAGCTCCTCAAGCATTAGCACCTCCACCTCCCTTGCCTTCTCAACCCCTGAAACAGTAGCCACCATCCCCTCGGGGGTTGGTATATGCACAGAAGGGTGCGACTAATCCTCCTGCTTCCAAAAATAAGAGGAAACGAAATCAAAATCAATCTGCCCCCGGTAATCCTAGACCTAATCCTCAAAATAATGCACCTAACATTTCTAACCAGCAACAGGGCACTCAGCCCAAGCAGGATAGGCCTACCCATACGAATAAGCCTTATTCGTGTTGTGGTATTTATGGTCATTACACTCATGATTGTCCTCTTTTACCACAGATGCGGCATATTTGGGAGACTCAAGAAACATTGCGAGGACAACAAGCCTCCCCATCTGTCCCTCCCAATGCTACACCTAGTTAGCCGGCTGTGTTTACTAATCCTTTCCCTTAGTAAGGATTCTTGGCTACCTAACCACCTGATGGTCAGGCGGCCACTCAACCTCCTCCGTCTGATACCTCCGATTGCCAGATTCTCATGATGAACTCTAACCAAACTATAACTATAGACCTCAACCTTCAAACTCGATCACGTCAGTACAACAATCCTCCCGCTATGTCTATCCCCGAGGCCCCTTCTTTAGGTTCTACAGAGCCTCTTTCGACACCTAATGGTCCTTTGCAGATCCCTCAGCCTAAGGCAGAGGTTCATACCAAGATACCTAAGGGATGATTACGCCGAAATGTTGCTTCTGGAAAAGCTACCAATTTGTATGGTATGGTAGATGATTTGGTGTAATCTGTTACTGCCATCTCAATGTTGGAACTCCTCCAGTCATGCCCTTCACAATGAAAATCTCTACTATCTTCCATGGGTGTTGTAGATCCTTCATATTATCGATTGATCGTCTTCGATGTTGACCGGTCAGAACATACTCATCTTCCTGCTTCCATCGCCTTCCAAATCCCATTCAAGATCCGGAACGCCAACGTTTCCCATTGTATCATTAATGAGGGTGCATCCACCTTCGTGATGTTCACTTCGGTTTGGAAGCAACTTGGATCACAGAGCTGGACCCTTCCATGATCACTCTTCGAGTGTGGGATGGCCATGCTTCCCATCCCATTTGCCTATTTTGAAATTTTCCTATTACACTTGTGGGCAAGACTGTTTTCCTTGACATAGAATTCATTGATGCCCCCTTAGATTACAACATTATATTGGGTCGTAGCTACACCTATGCGATGTCTATTGTACCATATATGGTTCACTGCAATATTTCCTTTCCCCATTATGGAGAGATAGTCATCATTGAGTAGTTGACATATTACGAACCAAAGTCTTAGACCTCCCTTGAGTCCATCATATCTTCGGTGGCCAATAAGTAAACTGTTGATACCTTGACTAGTTTCTCTCCCGGAGTCTATAAAGAATCCTCTTTACTTGGTATATTCCCTAGTCTTCCTCCTCCTATCTCTGATCCCATCTCATCAAATGTTTGCATGATGCAATCGTCTCGAGCCTCCCTCAAGCGGTCCACTTTAGCTAGTCAGCAACCTCGCCCTCCGCAGCCTACTCCTAGCCCTTCGATTTAGCCTTTTGGACCCCCTCCTCCTGGCCCTTCACCTAGAGCTGGTATCCATGAGCCTCTCTACCCTCTTCGAATGGTTGCTACAAGCCTTAACCATATCGGAGTTGTCCCACCTCGCCATTGCCCCTCCAGTCAGATACCATTCCTGGATCCCCCTCTTGGAGTGTTTTTGGTAACTATTATGGCTACCTTATCTCTTCCTAACCTGACCCTTGGGATCCCATTTTGGTACATTAATCCCCCATCCGCTACCCCACCTGGTCAACATAAACCTTATCTTGATTTGACCCCAGTTCAACCGGTCCCTATGACCCCTCCCACTACTATAGTGCCTCAACCACCTCAACATGAACCTTCTCCTGTTACAAAAACCTCAGGTAAAAAGGGAAAATCTCGCAAGAAGGCTTCAAAAGGAAAGGATGCCCCGACTAACCCTTCTCCTCCTCAGCCTCTAAAGCCTTGTGCTTTATGTGATGTTGTCGGTCATGCCACTCATAATTGTCCTAAATTTCCTCAACTCAAGCCCATGGTTAATGTTGCATTCCCTAAGTCTATGGTCTTAGAAACCTTTGTTCCTTCCTCGACTATAGCCAAGAACCCCAAGTATATTCATACCAACCACCCCTGTGCTTTGTGTGATCTCCATGGCCATTATACCCACCTTTTTCCCCACCTCGAGGACTTCTGCACCTCTCTAGCGATATTTCGCCAATTCGAGGCCAAGAAAAATGATTCCACCACTCCCTTATTTACATGTTTTGCTTTAGCAGAACCAGAGGACACATTCATTCCCATACAAAATCCCCCTCTGGATGTCAAAATGACACAGTCTTTGGCCACTGTCCACTACCTATCATCATCTATGAGATCCTTGGTGGAAGACCCCCTCGGCCTTCCCCTTCTGTTTTGCCTGACCTCCCTTCAGCGATCACCTTGGGCTTAGCATCGGTGGATCCTTCATCTACTTGTTTTCCTATCATCCCTTGTGAATATGTCCATGTGAACCTCTCTTCTCATGATGATGAGTCAGGTAGCTTTGCCACCTCAGGTTGTCTTTCTTCTACCAGTCACCCCATCTTTTATTACAATGATGACATTATGGAAGTAGTCACCACCCATAAATTTATTTCTCCCCCATTACATCGAACCCATATATTCGAATAACATAAACCTTGTGACCATTACATTGACACCCAATGTTTGGGTAAGGAGGCACCCATATTTGAGAGTCTAGGAGAAGCAATTCTCCACAACTCTCCTAGTGTATCTGATCATGTTGACTCTAGTACCATTATTCTTCCCCATTTAGAAGAACCTCTAGAGTCCCATATCACTTCAGATCACTCTAGGGATGATACCCCTCATCATTCCTTCATCTTACATCAGCAACCCAGTCCCTTAGACATTGTTGTTGACCAACCTATGGGTTTTCTAGGAGAGAAACAGTTCATTATCTCCAAATCCTTTATTTGGGATAGTGACACCATGTATTTCAACCCAGAAAATTGAGTCCATTTTCATCATATATGAAGTACCAAAAGAGATTGGTAATCTGCAGCAGGTGAAAACTGCATAAACATTGTGGTGCGCCATAAACATAATTAAAACTGCATAAACATAATGAAAACAAATGGCACACCACATCATAAAAATGTGTTTAGATTCCCCTTTTTCTAAATACAATTTGGCATGACCATAACATGCTTGGGGGCACTTATGCCCCCCAACCGTTAAAATCCTAGATCTTAGCTAAAAAGAACACTGTAACCCCCTTTCTCTGATAGGTTGCACTTTTCATGTCATTTCCTGGGACAGGTCGTAGTTGTCTGCCTAGTACCTGTTATCCAAGTCACAGAACAGACTGCAAAAAGTGCGACCTAGCCTATTCATGAGCTCTGGGTGCCTAAACTGAAATTTTAATCCCCTTAAATGAAAGAGTAGGGTTAGGCCTCTTACCTGTAATTGACGGATATCGATTCCACTAGTTGGTTTCTCTGCTACGATCATCGCAAGATTTAGGGCCTTCTCTCCTCTCTCTACATTCACCATAGCTCCACTTTCAAATGAGTGAATTTGGAGGGAAAACACCTTATTAAAAGAGAAACCCATGATTTTTCTTTCACCTGTTACGACCAAACCATAGCTCAGTTTGAAAAACCACCTATAACAGTGTAAAACTCTCACCGAGCCCTCAAATGGGTATCTGGTAGTTTTTCGTGATTTAATACTTCACCAAGACATATTTTGTCCCAGAAGGGTCACTTCAGCACTCCTCAAAATTTAATTTCTTCACTTGCAACACTTGTACTTGGGGCACCACTTTGCCTCTATACTTGTCCTTGCTCGTGTCGATTTTCGTCATGAGTAACCATCATGTACTCATGTTTTTATGGTCCCCATTGGACTTTTTCTTTGTGGAAACATCATCGAGTCATCATTTTTTAGAGAATATAATTTGAGTCATCATTGCATCCATGGATTCTATCCTAACTCCCTTTGTATCTTGCTATAGTCCTCCATCCTTCATTGCTTGGTTCCTCCCTTGTGTCGCACATTATGGCCTTCAGTCCTACTATCCCCTATCCCCTTTGATATTGTGTCAGTCACTGCCAGGTCATCCATGCCCTTTATGCTGTAATAAGGGAAGTCATACGTCTGCTACTCAGTACCCCCTCCCATTTCATCATCATCCCTAATGTCAGTCTTTCATTCGCTCTATTATTTTATCTCGTGCCTTAGTTGAGGATCCCTTATTGCCTCACCTATGGTGGAACCCCTTCTGTCGACATCAAATCATTCATTCCAGAAGACAGGTCTAGAGGGAAATGTACCTTGGTTCCAACTTCCACTCTTGTTTGGTGCCTTGGATCAGGAAAAAGGACTCCTTATTTCCCTTTGACTTGATTTTTTCTTAGCTCCTGCTCCTTACAACATGATTGAGATCTGTATAATTGATGGTTCAATGATGCAGCAGATTGCACCGGTGATGCCCGAGTGTGTGTGATATGTTTCAAACCTCATGAGGGGGTGGCCCTTCAGGTAGTATCACCTTCAGGACTAATTTCTTGTGTTCTTTGTCTCTTTTTGATCTTCCTGTTTTTTACTTTTGGTAATTTCTTGATGAAGAAGATAACATAAGTAGCAAGAAGCCAACAAACATTCACAATTAATTATCAAGTTAAGAGAAATCTACCCTAATCTACAAGCATCTTGATTTCTCAACATGGTATCAGAGCTAGGTTGAAGGAAAGGCAGATTGGAGATAACAGTTTGTTGGCTTATTTGCTTATCCCTATGGCACCTTAAGCAAAGTATCATACAAATTTTGTGACATCCTTTCCTTAAAATACGAATTGAAAGAGGCATAGTACCTCTGTGATTCAAGTTGAAGAAAGACATCAATATTCCTGTGAACCGAGCTCATCAATAAAGGAAGGACCGAAATAATTAAGGGCTAGAAAAAGAGACCTATAATACATGCAAAGACTCTATGGCATTATCTCTGTAAATCAAGGATGAAATTCATATCTCTGTTGTCGACAAAATATTTGGCATAGGTACACATATTTGAGTCTCTATGTTGATTTATGAAGTAAGTTTCATGTACTAATGTGAATTTCAGAGGCACCTTCTCCTATGATAAGCATACAATTCATTATCTT
This sequence comes from Pinus albicaulis, assembly GCA_034641835.2. Lineage (NCBI taxonomy): Eukaryota > Viridiplantae > Streptophyta > Pinopsida > Pinales > Pinaceae > Pinus > Pinus albicaulis. The sequence continues at coordinate 1,487,062,739 of CM076581.1, forward strand.
TATAATCTACAAAGTACTCAAAGAAAAAGAAAATGGCTTATATGAAATCAGTTAAAAGAAGACAACCTATTGTGACAATACTTTCAGTGGCAATCTGAGCATGAATGTGCGCTCCTTTCTGAATCAAAAAGACCAAGTGTATTCATGATATTTTTATAGTTTGAGTAACCAAAATACTATAGCTGACATCTATTACTGTTGAGTTCAAAGGCTAGTCTGAGAGTATGAAGAAGTCCAAAATTTCCATAATGATTGAAGCAAGTTTGTTTGGGAAAAAATGAAATCTGAGGTACTGTTCTTCGATCAATACAAAAAGGTTCTGTGACACTTCTATGAGGTATCTGAAGCTTACTATAGCAACAAATATTTGAAGATTCAAGGCATCAATGATGACACCAACATGAAATGATACAAGGTCTATCTAACACTATATAAGGCAACTCGACTCATTTGGGAGACTATCCATCTTTGACATCTAAAAAGACCATCATCTTCGTAATAAATGCAAATCTGTGGCACTGTGAGACGAAGGATAGAAGTGTATTGTGATCTGAAGTTAAAAGAAACCAAAACCATGTGGATCGTCTCTGAGGCATTTAAATGTACAAATGATTAACTTAAAGACATGCAAAACAAGCCTTATCTGTGACATAAAGGACTGAGCATCTCTATACCTTTGTGCAAAATGAATCAAAAGTCTGTGATCTACTCTGTGCTACAGGACCAAAAGACTAAGGTACATAGTCTATAGAAGGGACCAAAATCATCACTGTGAATAAAAGCCAAGATTCTGATCAATTCCAAGTCTGAAGCTGCACTTAATGACAGAATTTACATTTGTGAAAATTCTGAGCATCTCTATGACAAGTAGAACATGTATATTTGTGATCTAAACCATACAAAGACATACAAAAATTTTTGAATCATCAAGAATCAGAGTTTAGTGGCATCCTGTGCGAAAACCTGAGGGATGCTACTTCGTGACAGAATTTATTATGATGATATAAGGCCCATCTCTGTGACACTAGAATATGTAGCAGCATTATATCTCTTCATAAGGACTGTGAGGGTATAGGGAATCCGTGACACAATTTTGTGAAAATAGCACCCTTCTCATACATAAAATAAAGAAAAATTCAATTCTTGAAGCCGAACTATTTGATATTGAAATATAAAGGACATTGAAAGCAACTCAAAGATATCTCTATGGCTTATAACCGAGCTTTAAGGACCAATTAGTGAGATCAATGCGAAGACCAAGTTGCAAAACTATATGGATAGAAAATTTTGAATTTAGTGTAAGCATATCTTTTGAAGCAGCCCCAAGAAGTTACAACTTACAATATAGTAGTACCATACTCGAAGGAAATAATGGAGAACAGGGGAAGTTAAAAGAGGTACATGTAAACTATGCTCAATTTCAATTGTAGTAATCCTCAGATAATGTTCTCTTGAAAGACAGTAATAAGGGTTTGTGTAGATATATTTTAGAAATCACTGTTATGATAACATTTGAAGTCTTTCTTCGCTAATTTATTTATGATCAAGGAATGAAAATCTCATGTACAGAAGGATTCTCAATAAATACTCTAGGGCTTTGTAGCTAACTCACTAGTTTGGACTAAGATGAACCCTAGGAACAAAACCCTATCTAATCATTTCTTTTGTAAAAAGTAGATCTAACTCTTGTTAATAATGACACCATGCTTATGTAAGAACTAGGTTGGTGAACAGGTCCAAGTTTAAGAGGGAGCTAACCCTTCCTTAAAAGATAAGAATTTTACATCTCCTTGATTACAACTATTACTATTATCTTTATACTTTGCCTATTTTTGTTCTTTCATAGTCTTCGAACAAAGCCTGCAAGTCAAGACAAGATCTATCTAAGCTTGAGTAGAAATTGGAAGAATTGGAAGAACATGGAAAAGCATGAACATTAAGGAGGATAAAATAAGCCGATTAAATGAAAACACAAGACGAAGTTCACTTACCCCATCCAAGAAAGAGGGAGAAGTTAGATCTTAATGGATACTATACTACTTGAAGTTTGAAAGAAACACCAAAGAATCTTGTGATCAAGAATAAAAGTTGACCAATATAGGGCAATATCCTATAGCAAGATTTTGAAGAGTTCTGATATCGTAGTACCTATAGTTGATTGGTTTGATCCAAGAACACATTGACTGAAAATATTGATGCTAATAGAGATACTAGTGACGATTGGAAGAAAATATTATTTATTGGAAAAGAATATAACTTCTAAGGCCCAATGGAGGAGAAGTAATGTACTCTATCTATAAATGTCTTCTACAACAATCCTATTCAAGTCCTGCTTAAATGCTAAGAGGTAATGGAATAGGAAAACGTTCCAGGGACTAATAATGGAATAATACAACCAAGCTAACTAGTACAAAGAAAATTTCAAGATTATAAATCATAATATTCAGTTTGTCAAAAAAAAAAAAATTCCAAGAAAGGAATGTCTCTTAGAATGGCACTAGGGTTTAAAATGTGCATCAATTATTTCTACTATGTATCAATTCATTGGTCGATGATTGTTATCCTACGGTTCTTTCAAATAGCTAAATTTTTTTGGAAAATTATCCTCATATAGACAGATTTGGTGTAGAGATGCTATTTCATTTTTTATAAGTCATTGTGGCATGAAACTAATTGAGGTTCAAAGGGTTGAACTCTGTATATAAATATGATGGATAAATTATTTCTCCCTTTTAATTTACTGCCTGATTTGTTGTTGAGGTTGTACTATTTTTGTACTCAACATTACCACCAAGGATTATGAATCAAATTGAAACTGGCTTGGACCAACCAGGCCATAGTGAGACCACACATAGCTAAACATACATAGATAAGCAACATGGATTTACATTTGAGCCCTTAGCTTTTCTTGCTAAATGTCTAAAAAACATGGGCATGGAAATCTTCTTTGTTGTTTGAAAACTCCTTACAACACAAATAGTTGAATTTTAGGTCTATATTTATAGAAACAAATATAGCTTAATGTTAGAACTGAATATATAATCTTCAAGGGATATTTCAACCCATTTTTGGTATAGATTAACTTCTTGGTATTGAAGTTAGCGGGAAAGGCTGGAAATTGATAGTGGAAAAGCATTAGAGCATAAGCCACTAGTTGTAGGGAGCTATAAGCTATTGCCTGGGATTGTTTGTTGGGCCTGTGTTGTGATGTGTTCACTTGGGGTATTGATTTTTAGATTGACCTATGAATAGTATTCATGGAATTAAATTTTGTTTATTTGCTAAAATGGAACTCCTGGCAAAGATAATAGTCAATAACTTGAACAAATCCATCTTTGAATGCAGGCCTAGCCATGAAATCTGTCACCCTAACATTCTTAAAGATCCACAAGGGAATTTTTGATGCTAGTAGTGCAATGTATTTTTTTCACTAACCATCCAGTGATTTGTCTATTACAAATTTCTTTATGTGCCTATATCCATGAAAATATTTCAATCCATCAAAAATGACATTTTAGCTGCCTAGAAGAATATAAAAGGGATTAAAACTTGTAGTAAAAAATGTTACCATGCTATCATAAATATTTAACTGATTATTTAATCAGTTTCTTCATTCATCATGGCCCTCTCAATCCCATGCCAATAGAATGGGGTGCCTCATATGATTTATCAAGCCTTGCAAATGTGGGCAAATAGTAAATCTTTCCATTGAAAGTGGTTTAGCAATCAAAATTCTTCAAGCTTATTTCTATTCAAAGGTTTTCACTCTAATATGCAATGGGGAGGAAGAAATATGTGCCTTCTCTTTATGAAATTTTCTCCATCCCAAGAACTCATTTTTAGAGTTGCAATTCCATGACAAGTTGAAGTGAATATCTCCATAAGTGATTTATATATTTTTTTTAATTGTGAAGAATAAATTATTGATTGTGTTCATTCTTGGTAGTTCTAAATGTTGTTTCTCGTGAAACACAGATTGCATTAACCCTGCTCAGTGCAGAGTCTTCATTATTATCATGAAAAGACAGCTTTATGATTTTAGACATAAACATAATTACTTCAGGATGAATATTAGCTAGCTTCTCTTTCACAACGTCAACCTTCTTAGGCCGCAAAGGCAGTATTATTATTGTGTTTGGAATCTCACAACCATACACTTCTTGGAGGTATTTAATGCTCGTCTTTTCATCTATCCACTTTGGAACGATATATCCAATTTTTGTTCCAGGTGGAGGTATCTCATTAAACCTTATGTTATATCCATTGATGCATATGTAAGGTTTTTTTTTTAACAAGAAAACACTCTTAAACCCAATTCCTGAAGATATAGAAAGGTATAACACATATCATCTCAATAGCCATGGCCCAGAGCTCTTAAACCCAGTCTCTACATATTTTGGAAATATGAAACAATTTTTATCAACATTCAAGGCTAGAAAACATTCCCAATCACCACAATTTTATTTTGTTTTCATAACATACTTAAGCTATACAACTGTGACCCAAAGTTTTCATAGTCAACCTCTGCAAATTTAGAAATGTATAGTGAAGTTTATCTAAACAGTCAGGACTAGAAAGTACTCCCCCTTATCCCAATTCTATTTGATTTTGTACATATTTCATCTAAACAACCATGAACGAAAGCTCTTAAACCCAAACTATGCAAATTGAAAAATACATTACAAATTTTATCTAAATAGCCAGGTGTAGGAAAAGATCCCAATCACATGAGTTCTTGTATATTATCATTAAATATTTTATCTAAATGGCCATAGCCCAAATCTGTTAAAGTGAAACTTAAAAACTGAGAGATGCACTACAAATTCTACCTAAACAGTTGGTTCTAGAAAAAGGTTCCAAATTTCCCCCATTCCATCCTGTTTTCAAAAACAAATTCATCTAAACACCATGACCAAAGCTCCTAAACCCAAATTCCATAAATTTAAAAATGCACACCAAATTCTATCTAAAAATACAGGGCTACAAAAATCTCCCAATCACGACAATTCTATTATGTTTTTGTACCATATTTCATCTAAACATCCATGAGCCAAATCAGTTAAAGAAAAACTCTTCAAATTTAGATACCTAGTGCACATTTTATCTTAATGGACATGACTAGAAAAATCTTTGAATCACCCCAATTTATATTGTTTTCATAACATGTTGCGTATGAGAAGTCATTCCCTAAAGCTTTTAAACTCAATCTATACAAATTTAGAAATAGATATTACATTTTATCTAAATAGTAGATAGTCAAGGATTGAAAAACCTCCTTATTACCCCAATTTCCTTTTGTTTTATGAGTACAGGTTTTAAGAAATGAATACCTTTATTGCCAATGTAGCCTCCTTGTCTTCTTCCATTCTTGGTAGATTGTCCAATGCTGCAGAGAGAATATATGTTGCGGTTGTTGAATCCCAATTCATTGTTAAAGAACAACAAAGTAGCAGACGCACCCACACCCATGACATCTCAGGTTGTAATCATGAAAGGGTTTAAAATGTGCATAAATTCTTTCTAATATGTATCAATTCACTGATTGGTGATAGTTATCCCACAGTTATTACAAATCGCTAAAACGTGTTATACACGGTTCCTGCAATTCCCTAAAATCGCTAAAAAAAATTATCCCATGGTTCTTACAAATCGCTAAAATTTCTTATCCCAGGGTTCTTACAATTCCCATTTATTTTGGCTTGGCATCAACTTCGGAATTCTAGGGATGGTAGACATGTTGCAAGATGGCTTGTTTTCTGTAGGAATCACTCATGAACAGAGGAGAATCAACAAAATATTCAACAGATTATCACCCACACCTTCGGCTTCATCGTCCTCCATGGAATATTGAATATACAACCTCTTGAGTGCCTCGTTGCACTAGTCTAGAAGAGTTTTAAAGTGACATATTCCTTCTGTAAAATGAATTCACCATGATCGAAGGAACTGCGAATCCAATTTCTTGAGTTCAACTAACAAATTCCTTTTGTAAAATGAAATCACTTTGATTGGAGGCACCGAGAATCCAATTTATTGAGTTCAACTAAGTGTATCAAATCATACTTGAGATAGCATGGACGCACCCTTCCTCCTCCTTCATTGGAAAAACCCTGCAACACGAGGGAAATAGACAAGGGAAATGAAAATTTTTGATATTTGAAAAACAAAAATCCATGACCTAGTTTTACTCAAAGGGTAAGGAAAAGGGGTTTTGAGAGAGATTATTGAACACAAACTCTACAAGCATTAGGAAAATTTGTTTCCTACTAACTTTTTTATTATGGTATGGTGGTGTAAAACTTTTCATTAAATAATGGGTTACAATGGGGTTGGAAAATATGATATTTCAAAAGACTAAATGGCTATGAAGGACACAAAAGCTAAAAATCAAGTTGAATAATTTTTGAGGAAGTAGAGATAATAAATGAGTGGTGGTTAAACTTGATGTGAGAAAATGAATAATGCAATGAGGATTTTAAAAGGCAGATTAACTAGGAAGAGAGTAGTGAAGTGAGAATGAGAGAGTTTGAGAATTTCAATGGGAAATGTGAGTTGGTAAGCAGATGGTTGTGAAACAAAGGGTTGATGATAAAATATAGCTCAATAAAGAGTGGCAGTCAATGCACCTCAATGAGGTCTAATGAACACACTGGAGTGAGGTTACAAGAGATATGTGATTACAAAGTAGCTGGTTGGATGCAATGTAGGATGAGATTGCGAATGAGAAAGAATGAAATGAACTAATGGGAAACCATATCCTAAGGCCAATAGAGGATTAGAACCTACTACTGGGCATGGCACTAGACAATATAAAATTTGGCCTTATACCAGCCCCGCCCATTATGCTTCTTAAATACAAATAGGTAACACTACACTAGCATGTTAATAATGGTTCAAGTCCACCTCGTAGTGAGCTTACTTATGGAGGAACAACAACAATTAGAGGAAGTAGTCTTAACAATAGTGCAAGTTTGAATATTAATAGTAGCACATTTGGAATTTTTAGTTATTTAGAGCAAAAAAACAAGATTTTCATGAATTTTAGTACCTAGGATTTTTTGAATTATAACCTAGGAGCATGTAAGAGAAATAATATTTGAGTGATGTACTATTTAAAAAATTTAGTCATATGTAAATTCTTTGGAAAAATAACATAATGATCCACATACCTTGATATAAAAAACACCTTAAAAATGTAACTTTTAAAATATCTTATGTAGTTACCCCATGTCATTTGGGTAGATGTCAAAATTACTTATGTAAGTAATCGTGCGATAATGTTTTTCATTCTCTTAAAGGAAATCTTTCTAGACATGCACCCCATCAAGCATAAATCATCCTAACATATACATTTGAAGTAATGTAAATCATCGTATGACTATCCTTGAAAGAATTCTCACCCATAGCCTTGGTGATGGTGTAAGGCTCGTATCAAAATGGTATGAGCTTCTTCTATGAGTTTGTCAATTTCTCTTTATGCAAGTCGAACCATAACTTGTCATCAACCTGAAACTTATGTGGATCCGAATGGATTGTGTATCTACTTTTACTTGGAGTTCGCAAATTTCTATAAAATATCATGAAATTGTTATTGAATTTGTTAGATACACTCCTCAAAATTTCTTTCGTTTCTTACCTCGTTCCAAGTTTGGGAGGTATCTTTATGTGTTATTCCATGAATATAGCTACATCAATTTGTGTCAATTTTTTGGGACCCCAAGAACACCTGAAAATGATTGTGGGAAATAGAAATATCAAGAGTTATGTCCAGTTTCTGTTGAAAATATGGAAGGCATTCAACATGCATATGTGGATCCTCACAATTGTATATTCTAAGGACATCTAAAATAATAACATTGGGAACTTTTTATTTATCAATCTAGGGATGGAAGGTAATGGATTTGGTCAAGATTGATGTCTATCATGGACCAGAGGTTAAACCAGAAAATACTGAGGAATATACTATCCCTATCAAGAAATATGGTCTTTGGCAACCCAAAATGAACCAAAATATTCTCGAAGAAGAGCTTATGAGTGGACTTTGTTTCAACAATCTTCTTATAGGGTGCCGAAATTCCCATCCAAAGGAAGTGATAAACAACAACAAAAAACACATTTGTTACCATACTTTCTTGAGGGAAAACATTATAGAGTAGGAAAATGCCTACTATTGAAAAATGCAGCAGGAAAATCTCAGTTTGACTTTGCCTTGGTCAAATTGAGAAAAATCGAATTTCCACATCAACAGACAACTTGGAGGCAATTAACTAAGGTGACATGGATCTTGTCACTAATTTATCTTAGCAAATTTGAGTTAGAGGAGTTGGATTTCAGTTAAGCATGTGTGATTTCTAATTTGTAGCAGTCAAGGTCAGTTATTTCAAGTTCCTTTTAGGTAAACTAGTTCTAAATTTTGGAGGAACTAGTGGAAGATCCATTGTGTAGTTGGACTTCAGTCTAACTCAGTGATCATCTAGTTAACTCATCAATCAACCCAAAATAGCTAGTTCATGCAGAGAATTCATTTTATGTTAAGCAAGGTATGGATTGTGTTGGTTACGTCTTGGTGCTAAAAAATATGGTCTTATGGGTGTATTTATTATATGGTGAGAAACATATTATATGTCTTGTGTATGGAAATAATTTTTTTTCTTACACTACTTAGTATGTTGAACTATGTTTGGTTGTTCTTAGGTGTTGTAACAATTTATTTAGACACCACCTCTATTTTATAATACGAGTTTTCTAATATAAAAAATTCCTCGATTCTCCAACATGGTATTAAAGATAATGGTTTGAGATGTAGTATGTTGCCTACAAGTCTTATGCAAGTTGTATATGATCTTAAAAAGTCATATTTGTTTAGTGGATTGGTTCTAGGTTTCTAATTGCAAACTAAATCTAGGATCAAATTAGTGGGTCAACATTATGAGTTTCAGGATATATCTTATAAATTTTAATGGACACAATTCAGGAATTTGGGTAGAACTACATGGGAACATTGTTGAAGATTCAATATTCATAGGAATTTATGAAAATGGTGGTTCTTATCCAAGGGATAACTAATAAAAAAAATTCATCAACGGGAAGAAGGATGAGGCTTCAAGAGACATAACAACCTCTATCTCAAGGTGGATTCAATTTCATATAATCCATATCAACTACTCATATAATCCATATTCTTTAGTATGTAAAAGAGCTATAAATTGATGCTTATTTTCCCCTAAGACCCTACAAACCCTATATTCTCCTTGCAAACCTTAGCCTCTATAATAAAAGCAACAAATCTCTTACATAATTTGAAATTTCATGAATTTGAGAATTCCACCAATTCAGTGACACCCCAAACAATTTTTTATAAAAAGAAATGCCTAGCTTAAAAGACTCCATGTGTGGAATTGATCACCATATGTGCACATCAATGATTTTGGAATTTCACAGTTAATCATTCCACAACTTCATGGCAACATTCTTTCAACCATGCTGAGAGGCTCCATAGGTTACATTGGACCTAGTAATGCATGAATATTTATTATTTGATAGTAAATTTTTCAAATAATTTATTGGAAGGAAAAATTCCTCTTGGGATTGGGTTAATGAAAAACCTTTCGGTATTGTCTGTCTTAGATAACTACCTCACAGGAAATATTCCAACTTCATTTGGAAATCTGAGTAGCTTATTGTATCTTAACTTGGGCCACAATAGTTTAATTGGTACAATACATGCAAGTTGGAAATGCATCATTAGAGTTTTCACTTGTTATCATTGGAATATAACTTCGAAATTAAGGATTGCATAATTTAGTGCCAATGCATGTTGATGGTAAGAGAGTGCCAATGCATATTGAGGAGTGTTAAGGAGTACTAGGACAACACAAGGGAGCACTAGGTAAAAATACATGGAAGTGAGGGTGTGCCAGGGAGTGGCAATGAGTAATAGTTGTCATGCCACGGAGGGAGTGAGAAGGTATTATAAGCATTCACACACCTTATTGACCTCTCAATTCTTACCATTCTCACACCATAACGAAAAACCATAAAAATGACATTCTTAAAAACTATTCTGTAGTTTCCTAATTTCATTAAAGTAGAATCTCTCAATTACTTATGTTAGTAATCAATAAATTTTTTATTCTCTTAAAGAAAATCTTTCTATATATTCACCCCATCAAACATAAATCATCGAGTCAAAAAAAATGGAAATGAATGAATAAGAGGGTGTGTTGGGGGTGTTAGCGAGTTTCAGGTGTGGCAAGGGGGGGAGTGAAGGAATATTAGGGAATGCTATAGCATTTCAGGATGTGTTAGGGTGTGGTAATATGTGCTAGATAGTGCCAATGCATCCCAGGCATGCCAAGACATGCCATGTGTTAAGGAGAGAGTGTTAGCAAGTTACAAGTGTGCTAAGGAGGAAGTGACAAGGTATGTTAGGCAATTCAAAGGCATGATAGATTGCTAGGAAAGCATGCCAAGTTGTGCCAAGTTCCAGAGCGTGCCAATGTGTGCCAAGGAGTGTTATGGAGTGCTAGAGAAACAAAAGGTATCACTATGTCATAATGCATGGAAATGAATGAATAATAGTGTGTGACAAGGAGTTTCAACGATTTCCATCTTTGATAAGGAGGAGTGAAAACACATTCTTGGCAGTAATAAGGAATGATAGAGTGCTAGGGAAGGATGCAGAAAAGATGTACCAATACGTGCAAGGAAGTGTTAACTAGGAGTGCCAGGGAAACACAAGGAAACACTACGTAAAAATGCATGTAAATGAACAAATAAGAGTTTGTGATTGGAAGTGTCAGTGACTTCCAGGTGTGCTAAGGAGTGATTGACAACGTATGCTAGGCAGTGTTAAGGCATGCTAGAGGCTAGGGCAACATGCCAAGATGTTGTAGGTGTTAGGGTATACCAACATGTGCCAAGGAGTGTTAAGGAATGATATGGAAACACAAGGGAGCACTTGGTAAAAATGCGTGAAGATGAATGAATATGAGTTTGTGACTGGGATTTTCAATGAGATATAAGTGTGCTAAGGAGAGAGTGAAAAGGTATGCTAGGTAGTGCCAATGAATGCTAGAGTGCTAGGGAGGCATGCCAAGATGTGCCAGGTGTTAGGGTGTGCCAATGCATGCTAGGGAGTGTTAGGGAGTGTCAGGTAAAAACAAGGAAGCACTAGATCAAAATGCATGGAAATGAATTAATAAGAGTGTGTGATATGGAGTGTCAATGAGTTCTAGGTGTGTTAAGGAGGGAGTGACAAGGTTATATGCCAGGAAATGCCAAGGTATGTTAAACTACCAAGGTGTGTCAGGAAGTGCTACAGTGTGTTAGGGAGTGTAAAATCATGTCAAGGAATGTAGCGGATGCTAAGACATGCCACATAATTCCAAGGCATTTAAGACATGTCAGGTTTTATGCCATGTCAAGATGTAAACTATGTTTCTTAGTTTTTTTACGACCACAGTTGTATGTGATGAGCCTTGTATTGGTAACTTTTTAAGTGGGATCAATTGAGATTGGACATGAGTAGTCTAATATGAGTTACATGTAGTTCTTAGGTGAACTAGGCAAATGTTGAATTTCCATGACACATGAGAATTTGGGGTTGGTCTTAGAATCTTTGATGAAAACACATTCAAGTGCCACAACACATAATCTTTCACAATGAAATCTGCACACATCAAGGAATCAATTAATGCACATAAAATTTTTTAACTTTTTCAAAACTTTCTTCTTTAAATCACAAAATCTAATAGAATAGGCTAGAGCTCTCGTATAAGGGATGATGGCCCTTTACAATCACACTGATACAAGGATTACAACTAGGGCTTGGTGTTAGTCCTTTGAGAACCAATATACCTTGAACAAGACAACACTTGACTCAATTTTTTATGGTGGACACACATAGCCCTTTCAATCCACATGTCTTGAACACATTTGGCAGGTCCTCTTTCCTCCCATTATGAAACTCCTCAATCTTCCTCTATCAATGAAATAAACTCCTTTATGTTACTGAACTCGGCTAAAAAAACCTTTCCCTCTATCTACCTATTTTTTCCTTTAATTTTTGCAACACTTAAAGTTTTCTATTATTTGTTCAAAACTCTATTGTGAACAACTCTTTGGTCTGCCCAATTTTTCCATACTGCTGCTCCAAGATGGCAAGTCTACGGATATGGAGGTTTCCCTTCTTCTCAATGACGCAATACTCTACAATACAGTGAACTAGGGATAGTTGGCTAGCCCACTTGACTGCTACTTGAGTCCTTCAAATTCTACATGTCCTTAGGCCCAATACACCTACCCTTCTACCAGTCTTGTTTTCCTTCACAAGTACAAGACTTAGAGCTCTTCTTTGATAGTCACCTAACAACCCTCCAATCGTACTTGGACTTCCATCAATTCTCCCAACCACAGTAATTTTTTTTACTGGTCTAGTGCCCACAACACTGCCCACATCTAGGGCTCTTGAAATATGCCATCTAATAGTGATTTGAGTTCTCTCAAATACACTATTCTTGTGTACAAATTTTTTTTTTTCTAATCTATGAACAAATCTAAACCACTCATCTTATCATCCTTCTAGCAATTTGTAGATGACTAAACTAGAGTCACAAATCATCGATCAATATTCCATTGGCTAACTGTTTATAGGTTGCTTTAGATCTCTGTCGAAAACTCTATGGACAGTCCAACAAAATCAGCTCCTCTTCGTGTCAATCCATTCATCACATCGCACATTTATTCTTCTCCATCTTCTACTCAGGTTCCACCTTTCATTTTATTTTATATCTCTATACATACTTCTGCAAAACATCTTCCAAATTTGTGGTATATATTGTACAAATAAACCTCTCTCTAAGGGTCACAACCACTCTTCTTTTATGCATATTTGTCACAGTATTAATGACATACCGTATGGATTGAAAATGCTGGGAAAATTCCCTAAATAGGGAATTATAATTGTATTCTAATCACTTTAAAACAAACCATATCCACCCATAGAAAAAAAGAGAACACTTTCCTCCATAGGAGACTCGGCCTAGCTCGTATGGATTCATAGATTTGGGTCATTTCTTTGACTATATTGACCTGAACTTTAGATCTCTACGACCATCAAACTATAGTTATTTTAGTCAATATTTCACCTGTGACTACTTATGTTTTGGCACTAAATTCTAGTGAAAACCCTCCTCCATTTATGTTGGTATTTATCACAGATCTCACTGTTGGAAATGTTGTCATTGATGGCAAAGGAGCACAAAGGAGCAGCACCTGAATCAACAATAAGGAAAAGTAGAAGACAGGGAACAGAGGCAGTAGAGAACTGCATAGGCTGCATAGAACTGTAGAGGAGACCTGAATAGAGGCTGCATAAATAGTTTTTGCAGAAAGGCCATTTGATCGAGGATCTGGCCAACCTAGAGTATTGTAAGTAACCCTATGCATGTGCTATGTGGTATGCACAAGACTCTGTAACTTGGTTGATTCTATGTGTATATTAAATGATGAGAGCGCTTGAGAAAGGGATGATGGATCCTGTGTTGAAACCCAACCTTAATGTGTTGATGCATTCAAGGAGTATGACCAGCGTGTAATGGGATTATCTGTAGAAGGGATTGAGATTTTAGTCTGGTCCATGATGAAAATTAATAGTATTCTTATATGCCCTGGAGGGTTATTGGTGATACTGTGGTCAAAAATCGTGTGCCTATTAAATCTCTTTGTTAAAAATTGAAGCCATGAGTGCAAGTTTCGGTGAATCGACCTCAGAGTGATCGGTCTCTCAAATTCCTCTATTATTGATTAATCTCTATGTGGTGGACTTCAAGCTCAAGAAGAATTAGATGCATACACGTGAGAAAATTTGTTTCGAGGATGGATGATAGAAGGTGTTAGAGCCAGTGGGAGCCAATGGAGGCGCTGGATAATGATAGTGAAATGTCGTGAGAACAGATACAGAAGAGCGAAGCATTGGATGCAGTTGTAAAGGAATTAGTAAACATTTGAATTGTGCTAAAGATGGAACCTAGAGTAAGGGCAGTAACCAGAACCACGAAGGAATGAATAGTAACGATGGTTTGGAGTTTCAACCCGGTGGTTTTCACGCAAGTTCAAGATGGTAAGCTGTATTTCCAATTCGAATGTGATCAATGCCATAGGCAGACACATGGCCTTAAGCGGTTTAGAGATACCACCCTCATCGCATGCCATCGCGCATTAACCATCGATGATGGAATGAATGCGATATGGCCATGCGATATCCGATCTGGAGGTGGTTCCATCGAACGGTGGTCACACGTCAATTAGCACGGAAGATAACTCAATGTATGGGCTATTACAGTTCGCTATTGTATGTGTGGGACCCATGAATCACCCGTGATATGAATTTCCATGTTAATTTTATAAACCATAGTCCATTTTATAAAAAGGGGCTATATGTCAATTTCAAAGGCAAACTGTGCATATTATGGGCCCGAGACGTTTCGTTCTAATATATGTACTTTAACATTAAAAGGTGAATGCGGTGGTAAAAGTGCAGTGGTCCAGATATGAAGTTTGGGCGTAATATAAAGTATTCATTAAGCGAGGTTCAAAGATGGTTCATTGACCATTGGTTTTAAAACCTGAGTTATAGGCGAATATTCAAATATTAATTTGACAAATGATAAGTGGGGTTTTGTCTATGGTTTTCACCATAACTCTAATTAGATAGCTTTCGTATGTAAAATGAATGCATCCATGAAATGGGATTTTACCACAGATTTGAAATAGGTGCATACAGAAGAGCTGAAAGCTGGGTTGATTGGGTTCTTATGCATGAGTGTTGTAGCTATAGGCTCATAACCATTTATTAATGGTGAAGAAGTCTTCATGGTAGGGATTTGTAAGAGGAGATTCCACATAATTAAATTACTAGTTCAGTAAACAGTGTATTGAAATTTCCCAGATAAGGAAATTGTTTTGGATAGAAAATAGAAGCGCATTTTTATATGCACAGAGAGAAAAATTCAGGGACTGGGGGTTTTACCCTGTATTATAAAACAAGTATATATATAGCGGACACGCAACTACAGTGAGCTTGGAGAATATATATAGAGGTAAACAAACACTGCAGAATTGAAGAGGTATGCAGCGAAGGGATTTAAAATTGCAATGAACAGGTATACATGCACAGGTGCTCAGAGTTGCAGTAAACAGAGGTATGCAGGACAGTTGCATGAAAACAACAGAAAGGAAAAAACCAGCAAGCCAAGGGCTGAGTGAAGTTTATATATTGAAACTGAAAATGTGCATGTTTAATTGCTTTATATTGTTTGTGATGCAAATGCAAGTATCCGAAGGAAAAGAAAAATCCCACTGTAACATGGAAATTTGTACATATTGTTATAATTTTTTTTTAATGAGTTGGACAAAGGAATGATAAGGTAGAAGCCAAAGAGTCATGGCTATTCACTCCAAGTTCCTTGTGGAATACAAACAGTCATGTGATAAACTCTATATATAATATCAACTTGATATGCATAGAGAGGTGTGTTAAAGAGTAAGGATAGAGAATGCAGAGTTCAAAAGATTTAGGCAGAGAAGATAAGGAAGAGAGGAGCAGAAAGAGATACTACATAACAGAGATGATATCTGAGATAAATTAGAAAACATTTCTTTAGATAATTTGAGGAAGTTGGAGCTTTCCTATCAAGTTGAAGCTTGATAGCTGTCAGTTGTAGCTGACTGAGGTTGGAGCCTCCTGTAGGTTGGTGCCTGTAGAAAAATAGTGGTGAGAAGGGAGTTGGAGCTTTCCTTTGCATCACAACAAAAATTAGATGTGGTTTTCCCCCTTTATGGGTTTCCACTTACATCTGTTGTCTCTATGTGTGTTGCTTATATGTTGATATGATCCACTCAATCTATTTATTTGTTTGTTTCTCTCACAATAAGGTTGATGTCACATTAATTTAACACTTGCTGCAACATTTTAAGACTGTTCATATATTAAGCTAGAAATAAGTTTGATGAAAATTTAAAAATCTAATGCATCTGTTAAACAGATTCACCCCCCCCCCCCCTGTCAGTTTAACCAAATATTCAACAATTGGTATCAAAGCTAGGTTCCTTTTGTATTAGTTTAACGACTGAAAGGAGATCCTAGGTTCCCAGGATGGCTAGTAAAGAAGGATGTTCAACCAATAAATCCCCTTTCTTAACTGGTGCAAATTATGCCTTATGAAAAATCAGAATGAGGACATACATAATGTCTCTAGGAATAGAAGTTTGGTCTGCTGTGGAATTAGCATATGCCCCAAAGGAAACTGACTCAGAAAGAGAAACTAAACAATATTTTGTAGCTAACGAAAAAGCCATGAATGCCATCTTAAATGGATTTTGTGATGTAGATTTTATCAAAGTAATGCACAAAGACACTGCCAAAGAGATGTGGGATACCCTAGAGAACATCCATGAGGGAGACAAGAAGGTAAATACTGCCAAACTTCAAGTCGATAGAGCCCAGTTTGAGAACTTAAAAATGAATGATGATGAAGACATTGCCAGCTTCTTTTTAAGGGTTGTAGAAATAGTAAATAACATGAAGGCTCTAGGAGAAACCATAAAAGAAGTCGTAATTGTACAAAATATTCTAATATCTCTTCCACCCAGTTTTAACCCCAAGGTGTCTGCAATAGAAGAAACCGCTGATTGGGAAACCGTGACCATGAACTAGCTACCTGGAAATATAACAGCATATGAGATGAGGCTCCCATAGAAGAAGCCAAGTACGAGGGAGGCAGCTTTTAAAATAGAAAAGAAGAAAGAAGAAAAGGAAGACATATGCTATTGCTCGGATGAAGAAGAGGCTAAATTTTTCAAGAAACTGGATAGAGGCTCAAGTAAATACAAAGGTAAACTTCCCTTCAAATGCTTTAACTGTGGAAGAGTTGGACACTATGATGCTAAGTGTCCTCATAAGAAAGTAAAGAATCAAGGAAAAATACATCAAAGAACTGGCAGAAAGGAAATAAATTTAGTAGAAAATCCTTCTATTCTCAACAAGACAGTAGTGCATCTGAAGACTCAGATGAACCCTCAAGTGAAGAAGGAACCTCTGAATTTTTATTGATGGGCATAGAAGAACTTGAAGGACTCCTACTAGAAGATGAAGAAGAATAAGAAGGTGAAGTCGACTTTGAAGGGGAGCTAAGAAGTGCTCTGGAAGAGATTGATAGACTCAAACTAAAGTGAAGAAAACAAAAGGACATCCTCCTCAAGTATATACAAGAAGAATAGAATTCAAAAGTCCTCATGTAGCTAAAGATAGAGCTTGAAGAAGACAAAAAGATAGAACACAACCTTACATCGGGTATGCAAATAGTTTCTATGGTTAATGTTTTTATTGTAAGGAATTTGGCCATAAAATCATTGAGTGTAGAAAATATAGACAAATATTAATGTTCAACACCTCAAGGGGGTTTATGAATCAAATAAATTTTTCTCATACTCACAATTCTACAAAAATCATAATCAAATGTTGTGTATGTAATAAAATTTGACATATGCCTTCCAAATGTCCTCTCAAAAGATGTATTTCATCATCTCTCAAAAGACACCAAACAAATGGATGCTTCGAGTGGAAAAATAAGGTGAATAAATGTGACCTGGCTCTAACTGCTCAAGACCTGAAAAGCCAGTGGTATTTGGAAAGTGGCTATTCAAAACACATGACTGGAGACAATAGCAAGTTCATAACTCTTGATGAAAAGAAATCTGGAAATGTTACCTTTGGCAATGATAAATCAGGAAAAATAAAATGAAAAGGCTCAGTCAGCCTAGATAATGGTAGAGGAAGGGCCCAAGATGTACTATTTGTAGATGGGCTGAAAGAAAATTTGCTGAGTGTCAGTCAAATGTGTGATAAAGGCTGTGAAGTTCTTTTTAGAGCACAAGACTGTGAATTCAGATCAACCACCACAGGTAAGACTCTTCTCAAAGGTGTTCGAACAAAGAGTAATGTTTACATAGTGAAAGAGAAAGATGAAGCATGCCATCTTAGCAAACTTCAGGATTCATGGTTACGGAATAGGAGATTGGGACATCTCAGCTTCCATCATATCATCAGACTAAGTAAGAAGAAAGCTGTCAGAGACATGCCAGAAATAAAAAGGCCTTCTAATACCATATACAGATCATGTCAATTGGACAAACAGACTCGCACATCCTTTAAGGCCAAAGACGAGTTATCAACAAGAAGACCACTCCAGCTTGTGCACATGGACTTGTGTGGACCTGCAAGAACTAAAACACCACGTGCAGAATCCTACCTCATGCTAATAATAGATGATTTCTCCAGAATGACATGGGTTGCGTTTTTCAAGAATAAATTGGAAGCTATAGAAAAATTCAAAATATTCAAAGCTTTAGCAAAAAATTAGACAGGATGCAAGCTAAAATGCATCAGATCAGATAGAGGAGGTGAATTCATAGATTATGACTTTGTAGACCTATGCAATGAACAGGGAATAAAGCAACAATTTTCTATTGCAGGGACACCTCAGCAGAATGGAGTAGCAGAGAGACAAAACAAATCTATACAAAAAATTGCCAGAGCCATGATGCAAGAGAGTGATATTCCTCAAACCTTTTGGGCAGAAGCAGTACGCACAACCGTGCATATACTAAACAAAGCCCATTTAAGGCCAAGCAGTGACAAGACTCCCTATTAACTATGGCATGGTAAACCAGCTTCAATCAAACACTTTAGAATCTTTGGAAGCAAGTGTTATATAAAAAAAAATGATGAAAATCTTGGGAAATTTGATGCAAGAGCAGATGAAGGGATATTTCTAGGATATGCATCCAAATTTAAAGGGTAAAGGTGCTACAGCAAGACTCTTTGAAAAATAGTAGAAAGCATTGACGTGAGATTTGATGAAGAACTTCCAAACAATACAAGAGATACAGACTGCAGCAGTCCATCAGACAACTATGAAGAAGAAAACCAAGATGATGATGAAACAGGAAAGACAACAGAAGATGTTGAATTGAGATTGAAAGCCCCGTCAAGATACACTTAGAAGAGCCATACAGAATATCAGATCATTGGAGACAAGAGATTAGGGGTCCAAACAAGAAGGCAGCTAACTGAACAGACAAAAGAGGTATACATAGCCATGTTATCACAAATAGAGCCAAAGAAGTTCGAAGAAGCCAACAAGGAAAAGTATTGGGTGAATGCTATGAATGAAGAATTGGACCAAATTGAGAAGAAAAATACCTAGGAATTAGTCCCTAGACGCACTGAGAAAAATGTCATAGGCTCAAAATTGGTATTCAAAAATAAACTGAATGAGCAAGGACAGGTAATCGGGAATAAAGCAAGACTTGTTTTCAAAGGATATTCACAAATCTAAGGACTTGATTACGAGGACACATTTTCCCCTGTAGCCAGAATGGAAGCTATCAGAATGTTTCTAGCCTTTGCATGCTACCAAGACTTCAAGGTATATCAAAAGGATGTGAAATCTGCATTTCTGAATGGAGATCTAGAAGAAGAAGTCTAGATGGAACAACCAGAAGGCTTCTCATTAACAGACAAAGAAGACTATGTATGCAGACTAAAGAAGGCTCTATATGGACTGAAACAGGCTCCTTGTGCTTGGTACTCAAGACTGGATAAGTATTTGCAAAAACAAGGCTTTAAGAGAGGTGGAGTAGACATGAATCTATACATAAAAGCCCATGAAAATGAACTTCTTATTGTTGTAGTAAATGTTGATGATATTATGTTTGGAAGCAACAGAGATGAGCTAGCAAAAGGGTTTGCTGAGGAAATGAAATCATAGTTTGAGATGTCTATGATTGGAGTGCTTAGTTTCTATTTAGGACTTCAAATTTAGCAGAAGAACATAGGTACATTCATCTCACAAGAAAATTACTTAAAGGAAATCTTGAAAAAGTTCAAAATGGAATACTGCAAACCCATGTCAACTCCCATGATCACGGGATGCAAGCTGTGTGTTGATGATGAATCTGCTGATATAGATCAAAGACTCTACAGATCCATGATAGGAAGCCTATTGTACATGACAGCATCAAGACCAGACATCATGCTAGCAGTAGGACTTGTGGCTAGATATCAAGTAGCACCTAAACAAAATCACCTTCTAGCAGTCAAAAGAATATTCATATATCTACAAGGAACTGCACAATATGGACTTTGGTGTCAAAAAGGCAAAAGCTTCACTTTGACAACATACACAGATGCAGATTGGTCCAGCTGTGTGGATGACAGGAAAAGCACAAGTGGATTTGCATTCTGTTTAGGAGAGATTCTGGTGGCTTGGCTAAGCAAGAAACAAACATCTATTTCTATATCTACAGTGGAAGCAGAATACATAACAGTAGCAGCATGTTGTACACAAGTCATGTGGATGAACCAAACCCTCCAAGACATGAAGGCAAGCATTGATGAACCTATCTCAATCAAATGTGATAATACAAGTGCTATAAGCATATCAAAAAATCCTGTGCTTCATTAAAAAACTAAACATATCCCAATCAAGTATCATTTTCTTCGAGAACAAGTGGCTCAGAAGGTAGTAAAGATGGAGTATGTACCAACAAAATAATAGACAATAGATATATTTACCAAAACTCTTGCTAGAGAAGCATTTGAATATTTGAGAGATAGACTAGGGGTAGTATTTATAGATGCTACTCTCTGATATGAAGAGAAAGCACAGTTTCGGGGGGAGAACAGAAACGAAAATACCATTCCAGGGGGAGATATGCTAGCAAGAGAAGCATGAAACAGGTCCTAAGGATCAAAGGATTATGGCAATAGTACATCCATCTTAAAAGAGTCAATGAAAAGGCTAAAGGATCAGTATTTTTCTTTGTTTACTCTTGAAACATTATATTGAGCATTGAAGAAATATTTTTTTCTCTATAATTGAATGCCTTTCTTAAGTCAGAACTTATATATCTTCAAGGCCTATGACTTAGGATTATTCATAAATTGTGTGAAGTTTGGTTGCTGAGACTTCAATCAAACAACTTTAAGTTGTGTGGAAGACCATCATAATTGAACAGGTGTGGTACTGCAGATGTGTATTGTAGAAGAAGACATACTCCAACTACAACCTCCTCAACAAATCTGATTATATGTGGTTGTCATCACTTATGTATAGACAAGCTCAAATATTCTCAAAAGTGTTCTCTCAACAATGTGTGTACACCAATGTGGAGCAGCAGGGTACAAATTCAAAAGAAGAAGGCCTAAACACATCTCAGAGAAAGGAAATGAAGAGATAGAAAGCACACTAGGAAATGTGCAACCCTTTGCCATTGATGTCAAAGGGGGAGGAAAAGAAAGTAACAAAAGATAGGATCTTATAAAAGAATCCAGGTAGAGGAAGACTTGGAGGAAGCATTGGATTATTGGTGAAGGTGTTGCCATCAATGTCAAAGGGAGAGACTGTTGGAAATGTTTTTATTGATGGCAAAGGAGGACAAAGGAGCAGCACCTGAATTAGCAATAAGGAAAAGTAGAAGACAGGGAACAGAGGTAGTAGAGAACTGCATAGGCTACATAGAACTGTAGAGGAGACCTAAATAGAGGCTTCATAAATTGTTTTTGCAAAAGGTCCATTTGATCGAGGATCTAGCCAACCTAGAGTATTGTAAGTAACCTCATGCATGTGATATGTGGTATGCACAAGACTCTGTAACTTGGTTGAGTATATGTGTATATTAAATGATGAGAGCACTTGAGAAAGGGATGATGGGATCCTGTGTTGAAACCCAACCTTAATGTGTTGATGCATTCAAGGAGTATGACCGGCGTGCAATAGGATTCTCTGTAGAAGGGACTGAGATTGTATTCTAGTCCATGACTAAACTTAATAGTATTCTTGTACGCCGTGGAGGCTTATTGGTGATACTGTGGTCACAAATCATGTGCCTATTAAATATTTGTGTTAAAACTTGAAGCCATGAGTGCAAGTTTCGGTGAATCGACCTCAGAGTGATTGGTCTCTCAAATCCTCTATTATTGATTAATCTCTGTGTGGTGGACTTCAAGCTCAAGAAGAATTGGATGCGTACGCGTGAGAAACTATGTTTCGAGGATGGATGATAGAAGGTGTTAGAGCCAGTGGGATCCAACGGAGGATATGGATAATGATAGTGAAATTCTGCAAGAACCGATGCAAAGGAGCGAAGCTTTGGATGCAGTTGTAAAGGAATTAGTAAATATTTGAATTGTGCTGAAGATGGAACCTGGAGTAAGGGGAGTAACCCAAACCATGAAGGAATGAAAAGTAACGACAGTTTGGAGTTCAACCTGGTAGATTTCATGCAAGTTCAAGATGGTAAGCTATATTTCCAATTCGAACGCGATCAATGCCATAGGCAGACATGTGGCCTTAAGAAGTTTAGAGATACTGCCCTCATTACATGCCATCGCGCATTAACCATAGACAATGGAATGAACGCGATATGGCCATGCACTGTCCGATCTAGAGGTGAGTCCATCGAATGGTGGTCGCATGTCAATTAGAATGGAAGATAACTCAATGTATGGGCGATTACAGTTCGCTATTGTATGTGTGGGACCCATGAATCACCTGCGATATGAATTTCCATGTTAATGTTATAAACCATAGTCCATTTTATAAAAAGGCACTATATGTTAATATCAAAGGAAAACTATGCATATTATGAGCCCGAGATATTTCGTTCTAATATAGGTATTTTTACATTAGAAGGTGAATGCGGTGGTAAAAGTGCAGTGGTCCAGATATGAAGTTTGGGCGTAATATAAATTATTCATTAAGCGAGGTTCAAAGACGGTTCACTGACCATTGGTTTTAAAACCTGAGTTATGGGCGAATATTCAAATATTAATTCGACAAATGATAAGTGGGGTTTTGGCTATGGTTTTCACCATAAGTCTAATTAGACAGCTTTCGTATGTAAAATGAATGCATCCATGAAATGGTATTTTACCACATATTTGAAATAGGTGCATACAAAAGAGCTGAAAGCTAGGTCGATTGGGTTCTTTTTATATGAGAGCATATTATATGTGTGAGTGTTGTAGCTATAGGTTCATAACCATTTATTAACGGTGAATAATTCTTCATGGTAGGGATTTGTAATAGGAGATTCCACGTAATTAAATTACCAGTTCAGTAAACAGTGTATCGAAATTGCCTAGAGAAGGAAATTGTTTTGGATAGAAAATAGAAGGTGCATTTTTATATGCACAGAGAGAAAAATTC
The DNA here is from genome assembly GCA_034641835.2 of Pinus albicaulis. NCBI lineage: Eukaryota > Viridiplantae > Streptophyta > Pinopsida > Pinales > Pinaceae > Pinus > Pinus albicaulis. The sequence continues at coordinate 1,487,086,012 of CM076581.1, forward strand.
AGGGACTGAGGGTTTTACCCTATATTATAAAATAGGTATATATATAGTAGACACACAACTACAGTGAGCTTGGAGAATATATATAGATGTAAACAAACACTTCAGAATTGAAGAGATATGCAACGAAGGGATTTAAAATTGCAATGAACAGGTATACATGCACAGGTGCTCAGAGTTGCAGTAAACAGAGGTATGCAGGACAGTTGCATGATAGCAACAGAAAGGGAAAAACCAGCAAGCCAAGGGCGGAGTGAAGTTTATATATTGAAGCTTAAAATGTAAATGTTTAATTTTTTTATATTGTTTGTGATGCAAAGGCAAGTATCCGAAGGAAAAGAAAAATCCCACTGTAACATTGAAATTTGTACATATTGTTATAACTTTTTTTTTAATGAGTTGGAAAAAGGATTGAGAAGGCAGAAGCCAAAGATTCATGGCTATTCACTCCAAATTCCTTGTGGAATACAAACAGTCATGTGATAAACACTATATATAATATCAACTTGATATGCATAGAGAGGTGAGTTATAGACTAAGGATAGAGAATGCAGAGTTCAGAATATTGATGCAGAGAAGATAAGGAAGAGAGGAGTAGAAAGAGATGCTACAGAATAGAGCTGATATCTAAGATAAATCAGCAAACATTTCTTTAGATAATTTGAGGAATTTGGAGCTTCCCTATCAAGTTGAAGCTTGATAGCTGTCAGTTGTAGTTGATTGAGGTTGGAGCCTCCTGTAGGTTGGTGTCTGCAGAAAAATAGTGGTGAGAAGGGAGTTGGAGCTTGCCTTTGCATCACAACAATAATGAGATGTGGTTTTCTCCCTTTATGGGTTTCCACTTACATCTGCTGTCTCTATGTGTGTTTCTTATATGTTGATATGATCCACTGAATCTGTTTATTTGTTTGTTTCTCTCACAATAAGGTGGATGTCAAATTAATTTAATAGTTGTTGCAACATTTTAAGTTTGTTCATATATTAAGCTGTAAATAAGTTCGATGAAAATTTAAGAAGCTAATGCATGTGTTGAACTGATTCACCACCCCCCCTCTCAGTTTAACCAAAGATTCAACACTCGCAACCTAGTAACTAGCACAAGGTAGGGTCTCAACCCTTACTACTATTTCAAAATTTGATGCAGGCTTCACACAGAAACACCACTGAAATCACATGCCCAAATTCTCATGAGTCACCTCTCTTGAGCTTTATCAACCCTAAGAGAACCAAGAATATTCCATCCTACTTCCTATCTCGAACCCATTAAGGTATGTGACATGATTGTGAACCCTCACATGATGATCTTATTTTTGGTTGATGATCATGGCCTCCCTTTAGCAACCCTTACTCAGACCTCTCACTAGACCTACTTTAGGACTACATCTCTCCTAGCCTCCTTGATAAAATGAGCTCCTTCTCACTTGATGTTCTTAACTTCATACTTTTGTGGAGGTAAATCCCCTCTGTGGACAGAGGCGATCCCACTAGCCCTAGAGTGGGTCTAGCAACAATCGAAACACGCAAAGCTATTAATTCCTAGTTACAAAAGATAGAATTGAAATAGATCGCTTACCGTGATTCCTTCGCTACTGTTGTCGAAGAAGAAGTGGCGCTTCCATTCCTAGTTGTACAAGTCATGATTCGTGAGCTTGCTGCATCCAGATACCTGGACACATGCAAAGAAGAGAGACAACATGCAACACAATATTTCACACTTTATAACTATCGATCAGTCAGAGAGGAATGAATGAAATTGCATTATATAATGGACAAACTCAATCATGGAACTAATAGAAGAATCATGTATATTAATATACGAGAGAATGATCACAACTAGTGCTCTGAAGTTGTGATCTTCCTTCGACAGGGTTCCAGCGGGACATGTCTCACAAAGCTCGTCAGGGATTCGACAGAACTCTCTCTCACACAGGGTTCTCCTTAGCTCTGCTCTTGATTGTCACTTAGCTATAATTTCCTTCCCAAAAGTTTAGCTAGCTATAAAATGGTGAGGGCAGGCTTTTATAGAGGGAGAAGGAGAGGTTGGGCTTACTATAATCATGGGGGAGAGTCCTATCTCTTAGAAAGGTTCCATGAGAGGTGGAAAACCACTTCCTAAACAGGGATATTCAGAGGCAAACAACCCAACCCATTTTTGATGATTCATTCTGAAGTTGTTAGAATCAAACTTCTACCTTCTATTATTAAAAAAAAAATCCTTAATAGGCTTGGCGCAGGCACAACACAGGGACAGAGCGCCAACTGGCGCGCCCACTATTATGCATTTTCACCATTAGTGTAAGGGATGAATTGGCTACCCACGCCAATGCCAAAACATGGGTTTTTCAGAGGAAATTTTCTTGAGGAGAACTCTTGCCCTTATGCAGAAGGATGCCATCAAGGTGTTTTCAAGACATTTTAATATTCACAGGTCATGGGAATAGTCCTCCAATGTAAGAGACGAGGGATTACAGGGACGGTGACAAAATGACATGTAACAGATGCCCCCTAAAGCGTGAGATCTGAGAGAGAGGGAGGGGTGAAATGATGTATGAGAACGTGTCCAACTGAAAATAGTGTTGTTGGAAGACTTGTGAATACAAATACAACTGATATATCTAATACATGATATGTGGTCTAGGCGCAACCATCCATAAAAGTATAGAAACAATGAGATTCAATGTATGGACACAGCCATCCAGAAAATAAGGATCAACAAGTAGACTCAGGTATGGTCGCAACCATCCAATCAAAAGAGTCACATAATAAGTCATAATAATCCACAAAGAACCCACAGCCTAGATGTTATCAGGAAAAATCCAGGGTCTTGCACTCCATCTTGACCCGAAAAGAGTACAAGTTCGAGCATGCGAATATGTGAGTTTAAGTCAAACATGCAAGAACCTTGTCTCATTACCAGCCAATAATGAAAGCCATTAACAGATGAGAGAGAAACCACCAATAATGATGATGGATCTCAAGGTAAAAAAGGTACAATCCATAGAATGTGAGTAGTGAGCTGGTGTCAAACACCCGCAGAATCAACCGATCGAAGGCCAATAATGAAAACCTCATGTAAAATGCGAAGAACCTGCTATTGAGGCATGCAGGCTTCAAGGTATCTAAAGGGAGTCTCTATATTAGCTTCCCATATAATGAGCTGAAGTTGACAGGAAGTGACCTTGATCAAAGGTGGGCCATAATGTTTCCCACAACATTGACATGAGACAGAGGGATATAATGTTTGTGAATCAAGACCAACAGAGAATCAGAGGGAGGTTGAAAACTGCAAAGGCCAACTTCTCTTGAACATATTGGTAGCACGACATTGGATTTGGTAGTATTTGACATCAAAGGATCTGAGGTCATGGTGACATGGCAAAGAGAAAATGAGCGGTCAAAAGAGATTACCCAAACCCATGGAGGCAAGCATATAATGAAATGAGATGTCCCCAACCCGACACGAATGCAGACAAGTGCCATGTTTAAGAGAGACATACTACCGAGACGACTATAATACTAGTTTTATTTTCCCCCACCATTTCTGGTGAGTACCCCAATTATTTTTGAAAACAAGCTTGAAGGAGATAGCATGTGCTTGCGATGTAAGTTTCTCCTTTGGAAAAATCCAACCTAGTACATTTTACGAGCCCTAGGAAGGAGGAACTCAAGTAACGTCACTATGACAGAGTCCGATGTCATTATTTTTTAATGAGTCTGATAAAGGAAGAACTCGATGTCTTTTCATGTTTAGAGAGTTTGAAAAGACAGTAGGAATGAAAACTCTAGTAGTCCCTTTTCGTAGATAGTCCCACAGATCCGAAAAGGTAGAAAACTATGTCTGAGAGAACCTGCTAGTCGGGATAGGCTAGGGTATTCCTTTTTCATAAATAATCCATCCCATCCCAAAAAAGGGGTAAACGTATATTGGGTAGATTTAGTTTCATAGCCAATTTAACGAGCTCAAAACAATAAGCGACTCAGTAATATTTTCAGTTTTAGAGAGTCAGAAAAGAGTTGAAAGGTGACTCCAGTAGCGAATTTTTTGTGTTTTTACCGAGTCCGAAAAAGAATAAAATACAACTCGTTTCTTCATCAAAAGTCATGTGGAAAACCTGTTGCTACAAAAAAATATGCGTGTAAAACACATTCGACAAAAATAATGTGAAAATATATCGAAAAACATGTTTAAAAACTCATTTAGGACTTTGAAAAGCTATAAAAGACCAATAGTGGTAAAAAATATTTACTTTTCACTTTTTACCTCTTTGCAGAGCAACAGTGACCCTTTTGTGCTTTGATCTTCCGGCGACAATTGTGGCCAATCCAGTGGACCAAATCGAATTCCGTCCAGTTTAGGTAAGAGCTGACTTCTTTGTCCATATTTTAAGGTACATTTCACTGTATTTAATCATGGTTTGAGGTATTTTAGGGAGGGAATTTTAAATTTTAGGGATCCAAAGTTGGCGCGGGTTATAGGCACTGACCCACGCCAATATACTCTGTTTAACACAGAGACCGCTCCATTTGGTGTGACTGTTAGCCAAACAGCTGCGCCAATGACGCAACACAAAATCCGGCTAAAAAATCTAAAAAATGAACCAATGAGATGCAATTTTGAATACTTGAGGAGGTTTATAATGCTCCTATGTTTCATTTGATGTAGGTACCAAGCCAAATATGGTAATTGAATGGAAAGAGAGAGAGCACAACGAGGAATATGAATTGGCAATGGGAAATGAGAAGTGTATGAATGCTCTCCGGAATTGCGGGTTGAAAAAATTCTTCCTGATGCCATGTCTCCAGGCTTAGCCTGAACTACTGCAGTATCTCATCAGCATCTAGGATGAATATGATGAGAAGTTTAAACTTCGAGAAAAGGTACTTGAGCTCAAGGTATCAGACGTGTACTTCATCACTGGACTTTCACGTAGGGGTCTAGTCCCTGTCTTGACTGGCACCAAGCCTTCAGGCAAAAACATGACAATGGTCATGGATAGGGTGTGCCGAGGGGCACGCAAAGGAACAAGGAGCAAGAAGGTACATTCAGACCGTCCCTAATCTAGCATTGAGAGTAGTGCTACATACCATTACGCAGGCTGCGAGATCACAGGCACCGCACGAGGCCACAAAGACACAGCTCCTTCTTGCGTCGAAGTGTATGGGCCAAAATATTTTTTACTGGGCCACGGCCGTGACCATGAAAATTAAAAAGAAATTGAAAATATGCAAGAAGACCAAACTGAAATAGTTTGGATATGGGTCAATCCTAGTGTCGTTCTTCCTGGAGTGATTACCAATTTTCTAGTGCCAGGGGACCATAGTCTCGGATCCACCATTGAGAGAACCACGGATGGCTCAATGGGCGCCATTGATGCCTAGGGTAGGGGGTGGCCAACAGATTTCCTAGCGGCTCAATTTCTTTGGCTAGGTCTGACGACAATTGATCGTCATGGAGGACTAGCCCTATGCTGGCACCAATTTGACTGGAGATCCAAACCTTCCACTCCTGGAAGGAGGGGACTAGGACGAGGAGCTTGGTAAGACTTTTTTTAGTTTTATGACTTTTATGATTTTTTGATATACATGCATGTTCTAACAGTTGATTCTATATGTATGCAGATGTTGGCCTAGAGAGGCTCGTCGGAATGTCACCAGTAGTGAGGAGGACCCCTCTCGCTTATGACCCTCAGGGTAAGGGGGGCGAGGGGGACGAGCTTGTACAAAATGTAGAGGGGATCACTTGTGGAGTTTTAGATTATGCTCATTTAGCTGATGTCCCCTTAGCTTATCAGAGGCACACCGTGTGGGTACCAAGTTGCCTCCACTGCTTACTGAGGCGGTTGGTGCGGGTAGTGACGTGCTACCACAAGGACCATGCCGATTAGTCACCTAGGCTTTATATTTGCATATTTTCTGAGAGACATGTCATCTCCGTATGTAACGAAAACAAACATATATATTTTTGGTTTTACATGATGCACACGTTGCAAACACTCGACATATATATATACATCTATCTTCTACATGGATTTTTCTTACATATGATAATGTTTTACAAATTGGGTAAATGGCTATCCAATACCATGTTGGCTACTGCATATGTTAGTGTATTCATTCGTCTTGGTATATGCTAATATGTGATGTAATAAAAATTTATTTCAAGTAAACGAATACATAGATACAATCTTAAAATGCATGTGTTTCTAACTGAATAATGACCATTGATATTTAAAACCACAAGCTGTGAATCCAGATGTAAAAGTAATGCGCAAATACTGAGGTTAATAGCCTCATTTAATAATTCCAAAATGGCACTATATTCTGCGACATTATGTGTAGTAGGCCCTAGACAAACACCTTGTAAATTAACCAACTCACCAGCAGGATTGTAAATTACCTAGGCTGCTGAAGACAAGTTCCTGGTACTGTGAGAGGCACCATCCGCAAAAACGACATAAGGAGTAATAGACATCTGCACAATTAGGAAGACCCAATAGACAAAAAATCACTTACAAAGCACACCACACCACGCATGCACAAAAATGAAAAAATCACTTATGTACATATACTACGCAACAATGATTCAAGCATAATATTTCTTCAGGTACAACCCATTGCTAGGCCATGCCAAAGGAAGACCCTCATAATCGATCAGCTCATAAGCCCCATTTTTCAATACACGTTTAAAGATATAGGGCCCATGCCACATAGGTTGGAATTTGCCTCCCCCAAGCTTGTCATGGGCTTGATCATACAAGAGGACGAGGTCCCCTTCAATAAAAGAGCACAGAGAAACCTTTTGATCGAAATGAGATTTAACTCACTTTTTCTGTGTCTTGATAAAAAAAGTAGCCAAGTGGCGAGTTTTTTCCAATCTCTTGAGATATAGGAGATGTTCTTCTTCCAGGGAAGTATCAGGCAGTAATTCCACAACCAATTTTAGTGAAGGGATCTCAGATTCAACCGGAAGAGTAGCTTCTAGACCATACACCAACTGAAATGGTGTGAATCCGGTTGCACTCTTCACTGACGTTTGGTAGGCCCAAAGAGCTGAAAAAAACTAGAGATTCCAACTTGATTTGTGTATACCAATTTTTCTTTGAAGCATCATGACAAGTAATTTGTTCATGGCTTCAACCTAGCCATTTTCTTGAGGGTAATATGGTGTTGAGCTGTCGTGACACAAGCCCAACTTAGATGTCAGCTCTTCCTTCATATAATCCTGAAAATGAGAGCCATGATTAGTGACGATGGCTTGAGGAACACCAAAACGAGTGATCAGATGGCTGAAAATGAACTGTGCAGCGGTCTTACTGTCCGCAGCCAGTGTAGGCATTGCTTCAGCCCACTTGGTGAAATAATATACTGCAACGATGATATAAGCATGCCCCCCACCCGACTGAGGGTTACACGTCATAAAATCAACACCCCATTTGGCAAAAGGGCTGACGGTAATGATAGGATGTAATGGGAGAGGCGACAGACACATCTTGCGTTGGAAGATCTGGAACTCATGACACTTTCATACTGCAACAATACAGTCTTTAAATATAGATGGCCAGAAATAGCCTGCACGAAGGATATTTTATGCGTTAGCATAACCAAACATGTGACCGCCACAGGCGCCGCTGTGACAGTCATTCATAACTTTATCAACCTCTTCTAAGGCCAAACACCGACGAAGTACGGAATCGACTCCAACACGACATAGGGTATCTTCGACAATGCGGTATGGTTGCGACTGATGTCGAACGTGGCATCAAGCATCCTTCGTTAACTCAGACTGGAAGGTAGATTTTTTGAGGTACACGATGATATCACCGTACCATGGATTGAGAGTGCTGATTAAGAGGAGAGTTTCATCCGGGATATGATCTTCGGATTGAGACGGAACATAGTTGATAGGGAGAGAACCAATGAGATCAGAAAAAACCAGTGATTTCTTTAATTTGGTAGTAGTGAACTCCAAATCAAACTCTTGGAGGATGAAAATCCACTTTGAGTACTTCCCCCCCAGCATTTGTCTAGACAAAATGTAAGTCATGGGGTTTCAGTCGAAAACCATGGTTACCGTGCGTAACAGGATGTAATAGTGAAACTTTTGAATGACATGGACTGTGGGTAGCACCAACTTCTCGATGTGTGCATAATGCATTTCAGTGTTGAAGAGGTTTCGAGACAGATAATAAACCACGTGTTTGTTACAGTCATCATCATCCTGCACCAAAACCATGGCAATTGTACTGAATGTGGCAGCCAAATAGAGGGTAAAGTCGTAATGATAATTTGGAGGACAGTTAGTGGAGCATTGACAAGCAATGTCTTAAGGTTATCGAAATATTTTTGAGCAATCTTGTCCCAACATAAAGGGACGTCCTGTTTTAGAAGTCGCATGAACCCTTTGGCTGCCTCCGCATAGTTTGGGATAAAACGACATAAGAAATTCTCTTTCCCTTGAAGAATCTTGACCCTCTCAATGTTGAGGCTATTGTTAATCTCCCCTCCTCATCCTCATTGCATCCTTAGAGACAATAAATCCTAAAAGTCGACCAGAGTTGAAGCAAAAGATGCACTTGTGAGGATTAAGCCTGATGTTGTAATGTCTGCAGCGGAGAAAAATTTGGCAGAGATGTTCCGGATGGTATCCACGTAGATCTGAATGAGTCAGAAGGTCATGTAGGTACGGCTAAACAACATTACGTATGTCGTGAAAGGCATAAGACATGGCATGCTAGAAGGTATCCCCTGTGTTTTTTAAGTCGAAAGGGAGCTTCTTATAGGCGAATGTTCCCCACGGATAGATGAAAGTGGTCTTATGTTGATCGGATGGAGGGATATTGATTTGATTATAACCTGAAAAGCCGTCCATAAGGGAAAATATCTCACTCCCCGCATAATCATCAATAATCTGATCGATAAAAGGGGTGGGATAGTTGTCCTTAGGGCAAGCCCAATTGATATCTTGATAGTCAACACAGACTCGAATTGTGCCCTACTTCTTATCCATAGGGACAATATTAGAAACCCACTCTATCAAAGGGATCAGATATATGAAACCCGCCTTAAGAAGTTTATCAACTTCAGCTTTTATAGTAGTGGCTTTCCGAGGACGCACTAGACACAGATGCTGGCACACAGGCTTCGCACCGGGATAGGTGGGAAGTTCATGCACGATCATACCACGATCAATTCCAGGCATCTCTTCATAAGACTACACAAAAACATCATGGAATTCGTGGAAGAGACTAGTGTAAACTTGAATCTCATTGGGAGAACAAGTGACTCCCACATGGATGTTCTGGACAACCCTCGGTATAACGGAGATGTTGCTAGGCATCGTTTGGGTAATATTACTCATATTTCCTTCCGAGAAAACTTCATGTGTCAATATGGACGTTTGGAGCGGTAGAGAGGCAACCTGAGATGAAAAACGCTCAAGACAATTAGACATTGGGCCTAGGCTAGGCATAAACGAGGAAAGATGATGCCCATCGTTCCACGGTAGATCTTCGAGATACATACCCTCCACGATAGCTTTGTGAGACAGAAAAAATTCTCTCAAAGGATCAGGAGAATCTGCATCACTGAGCTAAGGGGATTGAGAATAAACATCAAGAGCCATGCACAAAGGAGCATTATTAGTAAGAGGAGGATCCGATGCGGCAATGATCTCACAATAATTGATTTAAAATAGGGTTAGAGGCATCGATTCTCCAAAAGAGGCAACCTGTTCAGGAGAAGGGATGATCCATGGGTCATCTGACCTAGAGATCATATTGACTTGAATGGTGTTCATTGGTGGAATGGGGAAAATACCCATGAGAATAGGTTCCTTGAAAAGACTTGGTCCTATACTGTCGGGGGGATTAGGAATTTGATCCATGTACGGCACATTGTTCTCAGAGGATGAGGTAGAGAAAGACAAGTAATCGACAGTAATAATATTTCCCTAATGTGGAAACTTCAAAAGTTGAAAGAGGGTGGATGGAATTCACAACATGGCGTGGGTCCAACTGCGACTAAGTAGATGATTGTAGTTGAGTTTGGCATCAAAAAATTCCACTTCAAAATTGACTGTCTTTCCTTGCAATGTAATCAGTAGACTCGTGAGAACACCCAACGGCTTTTATTCCCTTCCATTGAATGCCTCAAGGGCATTGGGAGATGAAGTGAGGGCTGGAGAGTCGATGGCCTTCCAGCAAGAAGATGACATAATGCAGATAGATGCACCTTTGTCCACAACGTCTCTGTGAATATTTAGGTCGTTAATGTTGACTTTTATAACAAGCGCAACCTGGTGCGGAAGTCAAAGGATGAAATTATCTATATTGAATGTGAGAAGGCTAGAATCGGTAGGATCAATTCCACCGATTGCAGATAAAAAAGCTTTCCGTTGAGACGAACAACTCTGAAGTACTTCTAGCGTGGAAATTGCAAAAGGTGCATGTGCCAGATCCTCAACAATGCTATAATGATGAGTAGCACGGTCATTAGGATTATAGGAAGACTTTTGGAAAACACCTTTGGAAGGTGGTCGTACAATGGGTTCAACACTGGGCCTTTCAATCTCAATAGGACCAGAGGCAGGCGGGGGAGGAGGGCCATCAACGACTTCCTTCCCTAATGCCTGGCGTGATCCGACATAATCCTTCGACCGAGTGGCAATAGAAACAGGTGCAGCACCATTCATCATGAAAATATGAGACCCAAACGGTGTAGATGGCAAAGGTTTCTTGACCATCTGGGTTTGCTGAGATGGAAAAGGTTCCTTAAGAACTGCTGGAGTTCCCTTAGAGCCCTTAATAAGTTGAATAAACTTGGATCATCTAGGGAAATATTTAGTGTAGTGGTCTTCATCACAAATCAGGAAAGGGTACTTCGGTTTTCACTGTGAACCATCATCAGGACGTGGTTTGGACGATTCTGGTTTTGGGGCATCGGATTTGGTTCTCCCCAGCAGAGTCGCCAATTGGTTTTCCAGGTAAATCCCCTCTGTGGACAGAGGCAATCCCTCTAGCCCTAGGGTGGGTCTAGAAACTACGGGATCATACTAACATCTACCTTCCTATATTGTAAATGAAATTCAGAGTGAGGAAGATGACCTACCTCATTTTGATGCTACGTTGTCATCTCCCATCGATGCTTCTTGATCCATCACTCTTCTCAAGCTCGATACATGCAGCTACCAACATTCGATTATCTGTACATATATTCAAGACACCACGAGAATTGTAAAACCAAGACAAACATAAAACAATTACAACCTATATAACTAATCAAGGAATTCTAGAAATCTCATTATAATTGTAAACAAGAGTGGAAGATAAACATCAGGTGCATTTTATTATGATAAAGACAAGGGGAGTTTACAACCAAGCCTTGATGTTGAGGCTCTCCTTCGACAGGTATGTATCCAAGCACATTTTCCACACCCTCATGAAAAAATGTCTAAGATCTCACTATGTTCTCAACGCACACAAACAATCACACTCTGCACTATTCTCCCGAAGCTATGATCGCTTCCTCTCTTTGCTAAATTTTTCAGCTATCTATCACCAAATTGTTATGGAGGAAAATCCCCTCTGTGGATAGAGGCAATCCCACTAGCCCTAGAATGCATCTAGCAATAATCGAAACACACAAAGCTATTTATTCCTAGTTACAAAAAATAGAATCACGATAGATCGCTTACCGTGGTTCCTTCGCTGCTGTTGTCAAAGAAGAAGTGGCACTCCCGTTCCTAGCTAGACAGGTCACGATCTGTGAGCTTGCTACATCTAGATACTTGTATACATGTAAAGAAGAGAGAAAAAATGCAATGCAATATTTCACACTTTATAACTATCGATTAGTGAGAGAGGAATGAATGAAATTGCATTATATAATGGAAAAACACAATCATGGAACCAATAACAACGTCATGTATATTAAGATACGAGAGAATTATTAAAATCGGTGCTTTGACGTCATGAACTTCCTTCAAAAGGGTTCCAGCGGGACGTGTCTCACAAAGCTCGTCAGGGATTTGACAGAACTCTCTCTCTCACATGGTTCTCCTTAGCTCTGCTCTTGATTGTCACTCATCTATAATTTCCTTCCAAAAAGTTCAGCTGGCTAGCAAATGGAGAGATCAAGCTTTTATAGAGGGAGAAGGAGAGGTTATGCTCCCCATAATCATGGGGGAGAGTCCTAGTTCTTAGGAAGGTCCATGAGAGGTGGAAAACCACTTCCTAAACAAGGAGATTCGGAGGCAAACAACCCAACCCCTTTTTGATGATCCGTTCTAAAGTTGTTAGAATCAAACTTCCGCCTTCTATTGTTAAAAAACATTCCTTAATAGGATTGGCGCGGGCACAACATAGGGACAGAGCACCAGCTGGCACGCCCACTATTGTGCATTTTCCCCATTGGCACGAGGGATGAATTAGCTACTTGCGCTAATGCCAAAACATGTGTTTTTAGGGTTTTTCGGAGGAAATGTTCTTGAGGAGAACTCTTGCCCTTATGCAGAAGGATGCCATCAAGGTGTTTTCACAACATTTTACTGTTCACAGGTCACATGAATAGTCCTCCATTATATGAGATGAGGGATTGCAGGGACGATGAAAAAATGTTGTGTAACACATACTAAGGCCTCCTTCAATATATTTTCCTAGCTAGGCATCTTAAGAACGCTCTAGAACTTACGAATTTTTTCTACATAGACCTTAGGAAATATTATTTTTCTGTTTAATTTTCTTTTATATTTTAAACCTCATCTCGGGTCCGAATCCCCTTCTCTTGGGTTATTTTCCTACAAAAAATTTTGTGGTCAAAGTCACATAAACCCATTTCACTAGGCTTGTGGAGTACCTCCCAAGCTAGACAATTTAACAACATAGTCTAGTTGTAGTAATTGTAACTTGGTCAAGCTCCTATAGTCAAGCGAGGACTTGGTTGGGTTCACAAGTTGAAAATTAAGTAAGGGTAGTAGTGAAGGCATGATAACTAGAAAGGGTTAGGGAATACCAAGGAATGAAAAATCATGCTAACACATGCTAGACAATGTCAATGCACGTTGAGGAGTGTTAAGGAGTGTCAAGGTATCACAAGGGAGAACTAGATCAAAATGCATGGAAATGAACAAATAAGAGTGTGTTCCAAGGATGAAGTGTGTTAGAAAAAGTTCATAATAGGATTTGTAATAGGCTAGCCTATGATTGTGATAAGGGGATGGACAAAGAAATTTTAAAAAACAGGGAGACTTTGCATTGGGAACAACACTATTTTTCCTTTATCTATTATTTGTATATGACATGTGGCACACTTTGGCTGAATGCTCTTGCTTTAAACTATTTTATAAAATTCTATATTGTACACTGTTATGTATAAATTTTGGGGAACTCGACTTGTGCCTACCTATATCTTGTGTGTCTTATGTATCTTGTGGTTCTTGCAAACTCTTAGTTAATGCTCTAATGTTTATACGAACTAGACATACATGTGAAATATTTCTTATGTAAGCTATATTTCTTAGTTTTTTTATGGCCATGGATAGATGTGATCCTTGCCTTGGTAAGTTCTTAAGTGGGAAAATTTCAGCTTGGAAATGATTGGCCTAAGATGAGGTATAGGAATTTCTTAGGTGAACAAGACACAATCTACTTGTAGTAGGTGCAATTGATCAAGTTGTTACAGCTGAAGCAAACTAATGTCACATGAACTGTAGTAGCTACTGACTTGATTGGGTTCCGAAGTCATGAAAAAATGTAAGGATATTTGTGAGGGCATGAGTGAAAAGGCATATGAGGGAATGCTAACATGTGCCAGATAGTTCGAAGGCATGTAAAATATGCTAAGATATGTCAAGTGCTAAGGCATGTGAATATTTCCAATGGTGTGACAATACATGCCAGGGACTATCAAGGAAAAAAAAGGAGAAACAAGTTGAAGTACAAGGAAATGAACACATCGTAGGGTTAATAAGTCATCAATATACATTTTCCAAGAGGGGCATGCTATGCACACCAACACTAGCTAGAAATGAGTGTCAAGTGTCAAGTGTTAGTGAATTCTAAGTGCCAAATCATCCTCTGTTACTTCTCTTCTACTTTCGAATAATTGATCTCAAATAACTTTAATATTAAACGATTCCAAAGTATACTGAGGCATATTAATGAATTATATACATGCTAATGATCATGGCCTCTTCAGGACTACATGTCTCTTTGTCCCCTTGATCAAATGAGCTCCTTCTCACTTTATTTTATTTCATTCATCCTAAGGACTCAAATATTTTTTTCGTAGACCTCTTAGGAACCCTCTAGAAGTTACGGGTTTTATCCACTTAGACCTTACAAAATATTAATTTTCCCTTTTAATTTTCTTTTAGATTTTAAACCCCGTCTTGGGTCAAAAATCCCTTTTCTTTGCTTATATTCCCACAAAGCCTTTTGTCACAAAACTCACATAAAGCCATCTCACTAGGCTTGTGGAGTACCTCCTAAGATACACAATTCAACAATATAGTCTAGTTGTAGTAACTATAACTTGGTCAAGCTCTTGTAGTCAATTGAGGGCTTGGTTGGGTTCCCAGATTGAAAATTAAGTAAGGGTAGTTGTGAGGGCATGATAGCTAGGGAGGGTCAGGGCATGTAAAGGAATGAAAAGGCATGATAATACATGCAGGACAATGTCAATCCATGCTGAACTAGAGTGTTAGGGAGTGTTGGGGCATATTAATGGATAACTAGGTCAAAATGCATGGAAAGTAACAAATAAGAGTGTGTTCAAGGGATTTTTAGCGAATTCAAATGTGCTAAGTACGAAGTGTGTTAGGAGAAATTTAGAATAAGATTTAGAGGAGGAAAACCTATGGTTGTTGTAAGGGGCTCGACATAATAATTTTAGACAAAGGGAGATCACTTTGTGCTAGGCACAACATTGTTTTTCCTTTAGTTATTTTTTTTATATGAGATGTGGCACACTTTGGCTACATGCTCATGTTTTAAACTATTATATATAATTACATATTGTACATTGTTGCAAACTCCCAGTTAATGTTCTATTGTTTATATGAACTGAACATACATGTGAAATATTTCTTGTGTAAGCTATGTTTCTTAGTTGTTTCATGAACATGGCTAGATCATGCAATCCTTGTCTTGGTAAATAGTTAAGTGGGACAAGTTGAGATTGAAAATTAGTGGCATAAGATTAGTTATCGAAATTTATTAGGTGAAAAAGGAATAATCTCCTTGTAGTATGTGCAATTGGTCAAGTTGTTGCCATTTAAGCAAGCCAATGTTCTCACATGAACTACAATAGCCAAGGACTTGATTGGGTTCCCAAGTCATGAAAAAATGTAAAGGCTAGATGTGAGGACATGAGTGTCGAGGCATGCTAGGGAATGCTAAGATGAGCTAGATAGTGTGAAGGCATGTCAAACATGATAAGATGTGCCAAGTGATAAGGCATGAAAATATGTGTAAGGGTGTGTCAATGCGTGCGAGGGGCTATCAATGCAATAAAGGGGAGAAACAAGTTAAAATACAAGGAAATGAAGACATAAGAGTGTTAATTAGTCACAAATTTACCTTTTCTAAGAGGGGCATGCTAGGCACAACAACAGTAGTCGCCAATAGGTGCCAAGTGAAAATTTTTAGTGCATTCTAAGTGCCAATCTTCCTTTGTTGCTTCTCATCTACTTTTCAAAAATTGATCTCAAATAAATTTAATATTAAACCATGCCAAATCATACCAAGGCATCTCAACATGTTCCATACATGTTAAGACTTTCCAAGCACCAACATGTGCCAAGCGCCAATATGTTTCAAGGACTCTTATGCATGTTATGAAGTGGAATGGCATGTTGAACAGTTCTAATGTATGCTAGAGAGTGCTAATGCATGTTTATGAGTGTTAAGGAGTAATAGGACAAAACATTAAGGGAGCACTAGGTCAAAATTCATGGAATTTAATGAATATGAGGAACGTGTGCCATGTACTGGTGTTAATTAGTGATAGTTGTCATGACAAGGAGCTAGTGACAAGGTATGCTAAGAATTAGTAAGACATGCTAGGGAATATCAAGGAATGTAAAGAAGTGCCAAAGTGTGCTAGGGATTTTCAGGGTGTGCTAATTATATGTTCCAAATAGTGCCAACATATGCCAATACATGCCAGGTGCCAGGGTATGTCAATATGTGTCAAAAAGTGTCAAGGAAACAAAAGGAAGAACCAAGCTAAAATGTAAGGAAATGAACACATAATAGGGTTAATAATTCAGGAGTTTATATTTTTAAAAGGGGGCATGTTAGTCACGCTAATAAAAGGTCCCAATACATGCCAAGTGGCATTGTGTGCCAAGTGATAATGTATGTCTATGCATTCAACCAATTTCTCCAAGGGCATGCTAGGGAGTACATGCATCCCAACACATGCTAGGGGAGTTCCATGTTGTGCTAGCGCATGCCACCATGTGCTTGGACGTCAATTTCATGACAAGATGTTCTAGGTACAAATATGTTCCAAGACATGCAAGGTGCTAAGAAATGTTAGTGTGTGACAAAGCATTAATTTAAGGTATGCTTGGATTGTTGAGGAGTGTTAGGTCTTTCTCATTAATAGAATTGTCAGAGCTTGATTATGTATTAAATAATATATTTCCTACACACAATAGTGGAACTTTATCTAAAGGGAATTTGATAGATAATAAAATTAATATATATCAATCATGTGTTGACTCATAGGAAAACTCTATTTGACTAGTGATTACTTGAGGGAAATGATACACGCAAATTACTTCTTAAAAAATTGACTAATTCTAACCACTATGGCCTTGGAAATATAAAAAAAAATACTCCACAATAATGGCCTTAAATCATTATATTTTGAAAAAAAATATATTAAGAGGCATATAGCTTCATCAAAAACTCATTGGAATGATCAATGGTGACAAAAAAATTTTAACCATCACCAAAAGTAACAAAAAGAGCATTGGTGAGGGTCATTAAAAGTTTGTCACTAGAAGTGTCACCAAAGAGAGAATTAGTGATGCACCTTTAACGACCCTCACCAAAAGTGTCATTGAAAATGGCTTTGGTGACAAACCTTAAAGGACCATCACTATATACACTTACAGTGACATTTTTTTAAGGACCATCACCATATGTGAAATTGGTGATGGACCTTAAAGGTCCATCACAAGCATGAACCTCACCAATGTCCTTTTTTCTTGTAGTGGGGGTAGAGTGGTATAAAGCCACCAAATTCCAATTGCAGAATTGTGATGAGTTCGTGAAGCCTTAACACATAGGAGTGGACATGATCTCGGTGATACCAAGAAGCTGTCTTAAACAAAATTACTCCTAACTCTTACTTGTTATTCAGAATTATTTCACACCTGAAGGGAGGTTTCACGTGATATATCAGTATTACTTCATACTTTTGCTCCATTTCATTGATAAGTAGCTTTTGGACCTTCCATTTTTCTTATTCATAAGCTTAGGCACAATGTCATATAAAGTAAAATCCATCCATGAGAACAGTGAAACCTATATCTTCCATCATGGATTAATTAAGTAGCTCGTTTTGGAAGAGTTGAAAAAGTTAAATAGATACTGGGCTACATTCCTATTTTTAAGTCTTTATGAAGTGCATGTTTTGACTCCAAAGAAAACACCCAAATCAAAGTCCAGCCTTTCTAGAAATAATTATGAGTCCATAGCTAAAGCATAAGGTGGATAGGAAGGAGAAATGCAACCAATTGTAGAGCTCATTGAGGTTTAAATGGAGCATTAGAAGAGGACAAAGATACCTCAGCCCACACCTACAAGCAGCAAGCCTAAACCTAGCAAAAATATTCATGGGAGAATCACTAGGGGCTAGATAGTGGGAAAATGCAACCTTGAATATATTTTACAAGCCATAGATATATAAGAAGATCTCGTGGTTAAATTTGTGGAGGTCAAAGGAGGGAAGAACATGAAGAAAGGCCTCACTGCCAAGAAACTTGATTTCTCAAATGAAGATGCAGGTTCTATTTTTAAACCAAGAAAACCTCTCACTAGACTATAGCTTGCCAAATATATGAAGGTTGATAAGAAGATTGAAGAAATAGAAAAGGGAAAATAACCTACAGTAGAAGATATCATCGAACTATCCCGAACAAAAGAAGAAATTATCAAGCAGAGGAAAGGCAAGGAGAAAGTCACTGAAAAATATGAAGTGGAGCTCCTAAGGGAACAATTGAGGGAAGCTAGGGAAGAGGTCATTGAAACAAATATGCAGTTGGAAGAAGCTTATAGAGAAAGGAAAATAGTAGAGGAGTTCAAGGAGAAAGTGAATGAGAAGATTACCTATTATGATGAAGCCCTAAAAAATGCTAAAAAACTGTGGAAGAGAACCATCCATTTATACAGAGTGATGAAGAACACAAGAAAAAGGAACATCTGGTTGCAGGAGTAGAGGAATAAGCTCAAAGTACAAGTGATGTAGCTGGAAGTGCGGATGGAAATTGTACAAATAGAACTCCAGAAAAAATGCTTGAAGATGGCAGTGGTCAATGAACCTATTGAAGTTGAATCCACTACTTCTTAAAGGGGGTAAAATAATTTTTAAACTTTTTTTGCTAATTATAGCTCATCATGTACATATCCATGAGAAATTTTGAAGAGGGAATTGGTAAATTTACAAGCCTGATGTATATCAGGAAAGTTCATAGAATAACCCAAGCTTGAAGCGAAGTAAACACGATGAACTCGCTGAAGATGTTTTTTGGTAATATATGTCAGGTTTTTTCGGAAAGAAGGTAGGTCAAGGAATGTGTTTAACTTTTTAGACCCATCAGACATCCTCCAATCAGTAAAGAGGGAAATCAATTTGCAGAGATATACAAAGTTGAAAATGCTGTGAACTCTTGCTACGGACTTGCCTAGAAGTCCTCTATTTTTGTGGCGAAGAGGAATTTTGAACTTTTCCGAAACTTAATGGTTTTTTGGGAATATGTGAGATACCTGGAAGGGTTGGAAATCATTAGTATATTTTTTTTGAAGTCACACTCATTGAAAAATTTGATCAAGCTTCCAGCTCATCATTGAAACCACATCAGCATATATGACATCACCTCCTCAAATTTCGGAAAACAGGCCTCCTATCTTGGTGGGGGTGTATTTTTTGTTGATTCATGGTCATTTCCACCTCAAGCACATGATTTTTTTGATGTATATCAGCATACATGGAGCCTTTAATTTTTTTTAATGTAATAAAGTGTATTAGAGTCCTATTACATTTCAAATTCCTAAAAATGGAAGATGTGTATTTTCTCTCCTTGTAATCTACTTTTGGTTAGTCAAGGTGTCATTAAAAGTATTTGAAGATCTGGACTTACTGGCAGAATCATTTTAAAGGTTCCTAAAGTTATAAATAGGAAAATAATAGATGGAGAGAGGGTTGGTGGATGTTATATTGTAGACTACTATTGTAAATATTTTTATCAGTGATATACAGTGGCAACATACTTATTTTTACCTAAGATTCATTGGTATTCTTGTGGGTGTTTGTATTTTATGATCTATGATTATATCTTCAGTATCCTAGTTGTTTGATTACTTGGAATTCATGGTCACCATGCTCTAACTTCCTTCATGCATCTAGTATGTTGTAAATGTTATGTTTCATATGAATACATGTGACTCAACTTCCATGAGAGAATTTTAATGTCATTGAGTTTTTATACTAACTCCATATGCCCAATGGTAGTTATTTGTTAATATTTCACCTTCAGAACAAATACACTTAAAACCAATTTCAAAGTTAGCCATTTGTTTGTCTTTATTTACTTAACATCATCTTTATCCTTGAGAGAGCCCTCTTAGGTTAGAAATGCTAAGTTCCAGCTAAAAGTAGGTTTGAAATAGTTACTCTAGGTTGATTGCTGAAGCAACCCATCAGTATCATTTTAGTGATCACATTTTGGTGCATCCGTCAGGAGACTAAAGATACATTTTCCTGAAATTTTGTGCTCAAATAGAAATACTGAACCCTTAAAGGTAGTAGGAGATTCGAAGCATTCGAGGCTGAATTCTACCTTGGTTACTCCACAAAAATTTTCATGCTTAAAGGTGGCTTCAAAAAAATATACATACAAGGGGAAAACCATATCCTAACCCACCTACAATTGTGGATAATCCATAAATAATTCTTAGAGGTATTTCAAGTTCATCAAAATCATATATTCCATCTCATTCAAGAGTTTTATCTTTCTCCTATGAGGTTGCTTGAAGTATTCAAGATAAAAAATTTGATGAAAATATATAAGAAGTACTTTTTAGGTCTAAAATTGAAAATTAATTGACTCATATAATATTAGACCTACAAAGACTATGAACTGATACATCTTCCATGGTGTGAAAAGAAGAAAAGGAAGACTTTAGGAAAACTGTCACATCATAATTGGAATTGGAAAAAGATTCTTTTGAAAGGTTAAGATAATTAGATCCTTTTGATTTCTTGTTGAGGATAAGATCTGGTGTCCCTTTACCTGAATTGAGTTCTGTTGTTTCTAAATTCTAGATTCCCATCACAGAAAATCCTAGTATCTCGTCTTCCTTCATTATTTTTTCCCAAGGTCAGAATTTGAGTTTATCCACTACTTTTCCAAGCAGCACAGTCCCTGTCATTATGCCTATATTTCCTCCTCCTACAGGGCCAACAAGACATGCTCCTCTTGTCCTTCCTATTGTACTTCATGACCTTCTAGATGGATATTCTACTAGGATTAAAACCTTTGGCAGTGAAGAAGAAATAACTACTGAAAAACATGTTGATGAATTTAATGACTTTATTGACAGAGAGGAGGTAGATTATGATGATGTAAAAATGAGGTTTTTTTCTCAAAGTTTCACAGGTGAGGTAAGAAAATGGTTTAAAGCTTTACCCCTAGCTAGTTTACAAAATTAGGATCAATTGGAAGATAGTTTTTTCATGAAGTGGGGGAGTCAAGTGAACCCTGTTCAAGCCTTAAATGAGTATAACAATTTAAAAAGAGACATATATGAATTAATTTAAGATTTATCTAAGAGTTTTAGCAAGGTTTACAATTCCATACCTTCTCATATCAAACCTCCCCCAAGAGCTGATCAATTACACTATGTTGAAGCTTTTGAGTATGATTTTTCCATTTTATTAAGAGAGAGAATATGCTTCCGTGGCTAATATGCAGAATGATGCAGTTAAGGTTTAGGTGAACATGGCAGTAGCCAAGAGGTCTAATATGGAAAAATCTAAATTTACAGAAGAAGAGAAGCCTTTTGCATCTTCAGATGTGAAGTTTGATACAATGATGAAGACCATGGAGAGGCTTATGGATAGGCTTGCTCTTAGTGAAAATCCTTTACCTGCTACACAGAAAGAAACACATATCACAAATAGTAAATTTAGGGCGCCTCAAATTCAAAAAATATCAAGAGATAGTAGAAATCATCTTGATCAACATGTTATACCTCCTTTTCAAAAAAAATTACTAGATGAAGAGGAAACACAACATGAATTCCAAGAATATATAGTTCATTTTTTAGATGAAGATTTGTCAAGAATGTTTATAAATGAAGTAGAACATGATAAATCTAGTCATGATGGGAAAAGATGAGGGACAATCTGATTACTTGAAAGGTTATCAACATGCTTTGTTTGAGATTAAAAAAAAATATAATTTTAGGAATCGAAATTTTCCCATTACAGCCAATAAAGTTGAGCCAAAGAAAGACACACCACCTACTCATGGAAAATAAATTGAAAAGACTCCATCTAATTTCAATTTAGAAAATGATATTTAAAAAATCAAAATTCCAGTTCCCTTTGGTGAGATATTTAAGTTCACTGAGTATAGGAGCTAAATTTTCAAGATGCTTAACACTCAACCCGGGCCTTCAGACATCTTAAATCTACAAGAAGACCATCCTACCATTTTCTTGGGACCAAGGGTAGAAGATGAATAGAATGAATAAGTTATGCCTTTTTATGTGAGTCTAAACATTCATGACATGAATTTACATAACACCATGCTAGTCTCAGGTGCTTCCCACAATTTAATGCCCAAGGTGATCATGGAAAGAATGGGTTTAGACATTAATAGACCTTATAAAAACTTGTTTTCTTTTGATTCCAAGAGATTTTAGTGCATTGTTGTCATTAAATATGTGGTTTTAGGCCTAACTCAAGTTCCTACTAACACAATGGTAATGGATAGAGTTGTAGCTAACATTCCTCCAAATTTTGGTATGCTTTTATCTAGATCTTGGGCAGCCAAAATAAAAAGAACTATGTAGATGTACATGCCTTATGCCAACATTCCAGTATTTTGAAAATAAAAGAGTTTTTAAAAAGAAAGTAGGATGGCTTATATGGTAAGTAGCAAGGGTAAACCACAAAATTTTCCTATTTATTCACTAGATAATGAATTGGGATATTCAATTTTTTTTAACGAACTTGTTGATGAGGCAGAAAATGAGAAAGAGATAGGAAATCAGCAAGTAGAAAATTAGAAAAGTTTAGAGGAAAATGAAGAAGGTTGGTAGCATTTACATTTTTATGGTGCTGCTAGAAGAGAAGTGGCTAGTGCAAGATTGTGGACTACCACTCCTAATGATGAAAGTAATTTTTTCTATGACAAATTAAACTTTGATTGTACAAACAATATGACCGAATAAGAGTCTTTGTTTTTGGGTCTAGAAACTTTGAATATTTTAGGTGCCAAGAAAATATAAATTATTGCTGATTCTGAATTGGTAATCAAAAAAATAGAAGGATCTTATTAGACCAAATATGTCAAGATGGGGGCTTATAGAAATTTAATCCTTGAAATGCTGGAAAATTTCAAAGAATGTACTTTCACTGTCAAAACTAGAGACTAGAATTTAGTGGCTGATTCTTTGGCTATCTCTCATAGTTTGTTTATCATTCCTACTCATTCTAGTAAGATATATCATGTTGAGTTTAGGCATGGACCAGTTATCCCTGATAATGTTATCCATTGGGAAGTATTTGATAGTGATCAACAGGTCTAAAATTTCCTTGAGTTGAAAGAAGAATTTGAAAAATTTAAGTAGATCAATAGAATATGTTTTTTGAAACTAAATTTAATCCTAAGGTACTTCAGCTAAAAAATAATTGCATTCCCAGAGGCTTAATACCCCTTGAGAAGTTTTTTGATTAGGATGATGTTTTCAAATCCCAAAATATGATGGTTGATGATGAAGAGGTGGAAAGTTGCAACATTGGTGTTAGTATGAATCCTTTGTCGAAGTGTACGAAAAAAGACCACTTTAGCTATGCATAACTAATAGCCCTAACATCAAAAGTGGCTGCCAATATCTTCAGATCTGCAGTTAGTTGATCAAGACAAGAGCTACAAAACACTAGATCTATGCATAGAAAGACATTAAGCAGTAAAAACAAGGGTTTGCTCCATATATCCAATAGACAAGACAAGAACAATTTTTGAAAGAATTTTTGTATTAAGGGCACCTGGGAGGAAAACAAGAAGCCATATCCAATTCTCCTCAATGGGATGGGTTCTTGTAAGTCCTCAGCACTTCAAATCTAGAATCTCTCTCTCTTGTTGGTGTAGAAAACCCAGACAAAGATAAAACTCAAAGGGAGCTCACACAGCAAATAATGTAGAAAAATGTGACCAAGTGTATAGATCCAGAGTGATCTAATAGGCAACAAAAGGTGAAGAATGGTAGGAAAAACCCTCCTATTTATAACAAAATATTGGGTCATTATAGATCTTGGTGCATGATTAAAATAATGTTAACCAAATCTAGATCCACCTTTTATGGAATATTTTATTATATTTGTTGGAGGGAAAAAGTATTTGACTTGGTTCAAATCCCTTTATTTGTTAATAATAAATAAATAAATAAATGATTTATTTATCTTTTTAAGGAAGTGGTTGAAGGATAATTAAATAAATAATGATTTGTTTAATTATTTGTGGGTGATTCGGTCATATTTAACAAGGAATATTATCTAAATAAGATTTAAATAATTATTCCTAGAAAATAATAAGATAAATAAAGGTTTATCTAATTAATTTCTTTTTTTTGGGTTAAAAATGACTAGGAATAATAATTAAATTATGGTTTAATTAATTATTCCATGAGGAAAATCAAACAAAATAGGGTTGTTTAATATTTCCTTTTGGGGTTTCCTGTTTAGACCATAAACAACCTAATAAATGTGGTTTATTAAGTTATTTTACATAGTGAAGGCAATTTTACTTAGGGTAAAATTGGTCTTACATGGTGTACTTGGGTCCAACTAATGATAATAGGTTAGATGACCAAAAAATGGTGTAACAGATTGCCCCCCAGCGTGCGAGTGTTAGGAGCAAATCGTATGACTGAAGTACGTTGTAATAACTCAATCACCAGACATCAAGAGGGAAGTTAGAGAGAGAAATGTAAGGTAGACTAGTGTGCTGAAGAACTAGACCCCGAGGAGACGAGACTCCCAGGTGCAACAAGTCTCTTTTTATGAGAGGGTACCTATGCTAAAGGTGGCGGGGGAGGCATACCTATGCATGCCGAGACAAAGTACAAAAGAATAGTGGGTCCAGTAAACAAGGGACCGAACCATAAAGTACAACCGGCATAGACATGAGCCAGATAAGAATACAATGAGGAATCCCACATACATGTTGTGCCTGGGATAACAGCCAGGACTTATAAAATAATATCTGAGTACATGAGATACAAATACAACCCCAAATGCCCCCTATAATTAGGGAAGGGCTCACAAAATTTGACTGATACATGAAAATCAAGGAGGCGCTGCAAGTGGCTGAGGCTGACATCATCAAATATATGGAGCTGCATCAAAGGCTGAAAGGAAGAGGTCATCCGGGCATGTGGGGGGCTACCTGCAGGGCCACCCCCTCATGAGGACTGAAACATCTCTCACACACCCGGAAATCACCAAGAGCTGCTGCTGCATCACTTAACCATCAAGTATACAGATCTCGATCATGCTGAAAGGGGCTGGAGTGGAGAAACAATCAAGTCAAAGGGAAATGAGAGATCCCTTTTCTTGATTCGAGGCACCGAACAAGAGTGGAAGTTGGAACCAAGGTACACCGCCCTCTAGACCTATCTTCTGGAATGAAGGAGCTGATGTCGACAGAAGGAGGTCCACCAGAGGTGAGGCAATGAGAGATCCTCAACTAAGGCACGAGAGAAAATAGTAGAGTGATGAACAGACTAATACCAATGAAGATGGTGGAATGGAGGGGACTGAGTAGGGAATGGATGACTTCCCTTGCTAGAGCATAAAGGGAATGAATGACATGGCAGCGACTGACACAATATCATCATGGATAAGGGATAGTGGGAGGCCATAATGTGCGGCATAAGAGAGAAACCAAGCAATGAGAGATGGAGGACTATAGCGGGGTACAAAGGGACTTGGGATAGACTCCATGAATGCAATGATGACTCCCCTTGGATGCTTTAAACAAGGGTGACTCGATGGTGCTGCCACACAGTAAAGGCCCAATGGGGGACCATGAAAAAATGAGTACAAGATTGTAACTCATGACGAAAATCGACACGAACAAAGACAAGTAAGGAGGCAAAATGGTGCCCCAAGTACAAGTGTCGTAAGTGAAGAAATGAGATTTTAAGGAGAGGTCAAGCGACCCTTCTTGGACAAAATGTGTCCTGGTGAAGTATCAAATCACAAAAAACTAACAGATACTCATTTAAGGGCTCGGTGAGAGATTTCCAATGGTGCAGACGGTTTGTCAAATGGGGCTACGGTATGGTCGCAGCAGGTGAAAGAAGAAACAAGTGTTCTCTTTTAATAAGGCAGTTTTCCCTCCAAATTTACTCATTTGCTAGTGTTGTTGTGGTGAATGTAGAGAGGAGAGAAGGCCCTAAATCTTGCGGTGAGCGTAGTGAACAAACCGACCATTGGAATCAAGATCCGTCAGTGGCAGGTAAGAGGCCTAACCTTACTCTTTCAATTTGATGGATTGAAAGTTTAGTTTAGGGCCCAAAATCTCAGTAACAAACCCTACTTCATCTCTACGACTGGGTCACACTTTTTGGGCCAAAAAGTGCGACCTGGGAAGCAAGTTTCAGGGCAAAAACTGCGACCTGTCCTAGAATTGGGCCGAAAAGTGCGACCTGGAAGATGAGGGGGTTTTAGTGCTGTTTTATGGCTCAGAGTTGGGTTTTTGTGTTTGGTTATGGTATTCCCTATCTGTATGCTGACAAAGATGATGTTTTTGTGCAGATATGGCAGATATACGAGTTAACTGGAGAGAGAGAGACTTGGGTACATTACGGGCAGAGATCGAGGCAGATCAAGGTGTCCGTCGTGTGTTGGCCAGGTTTGGGGTTCTAAAGTTTTTGGAGAACCCTTTGATGAGAGCGGGAGAGCCTTTGTTGGCCTGGATTATCAGTTACTGGGATCCAGAGCATGAGGTCATTGTAGTGTAGGGGCACAGGATCGAACTGACAGTCCAGGATGTGTATTTCTTGACGGGTCTCCCGCCACTGCGGATGGTGGGAAACACGTAGCCAGTATTACCGCAGGGGCGGCATATCATGGAGTTTGTGGAGCGAAATTTTCGACCAGGTCTCCAAGTCAAGGGGACTCGGATACCGATCGGGGATCTAGAGAGATTAAAGACCCGTGCAGTGGTCGCAGCAGTGCTACATATCCTGGGCAACCAGGCGCTCCATCACATCACTAAGGGTCGATGATGATTGTGGAGAGTGTGTTGAGTGGGACCTACTATGGGTGGGCCCAAATGATGCTGGTGTCGCTAAAATGACAGTTGTCACTCTGCAAGCGGCAAGTGAACCATGATTTCTCGTATGGGACTTTATTGTGCGCCTTCTTCTTTGAGAAGATCCCAACCTTACAACCTCGTATACAACTCCCAAATGGGGGCCCGAGAGAGCCCAGGATGCGCCGATGGGGGCAGCTACTGTGCAGAGGAGGAGGAGGGCAGTCGGATGAGTGTTTCGACCTGAGTTCTTTTCCCAGTAGGATCAGATTCCATTATACATTGACGACTATCCCTATAGTGGGATGAGTTATTGTGGAGATCCGGACCTACCACTTTCGCCTGGTCGAGTATGGGGGCCCGATGGTAAGTGATAGATTACTATTCTTGTATGGGAATGTTAAATTTATTTAATAGTAGATATGGTACTGATTCATGTACTTTTGGTGTGCAGATATAGCTCCGGTAAAACCGGCCGGATATATGGGACGCCCGACAGCCTCTGGAGCTACAGGGTCGAGTGGGTCAAGAGCATCGCGCAATGAGGATGCAGCCGCCCTTTTGGAGGACATCTGCCATAGATGCGAGAGGTTGCTGACTGGAGTTTCAGAGCGCAGGTGGAAAGACTTAGACGACCAGTACTTGGAGGCATGCATTGGTCTTCCCTCGGAATGGTGAGGTGTCATGCGGCGCATGGCGATGGCCGGTCAAGGCATATGTGATCTACGGGCTACAGGGGCAGAGCCATTGGCTCGGGATCCACCAGATAGTGGGTAGGTGTGGGGCATGTGGTGCCCCCTAGTATGTATGTAGGGGCAGGAGGTGCCCCCAGTTTTGAGTTTTTGTAACATGCTATGGGCATGTCATATGTATCAGAGTAGATGGACTCTAAACACATGTTTTGCGACACATATTATGGATATGCATCATTTTTAATGATTATGAATGTTATTTTCTTGTATGAAATGCGTGTGATAAATGCCAATCTAGAACATGGTTTGCAATACTATCTACATAGTGATTTTGTTCTCGAGGTACATGGTTGAAAGTTATGGTTTCAAATTCACGTATCAAGAGTTTCACTCATAAATATTGTCTAAACAGCACAGGGTTATGCACATGATAAACACCATTTAGTTGCATGACAAGAAGTAGGGAATCCAAACGAACATGCAGATGGAGGATGTGATGAAAGAGGGCATCGACTAAGAGACCACGCACTACATCATATTCAGCCTGATTGTTGGTGGCAGTACCAATGCAGACCCCGTTTGAGAGAACAAGGGCATGAAAGGGGGTGAAAATGCCCCAACCTACTGAGGCTAGATTCCAGGAGTAACGACTTGCACCATCGGCATAACCGATAAAGGGGGGGACGGGAGGTCCTGCGGAATGGTGTTACAAGACAAAAAATGTGGGGAGGAGATACAATGACAGCAACGTGAGTGTACAGAAGACATCGAGTGGCAACTGCGGGAGGAAGCGCAATGAGCAGGATGGCTATGACTCATATATAAACTAGAGGGTGGTATATGAGGGCTATAGGAGGTATGGCGGGGACTCGGGCTGTGGAGGTCAACAGAGATACGGGTGGAGTGATCTCGTGTATGGGTAGAAATGAGGGGGTCAAGGGTGGTTACTGAAGGGGGGTCAAGCGAGGCAACAGGGGAGGGTGCAAGGGGACTGGGCTCTAAAGGTCGCACAGAGGAGGATAGGTAAAGAATGGTCGTAGTAGACTCCGTCATCTGAACATCAAGGGGGGGAATGTTGATGGGAGCGGGGGGATCCTCAAGCTGGCCCGAAGCATATTGCGCGATTATGGGAGAGGAGGATTGATTTTTTTCAACCTCATACTCTTGGACTACTTCTAAAGAGGCGTAGTAATGCGTCAGGTGAGGACAATGGTGGGAGTAATGGCCATGGATACCGCACAAAGTGCAGGGTTTGCTAGTACGAATATTTTTTGGGTTCTTGGTTACGGACGAGGACGGAAGAGAAGGGTCGGAGACCGTAGACTCAGGGAACGCGACTTTAACCATGGGTTGAATGCGGTGCAACTCAGGACAAGTATGGGTGGCGTGACCGACGACATCACACAAGGCACAAGGCTTTGCGGGCGAGGGAGGAGCAAGGTCAGTCAGGGTGGCCTTGTCTTTGGATGCCCCTTTGCGAGCTTTGCCTTTCTTTCCTGGAGCTGTCACCACAGGGGTATGGTTCTAGGGAGGTGCAGGGGGCATGGTAGCAACGGAGGAAGCAAGGGGGACTGGTTGAACTGGTGTCAAAGAAAGATAGGGTTTGTGGTGACCAGGAGGGGTAACAGCTGGAGGGTCAAGGTACCAGATGAATATACCCAGGGTCAGGTTAGGGAGAGAGAGGGTGGCCATGATGGGGACCGAATAGACTCTGGGAGGGGGAGCTAGGAACGATATCTGACCAGTGGGATAATGACCAGGAGGGACGGGTCTGAGGTGGTTAAGGCTTGGGGGAACCGATCCAGGGGGATAAAGGGGTTCAGGGATACCAGCTGGAGGAGAAGGGCCAGAAGGAGGAGGTCCAGCTGGCGGAGATGATGGGCTAGGAGCGGGTTGCGGTGGGCGAGGTGGAGTCTGAGGTTGCTGACTAGCCGACGTGGGTTGCTTAAGGGAAGCCTGAGATGATTGCATCATGCAAACATTCGATAAGCTAGGATCAGAGATGTGAGGAGGGGGAAGACCAGGAAAAGTTCCAAGCAGGGAGGAATCTTTTTAGACGCTGGGGAAGACACTAGTTAAGGAATCGACGTTTTACTTATTGGCTACAGAAGAGATGGTCGTCTCAGTGGAGGTCTAAGACTTTGGCTCATGATAAGTCAACTGGTTGATGGTGACTATCTTTTCATTGTGAGGAAAAGAGATCTTGCGAAAAACCGCAAAGGGGACATCATACATGGCATAGGTGTAGCTTCGCCCCAATATAATGTTGTAATCTAGAGGGGCATCGATGACTTTGACGTTAACGCAAACAGTCTTACCGGTAAGGGTGATAGGACAATTACGGAAAAGGTCGATGGGCTGGGAGGCGTGGCCGTCCCACGCTCGAAGGGTGATCATGGAAGGGGCCAAGTCAGGAGATCCGAGTTGCTTCCAAACCGAAGCAGACATCACACAGGTGGATGCCCCCTCATCAATTATACACCGAGAAACGTTGGCATTCCTGATTTTGACTGGTATTTGTAAGGCGACAGAAGTAGGGAGAGGAGGATGTTCAGCTTGATGGGTGTCTAAAACAATCATTTGGTCATCAGCAGGATCTACAATGCCCACGGCATATAGTAGAGCCTTCTTTTGGGAAGGGCATAATTGGAGGAGTTCCAATGTGGAAATGGCAGCAGGAGATTGCGCCAAATCATCTACTATGCTATACAAATGAGCAGCTCGACCAGAAGTAGCATTTCGACGTAATGGTCCCTTAGGAATCTTTGTATGAACCTCAAATTTGGGTTGAGGGATATGTAAGGGGCCATTGGATGTTGAAAGAGGCTCTGTAGAACCTGAAGAAGAAGGCTCGGGGGCAGACTGAGCGGGAGGCTTGGGGTACTGGCGAGACCGAGTTTGAAGGTGAAGGTCGACGGTTGGGGAAGGATCAGAGTTCATCATAAGGATCTGGTAATCGGAGGAACCAGAAAGGGAAGGTTGAGTGGCGACCTGGCTGTCAGGCAGTTGGGTAGCCACGAATCCTTGCTAAGGGAAAGGATCAATAAACACAGCTGGTTGAGTAGTGGCCACATTAGGGGGAGCATGAGGGGCAGCATGTTGTCCGCGCAACGTGGCTTGAGACTCCCACATCTGCCACATTTTGGTTAAGAGGGGACAATCGTGGGTGTAATGCCCATAAACACCGCAACACGAACAAGGCTTATTTGTGCAAAGAGGCCTGTCCGGCTTGGGCTGAGTGCCCTGTTGCTGGTTAGTAGTGTTAGGGTCAATACCTTAAGGATTGGGTCCCCGAGTACCAGGGGCAGACTGGTTTGGATTTCCTCTCCACCTTCTTTGAGAATAAGGGGGATTAGTCACGCCCTACTATGCAAATACTTGCCCTGGAGGGGGCTGTAGGTGCTATTACGGGTTTGGAGGAGGCAAGGGAGATGGAAGCGCATATGTTGGAGGAGCTGGTGCACCAGGCTATGGATAAAGGTAATGGTTAGGTTGGGAAACATTGAGGTAAGTAGGAGGTTGGGCAAAAGGAGGAGGCATGCCGTATCCTGGATACATGCTACCGGGAGGGGGAAGAGTGCTAGAGGTGCTGGCCCCTCCCTGAGAGAGACCATAGGCCATAGGAGGTTGAGCATACGGATGAGAAAGGGCTCAAATGATAACGTCGGCGGAATGAGATGCCCCCGGGGCGTTAGCGCCACCAAGCCTGGGGAGGTCAGGGAGGACGGTATAAACATAACTAGACTGAGCATAGATCAAGTCATATTTCAAGGCTATTTGGAGGGCGGCTTCTTCAGTTTGAGGGAAATGGGAGGCGAAATCTTTGCCAATGGGAGCTAAGAGAGAGTGAAGTAAATAGTCCATATAGATCCGATCTTCGAAGGGGGGAGCTCGACATAAGCTTCGTCTTCATCACCATTCCTAGACATGAGCAGAAAGGCAGGTCGAAGAGGTTTGCTTGAAAGAGGTCAAAAGCTCCGTACCAGTATCGTATCAGAGAGGGAGCTGGAAGTAAGATAAAAAGGCTTGGACAATGGTCTCAAAGGTGGTATGGGAAGAGGTGGCTTGGTCAACATACCATTTAGAAGCTTCGCCGGTAAGCGTGCATTGGAACAACCGAAGACGGATGGAATCATCGGTAATGGAATTGGAGGAACACCACATGTGGAAAGATCGGACATGGTTGGTTGGATCTTCTCCAGCAAGGCCTTCAAACTTAGGGATGTCGGAGGGGAGCTTGGTTGGCATATCAGGCCAACCAACATCGTGGCAGATAGGGTCATTGATCAACTGATTGAAATCGGGGAGGCTGAGGCCTACAATGTACGGTAGCAAGGGTGTGGCCGAGGTAGTTCCTGTGGCGGTTCCGCTAGTAGTAGTTCTGGCATTTGGGTCAGGATCATCGCTAGCATTAGGCCCTAGACCAGACATAGTGAAGGTGACAGGGGGAGAACCAGAAGGAAAAGGAGAACCCAAAGAATCATAAGAGGAGTCGGATTGCAGACTCGGAGGAGGACTGGCTCGACGACGGGGGGACGGAGCAGGTCTATGAACCGGAAACTGAGGGTGAAAGCCAAGAAGTCTCCGGGAAGTGTGCCTTTGGGGCGCAATGATGACAACACAAACACGGCACAAAGGGAAGAAGAACGACCACAAGGGCAAGGAGGTACGGAATCAAGTGATTACAATGTCGAAACAAGGGCAGATAGGTGCAGTGTCAATTGATTTTAAAGTCTTTTCCTGGCGGTGTAAACCAGGCTCTTCTTCTCTTAGGGTGAGTGTGTGGCGTGCGTTAACTTTAATTTTTAAACCCTTTTCGTTTTGAGAGCAAGAGAAAAAGTGTGCTGCATAACTGAAAATAAATCTGCAGAGAACAGTATATAATGCTGAAATAACAGAAAATTAACAGCTACTATTGCATTGATTCAACCCAAAAAGGTGGGTCTCTAAAAAATAATCTAAAAGAGGGCAAAAATATAGTCAAAACACACTAAAAAGAGGCCAATAGATCTAGGGTTGAAAGGGACAGTGATCTAAAGGAGAAAGCTGCTGAAAAGAGGTGCAGATCACAGCAAAGAGGCAGAGGCAAGTTGGCTGGAGAAAAGGAGGAAATCAGCAAAAAGCGGAAAGGACAAGGAGGAGGTCCTAAAGGGAGGTCCAAACAAAATGACAAGAGGTGATTTGAAAGGAATAAAAGCTGATTTAAAGGGATCTGAGGAGGAGGTATCAGATCTCAAAAAGGGAAGGCTGAAACTCTGAAAAACAGATGGTTGAAACAACTAAAAGCTCTTCCAAAAAAAGTGGAGGGTACTGAAGCCCTAGGGGGCTAGGTTCCCACTTAGATGAGCAAACCAGATCAGAAATAGGTCTAAACAGGTGGAGGCAGAGGCTAGAAAACCCTGACAGAAGCTTCAGCGAAACCGAGAAAAATTGCAGAAAAACAGCTGAAAAATTGGCAGGTCACAGGTTCTGACCTGTTTTCAGTGCAGGTCGCAGAAAATTGGCTGAAAAGTGCGACCTGGAGGTCCAGGTCGCAGGTTATGGGCTGAAAAGTGCAACCTGAAGCTCTGAGTGTCTCGGCGGCAGATTTTCAGAAAATTTGTCGTCTCAGTTGTGGATGATGTCGGTCACCTGCGCAATAGGGCCAGAAACACGCGGAAGTTAGAAATTTTAATGTTTTAGGGTTTTATAGGTGAAAAACAACATGAAAATAGGAAAAACAAAAATCTGAAAAGAAACCCTAGGGTATGAAGTAGCTGGATATGCAGGAATATGAAAAACGACAGCGGTCGTAATTGAAAACCCGTGTGGAGTCGCCAATTGTTAGTATGAATCCTTTGTCGAAGTGTACGAAAAAAGACCACTTTAGCTACGCATAACTAATAGCCCTAACATCAAAAGTGGTTGCCAATATCTTCAGATCTGCAGTTAGTTGATCAAGACAAGAGCTGCAAAAAACCAGATCTATGCATAGAAAGACATTAAGCAGTAAAAATAAGGGTTTGCTCCATATATCCAATAGACAAGATAAGAACATTTTTTGAAAGAATTTTTGTATTAAGGGCACCTGGGAGGAAAACAAGAAGGCGTATCCAATTCTCCTCAATGGGATGGGTTCTTGGAAGTCCTCAGCACTTCAAATCTAGAATCTCTCTCTCTTGTTGGTGTAGAAAACCCAGAAAAAGATAGAACTCAAAGGGAGCTCACACAACAAATAATGTAGAAAAATGTGACCAAGTGTATAGATCCAGAGTGATCTAATAGGCAACAAAAGGTGAAGAATGGTAGGAAAAACCCTCCTATTTATAACAAAATATTGGGTCATTCTAGATCTTGGTACATGATTAAAATAATATTAACCAAATCTAGATCCACCTTTTATGGAATATTTTATTATATTTGTTGGAGGGAAAAAGTATTTGACTTGGGTCAAATCCCTTTATTTGTTAATAATAAATAAATAAATGATTTGTTTATCTTTTTAAGGAAGTGGTTGAAGGATAATTAAATAAATACTGATTTATTTCATTATTTGTGGGTGATTTGGTCATATTTAACAAGGAATATTATCTAAATAAGATTTAAATAATTATTCCTAGAAAATAATAAGATAAATAAAGGTTTATCTAATTAATTTCTTTGTTTTGGGTTAAACATGACTAGGAATAATAATTAAATTATGGTTTAATTAATTATTCCATAAGGAAAATTAAACAAAATAGGTTTGTTTAATATTTCCTTTTGGGGTTTCCTGTTTAGACCATAAACAACCTAATAAATGTGGTTTATTAAGTTATTTTACATAGTGAAGGCAATTTTACTTAGGGTAAAATTGGTCTTACATGGTGTACTTGCGTCCATCTAATGATAATAGGTTAGATGACCAAAAAATGGTGTAACACTTGGTACTGCAGAAATTACCAATATGGTCAATTTTTCAAGATTTATTTCTCCGGAGATGAGACAAAGGTATGTGGATATGATAAAAAAATATATTGATGTTTTTCATGGAGCTATTCATAATTGTAAGATATTATCTTAGTATTATTCAACATATTATCGCCATCAAAGAGTATGAAAATCCTTTTAAACAGAAGTTGAGAAGAATTAATCCTTTGCTCATGCCACTGATTGAGAAAGAAATTAAGAAGTTTTTTTATTAAAAAATCATTTTCCCTTTGAGGTTTTCGAAGTGGCTTACTAATTTGGTACTTGTAACAAAGAAGAATGGGGAGATTAGAATTTGCATTGATTTCAAAAATTTAAGCAAAGCATCTCTCAAAGACAATTACCCTCTTCCCAAGATGGATAAAATTCTGAAAAATATTGTTGGCTCTCAAAGAATTTTTATGATTGATGGTTTCTCAGGCTATAATCAAATATTAGTACATCCGGAGGACCAAGAGAAAATTGCTTTTACTACACTATGGGGGACATTTATGTATTCCAAAATGCCTTTTGGTCTCATGAATGTCAGGGGGGCTTTCTAAAGGGTGATGGATATTGAATTTTATGAATAAAAGGACAAATAAATGGTGGTTAACTCGACATCAGTGTGTTTTAAAATAAGGAGGAAGAACACCTTAAGCACTTGGAGAAAATTATGTAGAAATGCAGAAAATTTGGTATATCTCTCAATCCTACTAAAATTGCCTTTGCTTTGACCACTGAAAAATTGTTAGGACACATTATATCAAAGGAAGGAATAATAATTTATCCAATTAGGTCACTTCCATTTCAGAAAATAGACTTGCCAAGGACTATGAAAGAGATTCAATCTTTTCTAGGAAAGGTAAATTTTGTTAGGAGATTCATTCCTAATTTTGCTGAGATTTTCAAGCGTATTATTAAGATTTTAAGGAAGGAGTCTAATTTTAAATAGAAATAAAAGGAAAAAAATTCTTTTGAAGACGTAAAGAAGGCCCTCACTCAAGCCGCAGTGCTCATAAGTACTGACTTTTTGGATTTTACCTTCGCCTCTGAACATACAATTGTTTGAGTATTATTACTGAAAAGACAACAAGGCGGTGAGAAACCCATTTATTTCTTCAGTAAAACTCTTTCAAACTCTATATTGAAGTATAATATCATAGAGAAATAGGCATTTGCTTTATTAAAGGTGCTTAAATATTTCATAATTTACATTATGCATTCTCATATTATAACATTTGTGCCTAATACTGTGGTGAAAGACATATTGAACCAAGTTGATCTTGATGTAAAAAGAGATAATTTTTGTGCCACTTTGTAGAATATGATATGGAAATTAAGCCTACCAAGTTGGTAAAGGGTCAAGAGCTAGAAAATTTGATGGCACAATCAAATTTTGAGTGCCTAGACATGAATTTAATTGCAGAAAATTCAGAAGTGATTGAAGAAGGAGAATTGGTTCCTATTGAAGAAATATTCACTATGTGTGAATGGCATAGAGATGTGATTTTTGTTTTACATCATCCTAAATATCCTCCTCAATTTACCAATTCCAAATCCATTTTTTGAAGCTGAAGTCTTTAAGGTACTACATTTTGAAAAAAAACTTGTATTGGAAGGACATCAATAGTATTCTTTTAAATTACTTGTTGAAAGAAGAGGCTCAAAAAGTTATTGATGAATTTCATCAAGGATATTGTAGAGGACACAATTATTGGAAGGCCATAGTAGACAAGGTACTCAGAGTGGGATATTATTGGCATTCTATGTTCAGAGACATCTGTAATAAGATTTATGCAAGCCATGAATGCTAAATTTTTTATGGAAAGAAGAACTTGACTCCTTTAACCATGAAACCGATATATGTTGAATCACCTTTCTAGCAATGGGGATTATATTTCATTGGTTAAATACGCGTTGCATCCTTAGGACAACATAACTAGGTTTTGATAGCCACTGATTACATCACCAAGTGGATTGAAGTTGTCCTTACAAGGCAAGCTACAGACTCGGTCATCATCAAATTTTTGGAGAACGACATTTTTTCAATGTTTGGTTGTCCCATGAATATTTTTATTGATAATTCTCAAGATTTCAAATCCAAAAAATTGATTAGTTTTTTTCATTAAATTCACATCACTCTTGGTCATTCAACAACATATTACCCTCAAGGTAATGGCTTATCTGAATCTTATAATAAAAGCATAGTCAGGATCATTAAGAAGATTTTGCAAGAGACCAAAAGATCATGGCACTTGAAATTAAATTTTTCTTAGTGGGCTGATAGAATTTGTACTAAGAGGTCTATAGTTACATCTACTTACAAGGTAGTATATGCAGTTGAAGCAATTTTCCAAACTTCTCTTGGAGTTCCAGTCATGAATTTGTTGCAAGGGATGCAAGAAGAACCTAATGCCATTGAAATAAGGATAAAACATATTATTTTTTTCTAGGAAAAAAGAGAGTAAGTGTAAAATAATCATCAACAATCACAAAACAAAGTCAAAAAGACCTTTGACAGAAAGACAAAATAGGATAACTTCAAGGTTCAAGACATTGTTCTAAAATGGGAAGTCAGAATTGAAGAAAAGGGGAAACATGGAAAGTTTGAGAATGTCTGGAAGGGGCATTTTGTGATAGATGCATATCATGGCAATAACACATTTTTACTTCAAGAAATGGATTGGAATTTATGTGGAGGAGGACCTGTCAATGGTAGGTTTCTAAAACACTACTCTTCCTAATTTATTTTGTTGAATCAAATTTCATTGTACATATTTAATTCTCTATTATGATATTTCTCAAGTAAAAATGAGTTCATAATAAAGCTTGAGCTCGAGGAGAAGGCCATAAGAGTTTGTTTAAGATCTCATCAATTTTAGAAAATTTCAGTTTTTCTAAGAAAAAAACTGGAGCTATAGGTTCTTTTTTGTACCACAGGGGAACATCATCCCCAGTGGAACCAATGTTATCATCAATAACATTTATTTCGGCTATAAAAATCATTTTTTTTAGGTTTTAGTGTGTTTATGAATTAATTCATGAAAATTGATGAAATTTCATGATTTGGTTATAATCCTATGTTTTTAGAGTCCCCACATGTCATCTCATTAAGATCATGTCAATAAAATATTCAAAGTATATGAATGCATTGTTTCAAATTCAGGTTTAGGCCATTTGTCCACTTTTTCCTGAGTTCACTATGAATTTTGTGGAAAACAGGTTGTTTTAGCTACGAACTCACCTGGAAGTTCCATAGCGAATCTGTCAAACTCATAACAAAAAAGGCTATGAACTTGTTTTTTTGCATAAAAAAAGTACTAGATGCGGCATTGATTTGCAAATGGTTATAGGCCAGTATGAGAGCATGTGCTGAGTTTTTTGGAGTCATGGTGCATACTGTGTCATCATTAGCATCTCATCATTCCGTTTTTCTTTCCTTATTTGGCCTCCTTCCTCTCACATTCAAAATTATCATTTCAAATCATCCTTGTGAGATGATTGTTGCCACCTTTTTCCTTTTAATTGAGTATAGTTGATGTTGTTGTCATAAGAAAGGTTCGGCCTCTGTCTGTAAGCTACTTTTTGTGCGTAATTGTCTTTTGTAGGTGTCACATTGCCAAGGAGGCTAGAAATTTTTTGAAAGGAATGTCCACGCATAAGAGTACCAACAAATGAGGCCTAGTGGTCAGGTATGAGCCAATGTACCTCAAATAGGTCAATGAAGATCCAATTTTTGCAGCAGCCTTCACCGATGCTCACTGCTTGAGGTTTTGTCAAAAGTTGCAGGGGTATCATGCCAAAATTTCTAAGGATTTTGAAATCAATTTTGTTGGCACTACATCAAAAGTGGGTGTACTAAACTTCATGGCTTCTCCTTAAACTATTTCCCTAGAAAAATAAATTCCAAGGAAAGGGGAAGAGTGGTTTAAAGCCACCAAATTCAAATTGCAGAATTGTGATGAGTTCCTAAAGCCTTAGCACATAGGAGTGGACATGACCTCAGGGATACCAAGAAGATGTGTCAAATAAAATGACTCCAAACTCTTGCTAGTTATTCAAAAGTATTTCACATGTGAAGGGACGTTTTACATGATATATAAGCATCACTTCAGACTTTTACTCCATTTCACTAGTAAGCAGCTTTTGGACCTTCCATTTTTCTTGTTCAGAAGCTTAGGAAAAATGTCAGATAAATTAGAAGCTAGGCCTGAGAGTAGTGAAGCCTCTATCTTCAATCATGAATTAATTAAGCTGCTAGTTTTAGAGGAGTTTAAAAATTTAAATATATACTAGGCTACATTTATATTTTTAAGTGGTTATGAGGTGGATGTGTTGAATCCTAAGAAAAAACCACAATGAAAGACCCACCCTTCTAACAAGAATGATGATTCTATAGCTGAAACAAAAGGTGGACAGGAAGGAGAAATGCAGCTAATTACAGAGCCCATGGAGGTTGAAATGGAACATTTGTAGAGGACAGAGATACCTCCTCCCACACCTACAAGCAGCAAGCATACACCTAGCAAAAAGAGTCATGGGAGAATCACTAAGAGACAAATAATGGAAAAAGGTAATCTTGAAGATATTTTACAAGCCATAGATATAGAAGAAACCCTTGTGGTTAAAGCTATGGAGGAAAAAGGTGATAAGAACAAAAAGAAAGGCATCATTTCCAAGAGACTTGATTTTCAAGTGAAGATGTAGTTTTTGTTTTTAAACCAAGAAAACCTCTCACTAAATTGCAACTTGCCAAAGGTATGAAGGCTGATAAGAAACTTGAAGAGACAGAAAAGGGAAAACAACCTATAGTAGAAGAGAACATCGACCTATCCCCAACAAAAGAAGAAATTATCAAGCAGAGGAAAGGCAAGGAGAAAGTCACTGAAAAATCTGAAGGGAAGCTCCTACGGGAACAACTGAGGGAAGCTAGGGAAGAGGTCATTGAAACAAAGCCGGAGTTGGAAGAATCTAAGCAAGAAAGGAAAATGTTAGAGGAGTTCAATGAGAAAGTGAATGGGAAGATTACCTATTATGAAGAAGCCCTAAAAAATGCTAAAAAATTGCTGAAGAGAACCCTCCCTTTAGGAAGAGTGATGAAGAACACAAGGAAAAGGAAAATCTGGTTGTAGGTATAGGGGAAAAATATCAAAGGCCAAGTGAAGGAGCTGGAGGTGCAGATGGAAATGGTACAAACAAAACTCCATACAAAAGGCTTGAATATGACAGTGGTTAATGGACCTGTTGAAGGTGAAGCGACTATTTCTTCAAGGGGGGTAAAATACTTTTTAATTTTTTGTGCCTCATTATAGCTCATCATGTACAGATCCATGAGAAATTTTTAAGAGGGAAATGGGAAATTTACAAGTCTGTTGTCTATCAGGAAAGTTCATAGTGTAACCCAGGTTTGAAGCTGAGAAAATGCTACGAACTCGCTGAAGATGTTTTTTAGTAATATATGTCAGGTTTTTTCATAAAGAAGGTAGGTGAAGGAAAGTGTTGAAGTGTTTAGACCCACTAGACATCCTCCAATCAGAAAAGAGGGAAAACAATTTGCAGATAGATCCCAAGTTGAAAACACTACAAAATCTCGCTATGGACTTGGCTAGAAGTCCCCTGTTTTGCAGTGAAGAGGAAATTTGAAATTTTTGGAGCCTTAATGGTTTTTCGGGAACATGTCAGCCACATAGAAGGGTCAGAAATAATTAGTAGAGTTTTGTTGAAGGCACACTCATCGATAAAGCTCATCAAGGTGATAGCTCATCGTAGTAACCACATCAGTAAATATGACATCACCTCCTCAAATCTCAAAAGACATACCTCCTATCTTGGTGGGGGTGTATTTATTGTTCACTCATGGTCATTGCCACCTCAAGCACATGATTCTTTTGATGTATATTAGAAAACATGGAGCATTTAAAAGTTTGTTAATGTAATAAAGTGTATTAGAGTCCTATTAGGTTTCAAATTCCTAAAAATAGAAGATGTCTGCTTTCTCTCCTTGTAATCAGCTTTTGGTTAGAAAATGTGCCATTAGAAGTATTTGAAGGTTTGGCCTTGCTGGCAGACTTATTGTAAAGGTGTCTAAAGTTATAAATAGGCAGATAATATATGGAGAGAGGGTTGGTGGTTGTTATATTGTTTACTACTATTGTAAATATTTTTATCAGTAATATATAGTTTCAACAAACCTATTTTCACCTAATATTCATTGGTATTCTTATGGGTGTTTGTCTTTTATCATCTATGATTTTATCTTCAGTATCCTATTTATTTGTTTACATATTTTACCTGCACAAAAGATACACTTAAAAACAATTTCAAATTTAGTCATATGTTGATCTTTATTTACTTAACAACATATTTATCCTTGAGAGAGTCCTCTTAGGCTAGAACAACTAAGTTACAACTAAAATTAGGTTTGCAATAGTTACTCTAGGTTGAATTTTGAAGAAAACCATCAATATAAATTTAGTGATAATAGTTAATATAGAATCAACCTCCTTAGTGACTTGAAGGAAGTGGAATCGATGTGGGAAAACCATAACATGAACATATACCACCTGATACATGAGCCCAGAGGCTATACCATTCATCCACTTGACTTGTACCTAGGTCCCACTGAATTTTATAAGGAAACACCTCCTGGATGCTCCCATAAGCCTGCATTTATGCATTTGGGAGGCTTTGGATGCTCCCACAATCCTGTGTTCAGGGACCTTTTCTAAGAGACATGTGCCAGGGTATGCAGGATTTAAGGAAGTTTTGAAGCCCATAATTCTAGCCTTTGCCAAGAACTTGTTGTAACTTCCACAATTTTTTGAACACATGGTGACAAGGATACTATACCAAAAAATAATTCTAGGAGTAAGCCTAGCCATCTCCAGCCAGTACTCAAACACTTGGGATGAATGCAACCTATAGGTATAGGTTACAAGACGAAGCATGAATGATTTAAAAATCTTATGATACATGACAAGAAGGATCATGACCTTCTCCCTTTAACTATTATGACATCAATTAGGTCTTGCATCCATTATCTGTACAATTACAATTAAATACATGAAATAGCCATGACATGAACCAGTTATATAACGATTCTTATAACTAGCATAAAAGCATGTAAATAAAAATGAGAGCACTATCAATAAAGACACACATTAATAGGTACAAAAGAAAGAGTACTTAGCTTTATAAAACATAGGAAAAAACCAACTAGGTTCGGGACTTTGACGTTCCACCCGACCATAAACATGGTTGAGCCAAATTTCTCTTTAGCCAGTCACCCATAGGCCATATTCGAAGCATGAATGCGGGATCTCATCAAACATATAAAAAAAAACCAAACTAGTGCTTCCAAAGGACAAACCACCTCAACCCTCAAATAGTGAGTCCACCTCATGGTCGGGAAACAAAATCATAACCAGATTGGTCTCTACCCAATATATGCAGAGCTCTAGAGAATTTGTTCCAATGAGGGCTTACAAGACTAGTAAATAAACCCAAAACCTCCATTGGCCTTCCATATAGTTTTTCCAACTAGAGCTTCCAGGAATAGTAACTCAACCCACCTAGGGCTTCCAGAGTGTTTGTCCAACAAAAGAGTTGAGGACTGCTAGCTCAACCCAACCTATTACAAGGCTTCCAGATTATTTTTCTAACCAACGCATCTAGGAACTAATAACTCAAACTAGGTTAAAGGAAACCTAAGAACCAATCAGAAAACAACAATGAAACGAATCCACAACTTCATAGTTATCTAGGAAATGGCAAGGCTAGTAAAATCCATTATGAGTCCAGGAATTCATCCATGCCAATGATATATCATGACCAAGAAACCACATGCATTCACCATGCATGCCAAAATTAGTGAGGAAAACATACATGAAACTCACTACCTACAAGAAAAGCCTATTGTAGCTACTGATCCTGATGTACTCTTGCAATTTCTTATTCTTCCTTTCCTTATTGCTCCAAAATCCAAGTGTACCACACTCTCCAAGAGTGATCCAAGAAAATTATAAGTATCCAAGAGTATGAGACTGAGAGGGAGAGAAATGAGGGCTAGAAGACTAAACTAACCAAAATATAAACTAACAGAATCCATGAACTGATCCTTAGAAGCCTTTTTATTAAAGAGGCCTCTGTTTTCTTCATTTTCCATTATATTCCTTCATTTTTCTCATCACATGAAACTTGTGACCTTTCTCCTTCCTTTTATCCTAATCACATTATTTTCATAAATAAATTCCAATAAATGTCACTTTGACTTTCCAAATCCTTAGCCATTTCCTTTTCCAATTTCCATAGCCATAATAAATCATATTAACATCAGCACTAGGATTTGTTTCCCAACATTCATCTTGCAATGTGTCCCTTAACTGTGGTCTTATTTTTCCTTATTAACTTTTATCCCGGGTTTGTTACCTAACCCTACCCCTTAGGTGAACACCATCCTTGGTGTTCAATAACACCTAAAACCAACAAGAATGTTTCAGGAAAATATACTACCCCTAGAGATTTATAACTTAGCTCGTTACAGTATTTACAATAATTAACATGTTGAGAAGAAAACCAACATGACAACATAACAATTATAACATCATAATTACATGAAAACCTTATCTCTTATTGCAATTTATAACATATATGATGGTGATATTTATATCCATATACATATGTACATATACCAAAACATCACCAAAACATATACCAAACATCATACCAAAATTTATTTGACTCAATTTGAAAACAATGAAGGATACGAAGCCCGCAAATTATCTTCCCTATACCATGTAGCTTCATCGAGCCCAAACTGCTTCCATTTCACTTTAACTTGCCCCATTGCTTGATTCCGAAGCATCAACACTTTTCTCTTCAAAATGCGGAGACGTTACGGTTGGAATTATCCTTGTAATTCCACCTGTAATATAGACCATTCAATCACATGATCAACATATTTAACATATTTCTTATGCAATGAAACATGGAAAACATAATGGACTTTCATTTTCGGAGGTAGTGCAAGTTGATATTTTACTAGCCCAATCTTCTCAAGAATATTGAATGGTCCACAATACAGGGGTGTCAATTGGCCCATGATCTAATTTTCAAGGAGCTCTTCTTGGGCTTTGTAGGTTTTAACCCTATATAGAATTTATCTGTAAACGAAACTTGAAAACAGAAAATAAATAATAGAGAGATCATAAAACGTAAAACATATATAAAAAAAAATTCCCCCTGTGTCCCAAATCGGGACTACCAAATTTATTCATTTTAGTGTTACAACAAATATATATACATGTCGAAGCATTCATAAACCCCAATCCATTAACCCTGGATTAGAACATAATCGTAGTTCCCTTGATTGGATCTAAAAAATACCAGGGGCCACAAACAATCATGCCCCAAAAC
This sequence comes from Pinus albicaulis, assembly GCA_034641835.2. Lineage (NCBI taxonomy): Eukaryota > Viridiplantae > Streptophyta > Pinopsida > Pinales > Pinaceae > Pinus > Pinus albicaulis. Next base: position 1,487,129,821 of record CM076581.1, read on the forward strand.
CATGTGCAAACCCATGCACAAAACCATGGGCAGATCCTCCTACTGAAAACTAGGGTCCAAATTTCTTTTCATGGGGTGTTGCCAAAAACCCTAAATAGGGGGGGCTTGTCACCCCCCTACCATGCCCGGTGAAACGTACAGGAGTGGATTTCGCCCCCTCCTGTGATCCCCCTATTTTTCCTGGCGTAACGTACAGGGGGGTCACCTCTCCCCCCCCACGTACAATGAATCGTGGAAAGAATATAACACATACATAATAGGCTTGATGCACAAGTACACTTGTTCCCCAATCTGAATATCCTTAAACAACTTGTTATGATGTTCATAAATCTTCTGTGTATCATGTTTTTCCTTCAAATTCTTCTTTATAACCTACATTCCATGTTCCATTTCTTCCAACATGTCTGGTCCAATCAACACCTTTTTCACTAAATCAATCCAACTGATGAGGGGGTTACAACTCCTCCCATACAATGTCTCGAAGGGACTCCTCCCCAATGATTTATGATTCACATTTTTCTATGAAAAATCAACCAATTGTAGACACTCTTCCCATTTTCATTGTTGATGCATCACATGCAACCTCAACATGTCCTCCAAAATATTTTTGACGCTCCTTGTCTATCCATATGTATGTGGATGATAATTTGTGTTGAATGCCAACTTTGTATCAAAGCCTACAAACAAATCCTTCCAAAACTTGGAAGTTAAATTTACATCCCTGGCTGAAAAAATATTCTTTGGGACACAATGCAATCTGGCCACTTCTCTAATGAACACCTATTCCACATCACTTTCTCAATACCTAGTCTTCATGCAAATGAACTGTTATACCTTTGTAAACATGTACACAAAAGCCATGAGATAATAATGTTGACTCACTATCCTTGGAATACCTGTAATGAAATCCATGGAAATAAATTCCCAATTCCATTCTGGAATTGCAATAGGATGTATTAGTCCACCTGGATGTTTACATTCTTCCTTAGTTTCCTGACAATCCAAACATTTGGCTATAAAATCTGCCACATCCTTCCTCATATTGGGACAATAATATAACCTCTTCACTACAGTCAATGTCTTATGATAGCCTGGGTGACCCGAATATGGTTTCGCATGTAACTCCCTCAAGATAGCCTTCTTGATTTCATTGTTGTTAGGCACATATATCATATCACTAAACTTGAGCAATCCATCTGTCGTGAGATGATAGTCGACTTCCTTTGCACCTGCACCTGTACCCATACCTGTAACACCACATGTACCTATACCTATACCTATAGCACTACCTATACATGTACCTGTATCTGTACCATTACATGTACGTAAACTTTTACTCTTCTGCAACCGGTGCAAAATCTTCATATACTAGTTATCCTACTGACCTTCATGCAAAATCCTATCCTATAAATTCGTCCCATAGGAGCTCATAGTTGCAATGTGATTTACTTGTATCTCCCTACTAATAGAATGTACAATCCTCTTCTCTTTACCTTTAATATACCTTATCTCGAAGTGAAACTCACTAATCCTATTCGATGATATAGCTTTCCTAACATTCAGATTCGACTATCCCAATAAATACCTAAATCCACTGTGATAAGTCATCAGTACAAACCTCCTAGCAAGAAGATAGTTCCTCCACATATTCAATTCATGAATTATATATTCTAGCTCAAGATCATGTGTCAGATAGTTTGACTCATGTTCATTTAGCTTCGGTGGCTCATAACATACCATCTGTCCATCTGGCATAAGGATTCCACCAAGTCCTCTCTTGTAAGCATGTCTTCATACCATGAATTATCTGTGTATATCTGTGATATTTAACACTGGATAATGTGTCAAAAAATTCTTAATCTACTCAAATCTAGCCTCACATTCCTCTTTCCATTAAAAATTCTTACCTTCCCTTTGCAATGATGTAATAAGATAAGACGATTGTAAGAAGTTTCTAATGAACGTCCTATAATAACCTGCTAACCCCATAAATTATCTTACCTCATCCACATTTTGAGAATATTCCCATTCCATGATGGCCCTTATCTTTTCTAGATCTACTACTATATATTCCTTGGAGGCAACATGTGCCAAGTAATGTACCTATGTCTAAAAGAAACTGTAGTTGTTGAGCTTAGCATAGAACTAATGCTCTCTCAACAATCTTAACACTGCTTCCAAATGCTCGATATTATCTTCCTAATAATTAGAATATACAAATATATCATCAATCAAAACAATAAAAAAATTATCCAAATATGGATGCAACAGTCTATTCATCAAACACATAAATTTAGTTGGAGCATTAGTTAAACCGAATGGAACTACAACAAACTCATAAAGTCCATACCTTGACCGGAAATCTGTTTTGTAGATGTCATCTTCATTAGTGGATTTTTGAGTTCTAAAATGGGCCTCCTAATAAAAATGTACAACCACAATAAAATTTATAAGAACCAATAGGATTTAATATGATGTTGTCAACCATGGGGGATGATTCACCATTTTTTAAGTAAAAGGGTAAAAAGATTAAAAAATAATAAAATAATAAAACTACTTTTTCAACTCATATTTTTAATTTATCTCCCAAATTGTTTACTCAAACTTTTAGTGGGATTAATCTTTGAATATAAAATCTAATTCCTCATCCAAGTAGTACCCATGTTGCATACTTTTGATGGACCCTTTACACAAAAAATGAGAAATACATGAAAAAACGTAATTGCAATCACTTTTTAATGTATTTCTCATTTTTCGTGTAGCTCGATCCATAGAAAGTATGAAAAATGGGTACTCTTTGGATGAGGAATTAGATTTTGCATCTAACGAGTACTCCTGCTTGAAATTTGAGTAAAAAACTTTGGGAGATAAGTTGAAAATATGAGTTGAAAAAGTAGTTTTTTCTTTTTTCCCCCTAAAATTTGATGATGTAATCAAATCTTATTTTATTATTTCCACTATTATTTTATAATTCCCTTAGGAGGCCCATTTTAGACCTCAAAATTCCCCTGATGATATCCTGATTTCAGTGAGATCTTAGAGAACATTGTTGCTCCCTTTAACTGATCAAACAAATCATTAATCCTCGGCAATGGGTATATGTTCTTGATTGTCACTTTGTTTAATTTCCTATATTCAATGCAAAATATGAGAGTACCATCCTTATTCTTCACGAACAAAACTGGTGTGCCCCATGGCGATACACTTGGCCTAATGTATCATTTTCAAGAATCTATCTCATTTGTAACTTTAACTCTACCAAATTTGGTGTACTTGTATTGTAAGGTGCCTTAGATGTTGGCACCACCCCTACTACCGACTCAATATAAATGTCTACTTCCCTTTGAGGTGTAAACTATGAAATATCTGTGGGAAATACATCCTCAAATTGGTGCAGAACTAGGTACCTCCTCACCACATCTACATCCTCAACGTCCTTACCTTTATCACTAGAAATATGTACTGCAAATAAGACACACCCTTTCTTATGACTACTCTTGGCCTGGGTACTTGTAACCATTATAATAGAGGTTGCTTTCTTCTTACCCCGTAAGATATTTGGTTCCCCATTCTCATCCAAGCACTCAATAGTGTTGTCATAAAAATACACCTTGGTTCTATGAAGATACAACTAGTCCATGCCCAACAACATATTGTATGATCTGAAATACAATACATTAAAATGTATTTTGTAGACATGACATTCAACTCAAATGCAAAATCTCTTAACCAATGATGAAATATTTTCTTGGTACCTATAGCCAGATGCACTAACCAAGGCTTGGCATGAAATTCCTCATTCAAACTACACTTATCCACTAGGTCATGATTAACATAGCTATAATTAGATCAAGGTTTGGTCAAAATAGAAATATCTTGATCACAAATCTTATCATCCATCTCCATAATAGATGCATGGTGATCTAACTTCCTGTTATCTATTGTTGAATAGATCCTTGGAATAATATCTCCAACAAATCCCACTATTTGTGCCTCCTAAGCATTATAGCTCTATGGTCTACCAATCTAATGATTTGGACAATATCTCCCGTGATGCTCTCCTCCACAAGTCCAACATTGTATAGGCTTCCAACATTTATCCTTATTCTGCTCCAGATATCGAAGACCCTATCATGTTCCAGATGTATTGAGCTTCTTAGGTGGTGCAACATCTCCTTGTTACCTTTATCCTAAGGTATTTCTCACTTCGTGTCCCATTTTAATTTGTTCCTTGCATTACCTTTCCAATCCGGCTTGGTATCATATCTGTGCTTTGATTGCTCATAATAATTCTTCAATTTTTGGATGGCCTGCTCTAATTATCTAAGCCCATAAAACTCAATCCTATCTTTGAATTTTATTAAAAGCCCACTGATGAATGTATGAATCTTAGCCTTATCCTCCTTCTGATTAGGCACATATCACAACAACTCCAACATTATTCTTGTGTACTCCTCATCAGTCATAGATCTCATCTTTAGCTTGTAAAACTCCTTTTCTTTGTCATCATAGTATATCTTTGATATATAGTTCTTCTTGAATAATCTCTCGAACTCACTCCATGTGTGTTCATCCTCATAAATGTCCCTGGAATTCTTCACATCTTCCCACCAAACATTTTATTTACATCTAACATTGAATGTAGTTATTCCATATTTCATGTTTTCTGAGTAATAATGCAACCTAAAGAACTTACTCATACCAAGCCACCATACCTCTACATCCCATGGTTTCTTCATCTCTCCTTCAAATTTAAGTGGCTTTTCTTTCTTGAATTCATTTGAAAAATATCCCCTATCATTCCTCCTATAAATATGATAAGGACGACGGTCATGATGCCCGTCATAACCAGCACTAGAATGGTACATGTGTTTGTCACCTCTCCTATCTAGAGTGTCCAAAAAATTTCCATCTCTGATTTTATCATCTTTGTCTAAATTTTGACCACTAGGATACCTAATTCCATATGTTCCATTAGTCCCATCCTCTTGTCCATAATTGATCCGAAGTGGGCCCCTATTTCTACAAATATGACACCTTTGAAGGATTACTCCACTAACCTCTGTTTTATTTTCCTATGCATGTACAAGTATTTTATTATTTGCTTTGAAACTCCTTATTTATTCCTTCAAACTTATTAGTGTGTCTATCGAGTCGAAAGAGTGCCGAACACCCTGCTTCTCATTTGATTAATAAGGAGAATATATATAGTATACCATCTTTTTATTCATCTTTTATTTCTTTCTACAATGAATACTATGTCAATTAAACCAAATAATAAACAAAACAATCTACCTTAACATCATTCGGGGAGGATACATCCTGAAATATCAACCAATCAGCATAATACATTTATATACATAATCATAACAAAATGTAGACATATAACACATAATTATATAAACAATTAAACATTGTTCTAGATAGAGTCTAGTCATCAATGCATGACGATACCTACTACACCTATCATGACAACAACCACCACACCTATTCATATCAAGGAAATATAGGAACTAATCATGAATATACCATGCATAACCTGTCATACACTCATGATGACACATTCCTCAACAACACCATAGACCTTCACATGCTGACATCACTGCATCAAAGACTAACACTATACAAATGCAACAAGCACATATACCAGAAGTATGAAAAATGCATATGTACTTGACATGAATGAACGAAAAAAAAATTATTGAAAACATCAAAGTTTTCCCAACGAGAGTGTAACCACACTTTAATAACGCCTTTAACGTCCACCTCCCCTCACACTTACCCAAGTAACTAGCCATCTAGGGTAAACATGGGATGAGGGGCAGTTAATATAGACTAAACCTCCTTGTTGACTTTAAGGAAGTGGAATAGAAGCGTAAAAATCATAACACAGACATATACCACCTACTACATGACCCCCGACGTTATCGTTGTCATCCACCCGACTTTTCCCTGGGTCCCACTTACTTTTATCAAGAAAAATCTCCTCGAAACTACCACAATACTACATTCCTACACTGAGGAGGCTCTAGATGCTTATACAAGCTTTAATTCATGCATTCAGGGACTTGTTAGAGTAGAATTGTGCTATAGTCTATGATATTTAGGACACTTTTCAAGCCTAGAATTATGGCATTTACCTAGAACTTTCTATAACTACTAGAATCCATTAACTCATGATGAAAAGGATAATAGACTAAAAAATAACTCCAGGACTAAAATTTACCAACCCCAAGCATGTTTGAAATTGTTTAAAACACTAATAATCAATGCAATCTACATGTATAGGATACAAGGCAGATCATGAATGACTGAAAAATCTTATGAGACATGACGATAAGGATCACCATATTATTCCTTGAATAATTATGACATCAATTAGGTCTTTCATACATTATCTTTACAATTACAAGCAAATACATGAAATAACCATGAGTTGAATTAGTTATATAACCATGCTTATAACCAGCATAAAACCATGTAAATAAAAATGAGAAGACAACCATTAAAGCCACACATTAATAGGTACAAAATCAAGAGTATTTAGCTTTTATAAAACAGAGGAAATAGCCGACCAGGTTGGAGACTTCCACATTCCACCCAACCATAGAAAATTATGAGCCAAATATCTCTTCAATTAGTCACCCTAATTAACTTTAGCAATGACCTTGTAGTCCTCAATGCAAACATGGTGACAGGATTTTTCCGCATGCTCTGCAAGAGCTGCTATGTGGGACGAATTGTGCCTAATGTTTGTTTCATGCTCCTGGATTCTCTGTTACAAAACCATCTCAAAAAATAAAATAAAAGAGATATCAATGCTTTAGAAATAATCCAATTCTAGGGGGAAACCCCCTTTACAATACATAAATGAACAATTCTTGAATGATACAAATGAAAAAACCTCCTTCTATATATAGGAGTCCATGGGGTCACAATATAATCCTAGACGACCTAACAATAATAATGTAAGCACGGAATAATAACGATAAAGGGGTTACAAGGGTACAACAATAACAATAAGGGGGCTACACTAACAACAATAGAGGACTACACTAGTAATATAGGGACCTAACATGCCCCTCTCCTTCAAAAAAGTGTTGTCCTTAATGCTTGAGTAGCTCTAGATGCTTCTATATAAAATTATCATCCTCCCATGTAGAATCTTTAGTGGGTAAGTTCTTCCACTTGATGAGATACTCTGAAATTGATCTATTTAGTAGCTGTCGAGTTCCTTTTTTGCATGACTGCTTCAGGTTCCCATATGATTTTTCCTTCCTCATCAAGTTCTGGAAATATTGTTTGAATTACAAATTTTTCACCTATAAACTTCTTTAAGCATGAAACATGGAAGTATTTTCATTCGATTTTGTGCCAAATTAGGTTATCATTTAAGAGTTGGAGAACTTGTTGTTGATGATCAATGTGATCTTCCACTAGTTGAACCTTAGAATTTTCTCCTAAATATGATGTGAAGGATAGTGGATGATATCCATAAAGTGCCATAAATGGGGTCATTTTAGCTGCAATATGGAAGGAAGTGTTATACCACCATTCAGCCAGAGGTAAGCAGTTGACCCATTGTGTTTGTTTATCAGATACAAAACAACAAAGATATTCTTCCAAACATTTTTTCACTCTCTCAATTTTACCATCAAATTGAGGATGATAAGATGAGCTATGAGCTAGTTGAGTACCCAAACAAGAAAATAATTTCGCTCAAAATTTTCCAGTAAAAATGGGATCTTTCTCGCTTATAACAATATTTGGGTTTCCATGTAGCTTTTGAATTATTTCCATAAATGCATTAGCAATTTTACTTGCTTTAAATGGATGAGATAATGCACAAAAGTGTGCATACTTGGTAAGTCTATCAACTACCATCATGATGACACTCTTTCCTTTGGACATAGGTAAACCTCTTCCCAACGTTGAAATCCATTGAAATCCCCTCCCAACATTGACATGCAATGGATAAAGGCTATAGAAGACTCGAGGTATTAATTGTCTCAACTTTATTTTGCTGGCAAACCAACCACTCCGCCACAAACTTCTGAATATCAAATTTAAGGCCATCCCAAAAAATTCTTTCTTCACACTATGGTAAGTTTTTAAAAATCCCGACTGTCCTCCTAAAGTAGTAGTGTGAAATTCCAAAATAATGTTTTGTTTTAGTTGGGAATTATCACAAATATATAAGCGATATTTGTACCATAAGGAATCATTTTTCAAACTAAATGTATCATATGTACTAGGATCTTGCTGCAACTTTTGAATGAGTGTCCACAATTTTTCGTCATTCTTCCATTCATCCCTTGCTTTGGTTATCCAATCTTGTTGGGTAATATAAATGGCACAGAGAAATGCTTCCACCTCTTCATCCTTTCTTGAGAGTGCATATGCAACAACATTTAGCTTCCCTTTTTTGTAGATGATTTCAAAGTCATAACCCAACATATTAGTGACCCATTTTTTCTTCTCTTCTAAAGATATTATTTATTCCAAAAAGTGTTTAATACTATCATGATCAATTTTTACCTTGAAGTGTCTTCCCATTAGGTAAGGTCACCATTTATTTGGTGCATGTAGTATTGCCAACATTTCATTCTCATAAATAGCTTTCTGTAGATACTTTCCTTTGATTTGACGACTTTCAAAAGAAATGGATCTTCCTTCTTGCATTAAAACAACACCAATTCCTTTTCTTGAGGCATCACATTCCAAAATAAAGGTCTTTGTGAAGTCTGGAATAGCCAAGACCAGTGCTAGGCACATTGCCTCTTTAAGAAGTTCAAAGGCTTTAGCTGCTTCATGAATCCATGAAAATGCATCTTTCTTCAATAATGTTGTTAAAGTTGCCCCTATTCTCCCATAATTCTTAACAAGATTGCGATAATACCTTTTAACTCGAGAAACCCTTGCAACTTCTTTATGGTTGTGGGGACTTTCCCTTTCTTAATGGCTTTAATGTTGTTAAGGTCTACCTTAACACCCTCGTGAGATACAATATAACCCAGATTTCCCACCTCTTCTACTCCAAAGAAGAATTTGGAGGTTTTTGCATATACTTGTTTCTCCTCCAATAGTTTGAGCACCCTGTCAACATGTTGAACATGATCCTTCCAAGACCTGCTCTAGATTACTATATCATCAGAAAAAACTAACACATATTTTCTAAGGAATGGTTTGAAAATGGAATTCATCAACCCTTGAAATGTAGAAGGTGCATTGGTAAGGCCAAAAGGCATGACCAAAAATTCCTAATAACCCTCATGAGTTTGAAATGTTCTTTTTGGAATATCTTCAGTCTTGATTCTAATTTGATGATATCCTGAATGGAGATCCAACTTGGTAAAATAAATTTCTCCATGTAATTAATCCAATAATTCATCAATCACAGGAATGGGAAATTTATCTTTAAAAGTGAGCTTATTGAGCTCACTATAATTCGGACACATGTGCCATGATCCATCGTTCTTGTGCAGCAATATTACTGTAGCAGAGAAAGAACTTTGACTAGGTTGAATTATACCAGCCTCTAACATTTCTGCAATCATATGTTCAGTTTCGCTCTTTTGTAAATAAGGATATCTGTAAGGCATGATGTTTGGAGGAAAAATTCCTGGAATGAAATGAATAGCATGATCATGATCACTAATAGCTGGGAGTCCTTTGGGAGTTTCAAACACCTTGGAATGATTGTCCAAGAATTTTTGGAGAGTTGTAGAAATATATGATTTTCATGTTGGAACTTGTAGTGTGCATAATTGTGCAATTATGCCTCATTTTTCTTTCTCCAGAAGCTGTGTTATGAAATTAGAGCTTATTATATTTCCTGGATTCCCTGTGATACCCCATAATTCGACTTCCTTTCCTTTAAAAAAAAAATCATGAAAAGTTCTTGAAAATTAAAAGCTACAGTCCCCAAGGATTGTAACCATTGTACTCCTAGTACAATATCAACACCTCAAATTGGAATGGAAAGAATTGGACTATTCAATAGATATTCCCCATGGTTAGCTTGATATTATGGCATTTTCCATAGAAATTTATAGTTCCTGCATTTGCAACCATCACTTTACATTCTGGTGCTGGGCATAGGAAGAAATTCGATTCCTTGGCTACCTTACAATGAATGAAATTATGGGTCCTACCCGAATAAATCAATACTATTACCTTTTTCTTCTTGATACGTGATTCTATATTGAGAGTTTGAGGAGTGGTAATTCCTGCCAATGCATTACACGATATGGTCAGACTCATTTCTTCTTTCTCTAGGGTTGGTTCCCGGTGTATATCCTCTTTCTTTTTCTTTTTCTTGTTCATATTCTTCCTCCTCTTCACAATCTATGTAAAATAATTTCTTCTCAACACACTTAAGACATTTAGTGTATTTTCCATCACAACTGTAGAAAATCCCCTTTCCTCTTTTTTCTTCCAATTGTTGTGGTGTCAACCTTGTAGGTTGTGGAGGTCTAGGAGATGTAGCAACACTTTGATATTTATATATGTGACTGGTAGGCTTCCTTGTCGCCATAATTTCACATTCAATTTTTCTTACCAACCTAAATGACTTCTCCAATGAATCAGGTTCCCAAAGGTGAACCTCATGTTGGATGTTATCCTTTAAAGTACCTATGAAGACATCAATTTTGTGTTCCTCTGGAATATAGGTTACCCTTATATTCAATTTTTGGAAGTCCTCAATGTGCTTCACCACTAAACCCTTTTGTTTGAGATTTATAAATTGGCTAAAGAAGGTGTTGCTCTTTGTATCCTCATAATATTCTATCATTTCCTCCGAAAAATTGACCAAGGGACAATTTTTTTATGGGAGAAAATCCATTGATACCATACAAATGTATTTTTTTCTAAATATAAATTTGCAATGCATACCTTTTGTGTGTTTTTCATATTATTGAGAAAATATTGCTCCATCTGTAGTATCCATGTTACACCATCCTTGCCATCAAAATTCCTCATATCAATATTCGGAATATGGTGGGTCCTCCATCCAACATTCAAGTTTATTAAATCACAATTAACATCTATTTTGTTGTCATCGTGAGTTTCCTCTACTATATTTTCTCCATTAGGTATCATTTCTTGTATCAACTTTGTCAAAGCTTCCTTAAAACCTTCCATGTCTTCCTTCAAACCTTCCATTTTGTATTCCATGTCTTCCATTCCCTTCTTCAAACCATCCATATTAGCTTCCACGCCTTTCTTCAAACCATCCATCTTAGCTTCCACTCTTTTTTTCAAAACTTCCATTTCTTTTTTTATTTCTCTTTGCGAGAGCGAAATTTGGTGCACTTGCTCTTGTAATTTTGATATATCATGTTGCACTTCTTCCTCTTCATGAGTAATAGTAGAGTATTCTGAGGGCTTAGTGGGTGTTGAATTATTTTTAAGGGGGATTTTATAACCCAATACTAATATCTATGCTTCAATATGACCTTGGAATCACTTCAAATTGACTTTTCAAACAAGACTTATGAAATTCGAAAAATTACACACATCTGTATTTATTTTTAGCAGCTCGATATTGAAACTAATGTATCTCTATAATTTTAGATCCTCGAGATTTCATCTTTGGTCCTGTAGTATCCCTCTGAATCGTCTTTTCAATGACATAGGATTGACATGATTTGGATTCCTCAAGACAAAGTTATGAACAATCTCCCACAATGACCTAATTTTGGACTCGTTCAGTAGAGAGAACTTGTACGACGTGCCATGTGTCACTTTTTCCTTCTTTGGACCTGAAATTCATCTACAAGAAACTACAGTTTATTTACTTATGGCCACATTATACAGAATTCCGATCCAATTCTCAGAGACAGAGTCATGAAGATTTTCCCAAGGTCACCTCTTTTAGATGAAATTTGGGAGCTTTGAAAAAACACCAACTTCCACACAGGATATCTCCTAAAACATTTCGAACCAGGATCTAAAAATTTTACACGAAGTGCCTCAGGAGTCCTCCTTCGTGTGGTAAACTATTTCTATGTTTGAACCATTGTAGAAAAAATATTATAGTGAAAATACCACAATGACCCATTTGAAGCAGCAAAACCATAGAATCCAAAGCTCTGATACCAAATTTTATGAAACCAACTCCAAAAAATAAATAAAAAAGAGAGATCAATGCCTTAGAAATAAGCCACTTTCAAGGGGAAACATCCTTTACATTACATAAATGAGCAATTCTTGGATGATACAAATGCTAAAACCTCCTTCTATATATAGGAGTCCATGGGGTCACAATATAATCCTATCCAACCTAACAATAATAATGTAAGGGAACAATAATAACAATATGGGGGTTACAGGGTACAAAAATAACAATAAGGGGGCTACACTAACAACAATAAGCAACTACATTAGTAATATAGTGACTTAACATTCTCTGTCTAATGGATCAATTTGTTTCACCGATATAGGGAGTGCCACATGAACAAGGAACCATGTAAACACCTTTCATGTATTTTGGGTTGATAGGGTCCTTGACAGATCCGAGAGAATTTCTAATAGTATACAAAGGTTTGAAAGAAGACGAGATTTCATTATTTCTAAGGACATGGGAAATTTTGTCCGTGGTCCTTGGATAAATGATAGATGAACTTTGGATATAGGATCAACCTGAGTGGATTTTCCTTTTAATCATTTATATCCTTTTGAAAGGCCTTAAGGCCTACAGATGTACTATAGCTATTATTTTAAAAAACGTCAAGAAGATGGGATTTTTCTAATTCCAAGTGGTTGTCATCAGAAATTCTAAGAGCCCTGGTAGAAAGGGTGCAAAGAACACCAAATTTTTTAGCAGGAAAATGATGAGAACTAGCATGAATATACTATTCTGCGTGAGTTTTCTTGTGAAAAAATTGATGAGAAATGGAACCATAATCCATTCTAGAGAGAATGATATATAATAAGGGAAGAAAACCATCAACCTCCACTTTCATCATGAAATTTATGGAGTGTGATAGGGAATTAAGGTGCCCCAGAAAAATATCTTACTTCTCCCTATCAGGGAGCAAAATGACACAAGTGTCATCCATGAATATATTCCACTTCCTAGGGTGAAAAGGAGCAGTGGCCAAGGAATTCACTTAAAAATCCTCTGTAAATAAGTTAGCAAAAGTAGGGGAGAGAGGGGAACACATAGAAACCCCACATGTTTGCTCGTATAACTCACCTTGGAAACTGAAGAAAGTCGAGGTGAGGCAGATGCTAACTAACTTAGAAGTGTCCTGGTCAAAGATTCGCCTAATGCAATCAACAAATTACTATATGGGGATTTTGGTAAATAAGCAAACAATATCAAAGATGACCAATAATTCTCCACATTCCAATATAATGTCCTTCCATTCTTTAAGAAAGAAAGACGAGTCCTTAACATAGGAGTTCGTGAGACCCACAAGGGGTTTAAGCTTAAGGGCTAAGAATTTAGCAAGATGATAAGAGGGACCACCTATTGTGTTAAAAATAGGTCATAAAGGGCCCCCAGATTTATGAATCTTTCTGAAGGCCATAAATCCTAGGGGCCATGGGGTTTCTCTCAATAAGCTTCCTAGAGAGAGGATTCAAGGAGGGATCCTACTTAATGGAAAGGGAAATTTCTTTAGAGACGGACTTAAGGGGATTATTATTAAGCTTAAGCTTATTAGTTTCAAACCATTAAATACCAAGTGTCACTTAAAACTAAGTGTCTAATTCCATAATTTCTCTTTCGCTATTTATTTCATTATTCTTATGTCTATTCCATCGTTGTAAGTTTCATTAATATTTTATTTGTTCCATCACATAGGACCGACAACTCATGGCTCTTGAAGATACTGGGTTATGAATGAATAGAGGGTTTATTTGCATAATAAATATTTCCTCACCTACATAAGCACAAACTATAAGGCTATCATAAAAAAATTTCCGTTTGTCCGAAACTAATCCTATGAATACCATGTTACTTTAGGTTAGATAAAATTCATTCCATTCAAGGATTTTTAATAAGGATTATTGTTAATGTGATGGGTGTGTATTTATAAATTCATCTCATATGTTTTTGTTGGACTAGAAATGATAGCTTAGATAATTTAACCTTTCCAATACTTGAAGGGAATTGAAGATGATGTATTGAACGTCGACATTATAGAAATTTAGCTCCCATTACCATAAAAATCCATGTCTCCTAAACATATGTATATGGATTTGGTGGGTTTAATTTTTTATGAAGTAACTTATGACTCCATTCTGAAAGCCCAAAACTGATAAAAAATAGTGGAACTATTTCCATATCATAGTTATGATAGAACTATGATAAAATTTCAAAATTATTGTCATTATCAGTTTATATTTTTTGTGTATTTTTGTGAATTATGTTATATGATAGAGAGGATCTATGATTTGAACTCATCCGAGTATCAGAAAAAATGAGAACTAAGAGATATCAAGGATGCATTTCACCAGATGGGAATTGGGTGTGTGGGTGACATCATGATAAACCATTCATGTAGGACGAAGCATGTCAATTAATGAATATGTTATGAATTAATATACAGTTTATGGGGGTTATGAATGAATATATTATTTATATGTATTAAAATTTATATTAGGGTTGAAGATATGGGGTTTATAGTTAAGGATAAATACCTACTATAACCTAATAATTATTAATGTTCTTGATATATGCTCATCAACATATATAAACCATATTTACTAATGTGTTTTTGATAGTTTATTTCATTTTGTTCCTCATAAAAATCTATTTTTGAGTTTTATAAAAATCACCAAGGGTAGTAAATTTTGTAATAAATGTTACTAAATCATTATCAAAAAAGTTCTTATCATGGTCCAAGTCCTTTTGAAAATAATCTATGAAAGAAGAAATACTTTGAGAAATATTTTTTAAATATAGACATATCTCCTATGCCTCGTAAATAACACCTAGTCACTTATTTTCATTTTAGGTGACATAAATACTAATATCGTTTAATAGTTTTCTTTCATTATTTCTTTTATTTGTTGTGATAGGTTTTACTACTCGTGTATGATACAGGGTTGTGATGGAAAAAGGGGGCATGAACAAAGTTCTAGGTTTTAGAGATTCTTCAAGGTTGTTGATATTACTTTTCAATCACATTTTCTATATTTCTTTATTTCTGATTAAATGAGTATGTATGTACATATATTCATATGAAATTTAAGAATTCCAATAGTTCCAACTCCTAATAAATATATTTACAGCTTCCATGTCTTTGTCAACTTCTTATTCCTAATATGCACCTTCTTAATTTGTGAATTCTTACCAACCTTATCATAATGAGTGGTATGCACATTCAAAGATTTTTCGTTAAAAATGGTCCTCCCATATGGCTAATTGTTGTACTATTATTTGAATTTCTTCTACAAGTAGTTCTATTCAGTCAAGGACTATAACACTATGTACTTCCATGTTAATGGCTCCTTCTACTTGTTGTGACATTTTCTTACTAGAAATTTTATTCCTTCTTGAAGAAGTAACCAAAACATGAGATTTATAACAAACTACCATAAGGGGGGGATTGTTCACGAGCATCCACATTAGAGAATCATTTATTACTCTACATATTTTTTTGTTATCTCTTATTTTTATGAGATAGGGAGAAACTTTGGTGAGATTGGGAAGATAATGAGGGATGCATATTTTCATTGTTAATCCATATTTACTTGGTTTTGGTGTTCCATTTTGAATTTCTATTGAATTGTGTGTCTAAATCATCATTATCTACAATTTTTTATTTTTATTTTTCTCTTGGAGTCTCTAATTCATTATCTCCAATTCCTTATGTGATATTAGTGAATAGGTTTCCATATGTTACTGATGCTAGATGTTAGGAATGTAGCTCCTTATGACCAAATCCTCGGGAAATATCATCCTCCGCCAAACTAGAATATTTTAATGCTTTAGATAATTCTACTAAATGTGTATAATTCTTTAACACATCTTATCTGAATTGAAATGGTAATGAAATTTCTTCTTTTTCTTATGAAATAAAGTTTACAAAGAACAATATTACTTGCACATTTCTGCGACATAATATGTATGAAAAGTAAAAAAAAAGGAGTAATAGAATCTTTTCTTGATAAACATAACATGTTATGCATGTATGACTAGCTTTGAGTATATAGACTCATTTTCCATTTTAGAATACTTGTTCTTCTAGACTCAATTTGTTATAAACCAAAAAGTGTTCACCTAGCCATGACTTACTATGTCGATCGAAATACACCATGTAGGATGGTTTTTTTCACATTAAAACCCACTTTCACCTTAACAAATAATTTAGTGAACCATTTTCCTAAATTATTTCTCATAAAAAACCAAAAACCCCATCAAAATAATTAAATAAATAATTATTTATTTAATATTCTCTCAAAATAACTATTAAATCATTATTTAATGATTATTTATAACCATATTTTACCCACCCACTCATGAATAATTAAAAAAATCATTATTTTTATTATTATTCTTTCATTTCCCACATTAGATAATCATTAAATCATTATTCAATTATTATTTCTAATTCATATTTGACTTAATCACCATAAAGTAATTAATAAATCATTTTTGTTCGTTAATTACTTTAACCATTTTTCTAAATAAAATATTTTACCATTTCGAATATATTTTCCCTCTAAAAAAAATAATAAAATATTCACAACAACTAGATTTTGATTTAGTCAATAACATTTTATTATTTTCTAATTTTCAATCTATCTAACAATTTTTTTTATAAATAGAGGGGTTTTTTCTTCATTCTTCACTATAACCATTCTCATTGTCCCCATTATTCTCCTAAAACATTTGAGCTCCCATATTGCGTTAAAGCTTCTATAACCATCCTTTTTCCCATTACATACAACCATTTATAGAGAGTTGAGAACTTTGTTTAAGAATAGGGTTACAAAAGGACTCATCCCATCGAGGGGGATTTCTAGACCCAATTCTATAATCTCTCCTCATGAGGTGTATCATTTCCTATAATAAAGTTAATCATTTTTAATGCTCCATTGGGTTGTTACACATTATTTTGGTTGTTATATCTTTATGTCTATGATTGCATATTTTTTCTTGCATATTTTCTGATTTTACATTGTAGATATGAAGCATATTTTTTTGTTAGGGTTTATTTTCACGAGAAAATTAAGTAAAGCATTTTTGGTACACCTCCCAAAACAATCTATACTAACAAATGATGACTTGACTAGTGTAGCAGCTCAAAAGCCCTAGTGACTATTGTTTCAACTTATTTCATTATTTTTCAGAAATTTTTTTCTCTCTCAATTATAATTTAAATTTTTATATATCTTCTATTTTCA